>JAJTUV010000009.1:3625000-3992500 GCA_021653895.1 Mastomys natalensis | reverse complement strand
CTCTATTTGCTGCCTGAAGTTGATATAGATAGCAGAAGCCTGAGTGTAGCATTGGCAGCAGAAGGGAGGAGAGTCTTATGTGGGCGCCAGAACCCAGGAAATGTCAGAAACGAGCTATATTTTAAAACACCCAGTTGGTACCTGCAGAGTTGGCCAGGTGATGGCTGATGAAAGACATCATTTTTGGTGTGGGACATGTTGTCAGAGGAGCAATACTGTTTTTATTTTAAAGTTAAATTTGGAAGCAACAAAAGAATGTAATGAATTATAATTGAATTAAAATTATAATTGCTGAGGTCCTTGGCTTTTTCAAGAGGTACACAAACCAGATGAATAAATACTTTAATAGAATCTTTTTTTTTTTTTTTTAAGAGAAGATCTCTTGATGTAGTCCAGAGTGGCTTGCAGTTCATAATCCCACTACCTCAGCCTTCTAGGATTATACTAGGCCTGGCTTAATAGAGTCTTCTAAAGGTTTAAAAGATCTGCTTTGACGATCTCCTCTACTTTATCCAGGCAGGTCTCTCTAGCAAGACTAACAACTCTTCCAAGTTTGGACCAAGATCTAGGCACTGTGAATGTACCTCGGGCTTGTGTTGCTGACGGTACTAGATTTACAGGGAGTTTACAGCTGTCAATGCCACTGATGAAAAAAGTGTAATGCCCCTCAGGCAAAAATATCCAGAATTTTACTCTGGGGCTTAGAGAGAGTTCCTCTGATAAGTGAACTGACATTGTGCAAACCCCAGCCCAGGCTGTGCTTTCTGACAGCGCCGTGCTCTCCTTCAGGCCTGCTGCTGAACAGATGGCTGTGATTTTGCAGCAAGAGGAACTGAGAGTGTTGGATACTGCGCTTTATCATGTGACTTCAGGATGAAATGTATTCAAATCAGAACCGTAAATAAACACACTCACTTACAGAGAAAAGAAAGTGGGGTAAAATGTAAGAATTACCCTTTTTCCCCCTTCCAAGTTTAATCCCAGGCCTCCAGGCTTTTTGATCAGTGAGGCTACCAGTCAGGAAGCTGTGCACCAGTCCTTCGTACCTCATGTTCTCACTTAGATCCCTGTAGATCTCTCACAGGTTTTGCATATCAAGGATCTTCTTGTCTACTTTCTAGAACCTGTTGCGTGATGGGAGTGATGTAAAATTACTGAGAAGAAAAGATATGGAGTCTCCAAGGTGCCACACATTTGGATACTCTGACCTCCAAGAGTCCATTTATGCAAAGGTCAAAACCCGGGGAATTGCAGTTTCCTCTTTTAAAGGCAATAAAATAAGCTGACTTTTTATGTTTTATTTTCTGGGCTATTTATAGAAGGCAATGAACTTTTTTGCCTTATGAAAATAAGTGAAGAGACTGTAGGATGCCTCAGCAGTTCAGAACACTTGCTGTCCTTGCAGAAAAGTAGAATTCAGTCCCTAGCACCCATGTCAGGAAGTTACAACTGCCTGTAAGTCCAGTCCCAAGTGTTACAATACCACTTCTGACCTCTGTGGGCACCAACACGCAGACACACACACACCCCCAAAATCCAGGAAAGTTAAATTCTAGGATGTTATTTATAATGTTATTAGCTATTTAAATTAGCATATATAACAGTGCACTTCATCCATACATTTTGGCCCTACCAACGCCCCACCTGCCCACCCTGCCCCTGCCCCCTGCCCATTCCACCCCTACCCCTGCCCCACCGCCCCACCCACTGCCCTGCACTGGTCCCTTTCCTTATCCCCTTTCCCTCCAGCTCTGCTTTCATGCTACACGTATTCCATTACCTTCTTTCATTCCCCCTCGTTAGCGCTTCCTTACAACCTCTCTTCTTCTCTCCTCCTTCCTCCTCTTCTTCTTCTTCTTCTTCTTCTTCTTCTCTCTTCTTCTTCTTCTCCTTCTCTCTCTCCTCCCCTCCTCCTCCTCCTCCTCCTCCTCCTCCTCCTCTTCCTCCTTCCTCCTCCTCCTTCTCCTCCTCCTTCTCTTCCTCTTCCTCCTTCCTCCTCTTCCTCCTCCTCCTCTTCCTCCTCCTCCCCCATTTCTTCTTCTTAAGGCCCTTCTCTACTTCCATGAGCTTTCTCCCAACACATATATCCAAATACACAACAAATTAGAATCTAGGGGCTGAAGAGATGGCTCTGTGACTAGGAGCAGTGGCTGCTCTTTGAGAGGACTTGGGTTCAATTCGCAGCTTCCATATGGTGGCTTACATCATCAGTAATTCTAGTCGCAGGAGATCTGACCCTCTCTTCTGGCCTCTTCTGACACCAGGCTCATACACGGTACATAAACATACATGCAGACAAAACGCTCATGCACATAAAATCAAACTGACATTTTTAAATAAAAACCTAGTGTCCACCTTTGAGAGAAAATATTGCTATTTAGCTCTCTGAATGGACAGTATTTCACTTAACATAATAATTTATAGTTGCATCCATTTTTCCTGAAAATGTTATCATTTCATAAATAAATAAAAGCCTGTTGTATACATCTGTCACAGGAGGATAATTTCCTTATCCATTCATCTGACTGGTCTTGTTTCTCATCTACTGTAAGCAGGCAGTAAGAAGCAAGGATATGCAAATCTCTATGAAGTGCTGGCTTGGAGTCCTTCGGGTGCACACCCAGAAGTAGCATGCCCAGTCACTGTGGTTCCATACTAATTCCCATCAGCTGTGAATAAGGGCCCTTCTTCCCCACACCTGCTCCGTTTGTTGTCATGTGTTTCGTGGGTATTCGCCACTCCAGCACATCATTCAACGAGCAATTCTGATTCATCTTTTATAAAGACATGGCTGGAAATTATTTGTCAAACAAAGTCAGACCTTGTTCTGAGGCCTTCCTGGAGGACCTCAGTTAGATATCAGAAAGATATCAGAAAGTCTCTTTTGGACAACCGCATAACAACAGATAGCCAAATTTCTTACTGTATGTCATGAAATTGCTTCAGAGTTCAGTTTTAAAGCTTTATTTAAACACCAAAAATGATACATAATGGCTTGCGTATAAAAACCGCAGCAGCCACGAAACACCATGTATCAGGCATGATTCCATCTCTATATTTTTTAATCCTCCTCCTGTTTGTCACATACCATTGCTGTCCACATTTTTAAACATATTTTTATGATTTTTACTTTTAATCGTGTGAGTGGGGAGCATGTGTGCACACACGTATGTGGAGCGAGCACAGGTGCTCCCGAAGGCAGGAGGGCGTTGTTGGTGTTCCTGAACTAGACTCAGAGGCAGTTGTGAGTTGATCAGCATGGATACTGGAAGTCAGTCTGGACCACTGCAAGAACAGTGTGTGCTCCTAACTGTGGAGCCATCGCTCCAGCCCCTTTGTTTCCATTTAATGTATAAGGCACAGAGAATAGCGTGCTCAAAGTCACACTAACTAGTAGGCCTGGCACACCATCTCCTGAGTCCACACACATTTGATTTCTCGTCTGACAATTGATTTCCCCAGTTGGAAAATCATATCGCTACCTACTCTCCTTCAATATATCTGCTTGAGTAATCGAATGTTAAATTCAGTAGTGTTTTCTCAGACAGCTCCCTTTCCCAAAGTCCATGGAAAAGCTGGCTATCAGCCCATGAAGCCTTGTGCACTTCTGACATGCAGGGGCCAGATGGAGACTAGCTCTTGCGTATTAGCAAGGAGAAGGGGATCTTTCCATTCACTTAGCATGAAGCGTCTTGAGGTTGTGGCCTTCCCTTCCCCCAGTCTCCACTGCAGCCAGCCTCAATCCAGAATATCAAGTTCACATGATCAGCCTCAAAGACATGTCATGTGCTCCTGACGCAGGAAGATCTGGCTTCAGCGTGGCTGAAAATCACATGTTTCATCGATAGGCATTTATGGAAACAACTGACCATAAATCTTAAGGACTCACATACTTGCTGATGCAGTTAAACCTTATCAGTTTTCACTTCTTTTGCTGAGAGTGTGAGCAATATTATAAAAATGAAAGAAGAAGCTTCAAGTCACTCTATTGACAATCCTGTCCTGTGGATGAGAAAATACCAAACTTTGGGGTAGTATAGCTGGGCAAAAATTTAACACGCCCCCCCATAAGGCAAGAAAACCACTTTGAAATACTATGCTCACGATGCACAACTAATCTGTGACTTCAAATATTATATTTTTGGCTCATTTTCTTGGAAGAACAAGGAGGGAGATAGAGAAAATGATAATAATAATAAGAAGAAGAGGAGGAGGAAGAAAAGGAAAGGAAAGGAAAGGAAAGGAAGGAAGGAAGGAAGGAAGGAAGGAAGGAAGAAAGAAAGAAAGAAAGAAAGAAAGAAAGAAAGAAAGAAAGAAAGAAAGAAAGAAAGAAAGATAGAAAGAAAGAAAGACACCTGTGTGGTAGAAATGGCTCCTAGGATAAGACTCATGGCTCAGACTGAACATTTTCATTAACTTAGAGAAAACTTTAATTACTCACCCACTCCATAATTCTAAAGCATTAGGCTCACACAGTACCTTAAAAACGGAGGCATGTCTGGTCTTTGGTCTCTTTGCTGCTATGCTGCTGTCTGCCTGTCCTTTGATGTCTGATGGGACCTTTTCTCTTGGCAGAATTCTGAGACACTCTCATGAGGTTCCTGTCTTTTGCTCACAGGTCTACCACAGGGAATCTTGCTGCTGTGTTTGGGTCCGAAGCACTCAGGCTGTCCCTCCACAGGCTCTGTCTCTTCTCTCCCTGCTGGAGGTCTCAACCTGTGTATGGAACTGTGAAAAGTGAGACCAGTTCCCCACTCTATTTCAAATCCATGGCCCCTGCCCTGACTCGTCTCTCCACAGAACTCTTGCCCGTTCCCCCTCTCCTCAGGGACAGGCTACTTTTTTCCTCTTCCCCTCCAAAAACCCAGTCCTCCACACCCTGTCCTTGCTTGCTTCTTCTGTTGCTGTGATAAATCAATCTAACTAAAGCAATTTGGGGAAGAAAGCATTCTTTTTTTTTTTTTTTAACTTCTACCCCGAGGAACAGTCCGTCACTGAGAGGAGGTAGGCCAGACACTTGAGAGAACAGAAACAGAGACCATGAAGGAACACCTCTTACTGGCTTACTCCTCTAGACTGCTTATCCATCCCAGGCCCATCTGCCTAGGTATGGTGCCGCCTATAGTAAACTAGACTCTCCTTCACCAGTCATCAGTCAGGACAATCACCACAGGCCCTTCTGACGGAGGTGCACTTCAACTTGGATCCCTTCTCCCCAGGTTGACTCTACAGTGGTTCCTGGAAACCAAGAATTGGCTGGATGGTAGTCTTAGAGGAAGCAGAAAGGGTAAGGGTAAAGCTGAGGACTACTAAAGAAGAAGTAATTCATAGGATTTAAGAACAAATGCTGCTGGGCAATGGTGGCACATGCCTTTAATCCCAGCATTTGGGAGGCAGAGGCAGGTAGATTTCTGAGTTTGAGGCCAGCCTGGTCTACAGAGTAAGTTCCAGAACAGCCAGGACTACACAGAGAAACCCTGTCTCGAAAAGACAAAAACAAAAAAACAAAAAAAAAAAAAAAAAAAAAAGAAAAGAAGAAGAAGAAGAACAAATGCAATATGAAGTCTGTGAAATAGATCAGTAAAGGATGATGCTGACATAGCGGAAGCATCTCTTCTGGGTGTGATATGAATTTCTAAAGCAAGATGGTGTCTGGTTTATTGGTGGTATGGATGGTGGAGGCTTACGGACCACAAGTCTACTTGAGAGTGAAAAGAAGGATACTCTCTGGGAGCGCTTAGGGAGGGACCCATGGCTCCAGCTATATATGCAAGGGAGCTATATATAAGTGGGAGAAGAGATCCTTGGTCCCATGAAGGCTGGGCGTCATGGGGGGGATACTCGAGGGTGGGGAGGTGAGGTACAGGGGAGGGTGGGTAGGGGTACACCAACGTAGAGGCAGGAGGGGGGGGGAAGGGATAGTGAATTCCTGGGAGGGAGGGGTGGAAATGGGGTAAGGAGAGAACATCTGAAATGTAAAAAAAAAAATTTCCAATAAAAAAATTTCCAATAAAAAAAATCTGATAATGGAAAAAAAAAAAAAAGAAATGCTCAACAACCTTAGTCATCAGGGGAATGCAAACCAAAACAACCCTGAGATTCCACCTCACACCAGTCATGATAGCTAAGATCAAAAGCTCATGCAATAGTGCATGCTGGTGAGGATGTAGAGAAAGAGGAGCACTTCTCCATTGTTGGTGGGATTGCAGGCTGGTACAACCACTCTGGAAAACAGTCTGATGGTTCCTCAGAAAATTTGAAATAGTTCTACCTAAGGACCCAGCTATACCACTCCTGGGCATATACCCAAAAGATGTTCCAACATATCACAAGGACACATGCTCCACTATGTTCAAAGCTGCCTTATTTGTAACAGCCAGAAGCTAGAAACAACCCAGATGTCCCTCAGCTGAAGAATGGATACAGAAAATGTGGTTCATTTACACAATGGAATACTATCCAGCTATTAAAATGAGGACATTATGACTTTTGCAGGAAAATTGATGGAATTAGAAAATATCATTCTGAGTGAGGTAACCCAGACCCAAATGGACATGCATGGTATGTACTCAATAATAAGTGGATATTAGCCAAAAAGTACAGAATACCCATAGGAAGCTTAACAAGAAGAAAGGCCCAAGTATGAATGTACTTTGATGTAGGGAACAAAATATTCATGGAAGGAGAGGAATAGAGGAATCTCAGAGGGAAGAGCAGGGGATGTGCAAGAGGGTGGCAGGATAAGGTATTGTGAAAGACAGGAGAAAAGCCCAGAGGACCAGGAGAATGAATGGAAATATGCAGCAATGTGGTGTGGAGGGCAAAGGGAACCTCTAGAACATCCCAGAGACTCCCAGGACTCAATGGGATGATGTTAGCTGAAATGCCCAAAAGAGGGGAGATGGAACCTGACGAAGCCACCTCCAGTAGATAAACATGACCGCCGTTGAGGCAGGGGGCCACCTACCCATCTTCAAAATTTGATCCAGAATTGTTCCTGTCTGAAGGAAATGCAGGGGCAAACATGGAGCAAAGACTGAAAGAAAGCCCTCCCAGTGTCCAGCTCAATGTGGGATCCATCCTATGTGTACACATAAAACCCTGACACTATTACTGATGCCATGTTGTGCTTGTAGACAGGAGCCTAGCTGTCCTCTGAAAGGCTCTACTAGCAGCTGACTGAGACAGATGCAGATACTTATAGCCAACCATTGGACTGAGGTTGGGGCCCCTATGGAAGAGTTACAGGAAGGAGTGAAGATGCTGCAGGGGATTGCAGCCCCACAGGAAGAACAACAGTGTCAACTAACATGGGCTCCTCAGAGCTCCCAGAGTCTAAGCTACCAACCAAAGAGCATATATGTGCTGTAGCAGAAGACTACATTGTCTGGCCTCAGTGGGAAAGAATGAACTTAATCCTGTGGAAACTTGATGCCTCAAGGAAGAGGGATGCTAGTGGGGGGTAAGGTAGTAATGGGTGGGCCAGTGGCAGAGCACTCTCTCAGAGGCAGGAGGAGGGGGTATAGGGTGAAGAACTCAGGGAGGAGTACCAAGAAGGGGTGCAACATTTGGAATGTAAATAAATAAAATAATTTAATAAAAAATAAAGAATTTCTCAAAAAAAAAAAAAAGAAGGATACTCTCCTGAAACGATACCTGGCTAGCCAAGCAGGTAGGTGAATGTTGGGTCTCACTGTTTGACGTATTCAAGAGCAGGAAAATCAAAACAAAATTGTGATGTAGGAAAGGTTGTCTCCAGAAACTCTCATCCCCTCTAGGACACATTTCGAGAATCTAGTTTCCTAATTTTTGGCCATTCTTTGCTTTCAAGGATTGATCTGATAATGTCATTTATATGGAAGGCAAGCTACTAATTTGGCAGCAGTACACACCTCGCTGGCTCAGGCTGCCAGAATGCTGACACTGCTTACGTGGCTCTTACTGGTGCCAGACACCACTCCAAGCATTGATCATTCCCATCAGTCCACGAGAAAGGAACCAACTTACACACGGAGAAACTGAGGCACCAAGAAGCTACGACTTGCCCAGGGTCACACAGATAATAACTAACAGCAGAAACTATAATTGAAAATCATGGTTCTGTGCTCATAACCACTAAGCTGGGAATAAATGTGGGGGTAGACATTTTATAAGAACGGAATTTGGAGCCAGATACAGTGGCACACACCTGGAGTTCTAGCTTCGCAAAAGGCTGAGGCAGAAAGATCACTTGGGTTCATAGGTTCAAGACTAAGCTGAACAACACTGCCAGAACCTATGTTTAAGAGGAAAAGAGAGCTGGGGAAAAGGAAGAACAAGGGGGGAAATAGTGGAAATAGTATATGTTGTGTGGTAATATCCTGTAAAATATAGGTCACAGGTGTCAGCCTCTTACTTCTAATTATTGTAACATGGCCTTTGCCGAGAAGTAACCTGAGGCAATTTACTCAATCTCATACATTTCCTCAGACATACAAAAATGTGCGGAGGACAAATGGCCTTTATACAATGTTATTCCTTATGACAACATTTATAATAGAAGCCGTGTGAAAATAACCTACATTTCTACTGATAAGTAGTCGGTTAAAAAGTAATTTTATTCCTCTTAAGTCCAATATAATTCAGCCATAAATCGACATAAGGAAGATCTCTGTGTATTGCTGTAGAGAGATCTTTAGGATAGCTTCTGCGGGGGGAGGGGGGGAGTCATGGTGCAGGACTCAAGTATGCTCTAATCTGAGTAAATAGTTGAAAGGAACACTTGTTTATCTATACGGTTGTTTGTTTATAAGTATGAGAAACCAAGAGAGTCGGTTACTTAGACAGAAGAACCGGGTGGATGTGGATCAGGGAAGTGAGGAAGGAGACAGAACCGGGGAGCATCCCGGCAGAAGGCCATGCCATATTCAAGAAGCATAACCACGGGATTCTTTCCAAGGGTGTGGACAGGGCTAAGAGCAAAAGACGGGGACATAATGGGCAAGCGTTGGCTGTGGTCCGAGGTGCTGAGGAACAAGGGGGCGGAGGAGGGAGTTAAAGAAGCGGAATCCCAAGAAAGCTTTTGTTGGTGAGAAAGAACAAAAAACCCAGTCACTGTAAGCTCAGTTCAGTTGAGAAGATGCTGGGCGGGAGGGTCCCACTTAACCTTCTCCTGGTTGTAGATTTCTTATTAGTGCCTCCTAGTGGGCAAGCTGTTGATGTCACCGGGGCAGCAGGTGTTGTCGCGGCCTCCTTCCTGCTAAGACCACTGAGCTGGCCCTGGCAGCTGCAGCACGGAGAGTTGGTCTGGAGGGCATGCAGGGAACAGTCCCCATCTCTTTCTCTGTGGTTCTCTGAGTTTAACCACACAAACATGAAACATGAAAAGGATACAACTTTCATCCGCACACAATAATAATGATAATGATAATTAATATTAAAAATTAATAATAATTAATATAATAATAAAATTAAAAGTTTCCAAGACCTTTCTCCCAGTCTAACGTGTGTTTGAAGCGCGGTTCACCAAGTCTCAGTCCAGGGCGCCACCTAGCGTCCTGGAGAAGCTTCACATGCTCAGCTCTAGGGCCTCTAAGCGGTTTTCACTGCCAATCAGACCCAACTGAGAATGATCTTCTTCCATAAAGCGGGGATATATTTTGAAACTTAAGGTTTTTTTTTCTTTTAGAACAATAGTGGAAAATTATCTACATTCATTTTTGTTTTGACTCATTATGATTTCTCTGGGAGGATGTTTCAGACTGCTTCTAAGGTAAATACTACCTGTGACCCACCACTAAACATTCTGTGAGCTGCTTCTGAGTTTGCCCCTCCCCATTTACGTGAACTTAATACAGAGATTCTCAATCCTGGCTACAAAATACTTACGTGGAAAAGCTTCTACCAGAGATTTTGTTCTCACTGGTTTGCGGGGGCGCTGTTTAAAACACCGCTGTAGCTTTAATGCGCCAATGGGACCAGGAGCTCTTGCTTGGGCTGCTGAGGAGCCTGCAGTGAGCTATGCGCCTGCAACTAGGAGGTGCAACTAGGCCAGTGTAAAACGGTGTTCTAGCTCAGTGCTCCTGTCCGTGACCGCCCACTTGGCACCCTGCGTCCTCTTCTGCCGTCACAGGTCTCCCCATCTTCCGGGGTCTACCTCAGAGTTACCTCCTCTAAGATTGGCTCCGTTCTCATTCCCAATGTTAGAGCCTCTGATGACTTTAAAAATAACTTCTGCAATTCTTTTTTCTTTTCTTTTTTTTTTCTTTTTTTTTTCGAGACAGGGTTTCTCTGTGTTGCCCTGGCTGTCCTGGAACTCACTCTGTAGACCAGGCTGGCCTCGAACTCAGAAATCCGCCTGCCTCTACCTCCCAAGTGCTGGAATTAAAGGCGTGTACCGCCACCGCCCGGCTTGCAATTCTTTTTTTTTTTTTTTCATAACAGAAAAAATAAAATGATACTTCTTTTGTTTTGTTTTGGCATAGGGACTCACTATGTAGCCCGGGCTAGTCTAAAACTCTCTTCTTGCCTCAGATTCCTTGAGTTCTGGGATTACAGAACCATTATGATAATGGTAATAATTATCATATAATATTAATAATTATCATATAATACATTTTCTGAAATATATTATGCCCAGTTTAAAACTATTCATTTTAACCTACCGATTTTTTAGCAGTCAAAAGTATGATATTTATGTGAGGTATAAATTAAACTCTTCAAAATAGGGAATGTGACCAAAATAAGGAGACAGCTTGAAAAATGAGGGGAAATCTTTGCCAGCTATATATGTGTACACACATATATAGAATACACACAAAAAATACACACAAATATATACATATATACAAATATATACATATATAGAATACACACAAAAAAACAGTAAAAATTAAACACCTTATAAGACTAATTGCCAATCAATAAATGAGCCAATGAACTAAACAAGCAATTCATGAAAAAAGAAAAATAGCCAATAAATATTTTATTAATATATCAAGCTATATTACAGAGATATACAAATAAAAAAATATGATACTGGCACAAAAACAGACATGTAGACCAATGGAAAAAATAGAAGACCCAAATACAATACAAGTGCACATAATAACACCCATCTCATATTCGACCAAGATGCCAAAAATACACACTGGAGGAAAACCGGCACCTTCAACAAATAGTGCAGGGAGAACTGGATGTCTACTTGTAGAAGAATGAAATTCGAGCCATATAAGCCTGCACAAAAAGCAGGCTGAAACTCTAAATGGATTGAAGACCTTAATATGGGACCTGAAATGCTAGAACTACTCAAAGAAAACAGGGTAGTGTCCCTGCAAGTACAAGAAATAACTTTTATTTTGTTTTTCAAGACAAGGTTTCTCTGTGTAGCGTTGCCTATCCTGGAACTTCCTCTGTAGACCAGGTCTTAGAGATCCACCTGCCTCTGCCTTCCAATTGTTATCTTTAAAGGTGTGTGTCACCACCTGGCTAAGAAATGTCTTTCTGAGTTCAACTCCATTTGCACAGAACGTAAGGCCAATAATTGACAAACAGAATCTCATAAAACTAAAAAGTACATCAGAGGAAATAATCAACCAAGTAAAAAGAAAGCCTACACCCCCAAAAGGATTAGTGTTACTATCTAGAATGTACAAAGAACAAAAAACAAAAACAAATAAAACAAAAAACCCTGAACGTCAAAAAACAAAGAACCCAAGTTTTAAAATGGGCTATGGAGCTGAACAGTACATTCTCAAAACACAAGTGGCTCCTAAACATTTGAAAATGTGTTCAACATCCTTAGCTATCAGGGAAGTGCAGATTTAAGCTACGTTAAGATTCCATTTTAGGCCAGTCTGTGACTATGATCAGGAAAACAAGTGACAACAAATGCTGGTGTCAATGTGGATGATTGGGGGCTGTCTTGGGCTTTGGGTGGGTGTGTAAACTGTGCAGCCACTTTAGAGATCAGGCTGGGAGTTCCTCTAAAAACTATAAATAGAATGAACACGTGACCCTGCAATGTCCCTTCTGGGCACATATCCAAAGGACTTGAATCCTATCACAGACAGTATTACACCCATGTTCACTAGTGCTCTGTTCGTAGTAATAAAGAAGTAGGATCAAGCAGATGCGGCACATTTACACTAGGAAAGATTCAGCTGCAAAGATGTGGAGAGCTTTTTGGGGCCGCTTGGCAGGAATTTGATATTGGGCCATGACAAGGAAGTAAGCTCAGGCAAGAATCTGATTCTAGGCTGGAACAAAGAAGTAGGCTTCAGGAAAGAATATGACTTTGGTCTAGGATAGGGAAGTAGGCTCAGATATGTTGGTCCTCCTGATAAGCCCTTAGAAACAGTGATCACAGGAGTGACCATAGGACTTTATTGCCTTGCTTGATCCTTGACTCTTTGTGTTTATTGTCTTGCTTGTTCCTCAACCTAGAACTGACCTTATTACTTACTTGTAATTAAAATGGTAATAAAAGCAAACTGGGAAAAAATAAACCTGCCTCAGCCTCTGAACTGTCTGGGGTCATGCTACAATGTTGTCTAATTATCTGTTTTCTTTTTAATCCTCAGCTCCTGCCCTGGAGAACCTGTTGACTGACTGAGCTGCCTTGGTCAAAAGAAAAAGTGTCATGAAAATTTCAGCTAAATAGATGGAACCAGAAAAAAAAATTATACTAAGTGAGGTCACCCAGGTCCAGAAAGACACACGCTGCATTTCTGTCTCACAAGAGGATCCCACCTTCAAATATTTTGTCTTGTGTATTTAACTTGAAGAACAAACAGATCTAGAGAACTAGAAATGGGCCACGGAGGATAGGCATTAAGGGAGGGAAGATAATAAAATATAGCTAAAATAGAAGTAGAGAGGGAGATTAGAGGGACTGAAGGTTAAGCATGAAGTGGGCGGGGCTGTGGGGAAAAGTGTAAGCAAGGGAAGGGTTAACCAGAGTGAAGGGTGTCTGAAAAAGATGCATGGAAACCCATGATCTTCAAGTCCCAGTAAAAAACATAATTAGAGGGAACAGTAGAACACATGTCACATAAAAAAACAGGGAGGCAGTACTGGGGGTTAAAGGGTTAAGTGTGGATGGAGGCAGGGGGATGGGAAGGAGGGAGTGGGTAGGATGTGAGTTAACCAAAACTTAGGACATATGAAAAAGATTTATGGAAAACCACAAGTATGTATGCTAATTTAACTTTTTTTTTTTTTTTTTTTTTTTTTGAGAAACAGTCTAAACAGAGGTACTTTGCATCAGAGGAGGAAGCTGCTCCCAAATGATGTGGGAGCATTTTTTTTTTATTATTATTAAATAAAAATCTCCATGCCAAGCATGAATAAGTTAACAGTCAGGAAGCCCCAATAACACCAGCTCTTGCCATTGTTTTTGGTGGACTAGAGCTAGATGGTCAGATCATATTGGTGAGAAGACTCCACACGCTTTGTTTGCAGGACACAGAGAAATTAATCATACATTGACTAGAAAACTCTACCCACTCGCTAGCTTTTCACACTGATGGGAGGTGCTATGTAGGTTGCTGGGGTCTTCCCCGCCACTGGACCCTCGCATACTGCAATACCAACCTGCCAGATCAGACATGCAAAAGTGATAGACTTTTACGGGAGGATAGTGTTTTGAATACGAAATATCCTATATAAGCGCAGGCGTTTAAACACTTCATGCCCACTTGGTGGTGCTCTCTGGGAAGGATCATGAGGTGTGGCCTGCTGGAGGAAGTATGTCACAGGGGACAGGCTTTGAGTGTTTTTGACTTGATCCCACTTCCAGTTCTCCATCCCACCCCCACCCCGCCCCTCTCAGCCTCCTTCTTAGGCTGCCATGCCTGCGTGCTGCCACACCTCCCCACCATGGTGGGCTCTTTTTCCTCTGGAACCATAAGCCCAAATAAACTCTTCCTTCTGTAAGTTGCCTCGGTCAGGTGTTTTATGATAGCAACAGAAAAGTAACCAGTACAGGAGATAACCAACCACTTCTGAATTGATTTGAGGCTTCCTTCACAGGAAGGACTTTATGCCTGGTACTGTGAACCTGATGAAAGCCCATGCCCATGCCCATGCCCATGCCCATGCCCATGCCCATGCCCAGCCCATGCCCATGCCCATACCTGGGGAGGGCACAGGCCTTAGAAGTAAATCAAATTGTTATTTTTTTCTAAATGGTCATGTTCCCTGGGTGAGGTGGTCTCTGGATGGTTTTATCTTCGGTCTCTACTCCCTTTTTTGTCCCTGTCTTTCCTTTAGATAGGAATGATTCTGGGTTAAAAATTTTGAGATGGGTGGCCCCATCCCTCAACTGGGGGTCATGCCTATCTACTGGAGGTGGTCCCTACAGTTCTATCTCCCCTGTGTTGAGTATTTCAGCTAATGTCATCCCTGTTGGGTCCTGGAAGTCTCTCGATTTCCTGGTTTCTGGGACTTCCTAGTGGCTACCCCCAGTTCCCCATCTACCACTGCTATATATTTCTATTCAATATCCTGATCCTCTGTACTTCTCTCCTGTCCCTTCCCATACATGATCCTCCCCCCTCTTATTCTCTCCCCCTCCTCTCCCTCTCCCAAGTGTCTCTGTCCCGCTACCTCCTGTGATTATTTTGTTCCCCCTTTTATGTAGGATTGAAGCATCCACACTTTGGTCTTCCTTCTTCTTGAGCTAAATGGTCTTGTTTATCTGCCTTCTAAATATTTATGTTTATATTCATAGATTGGTGCTGCTCTCAACCTGGGTTAGAGAAACTTCTTTTTGCATCAGTCAGTAGTCAATCCAGACAATCAAGCCTGGTCAAAGAGCTAAGAATAACTGACTCTGAATGGTCAGTCACGGATGGAATACTGGCCTCAACCTCCCCCAGCCAAGGGACCAAACACCAAGGAAGAGGGAGCAGAAAGAAGAAGAGAGCTGAGGGCTGAGAGCTGTGGGGAGAGGGCATTGGGGCTGTGGAGGGCTTTCTTGAGATATAACTGGGCTTTGGTGCTCATGAACTTAGAGCAGTTGTGGAGAGCCACACAAGATTGAGCCAGTCAAAATGCTAGCATGAGGGGGCTTCCGAGCCCCAAAACCAATTGGAAGCATTATTGGCAGTCGATGGATGAGGGAGAGAATACCACTTTTCTTTGGGAAGTGGTCCCTGGTAGGTTGGCCATGCCTCAGTAGATGGCCCTGTACCCATGAGCTGATGGGTGGCAGTAACTGTATTCAGTGGGTTCTTAAGCTAAAGAGAAGTAAAGGACGTGAAGTTAGGAGGTAAATACGCTGGGGATTCATGAGAAGAACTGAAGGAGGCAGCAGGGGTGGGCATAATCAAAATACATTGTACATGCTCATGAAAATGTCAAAGAATATATAAAAAATAGTAGTTTAATCAGTGTCACAATATGGAGTTAGAGGTGACTTCACGATCTAGAAGCCTAAGAATCGAATGAAAGTTCCTATCACACGCTTTTCTGTGGTGTTGATTTTCAGAAAAATGCTTTATACTACAGCATGTCCGTGAGAAAAAATTTAGTTTCATAAAAAAAATTAGAAAGCTATTGTTTAAGTTTGCAATTTTATTCACAGCAAACACTATCTGCCACAAAAATTGTTAAATGATTGGTCCCGCTACTCCATTTCAATTGAGGAATTCTAAAAAGACTTGCTCATTGAAAGGGTGGCTGTGTTCCACGGTGACCTGTTACAGAGGATGAAGTACAACTTCTTTCTTCACTTTTCTTTTTCTCATAAACACAAGACATTAAAAAATGGTTTGAGTTGAGAGGTAAATTGGCTCAGCGAATGGAGCTACCCAAGAGCTACTCCATCCCTGGAAGACCTGGGCATCTGTAGAGTCTCATGTAGTACAGAGCCACTGTCTGTCCTGCTGCTGATAATTCAAGAGGCTGGCCACATATTTGAGACTCCTTATGTGGACCAAGATGCACAGGTGCTATCAGTTTTGTTCACTGATATCATCGTAAATACTGTGCCAGCAGCAGGATTCGGTTCCCTGCTGGGCAGTGTGGACCCCTTCTGCTTTATGTCTCTGCGATGTGGTCCATTAAAATAATATGAAGACTAGCAGTTGGGGGGATTTGTATGGTGCCATTCACAATTCCATGTACTTTTATGTGAGTTACATTGCTTAATCCCACAAAAATATCTTTAAGGAACTTCAAACCTTAGATTAAGAATCTGGCCATTTTATTTTATTTATTTTATTTTATTTTATTTTTTGGTTTATCAGGCTGGGGAAATCAAACTCAGCCTCCCACAAGCTAGGCAATTGCTCTACCTCTGAGCAATAGGTCAAGAACCTAGGCTATGGAACAAATCTTATGTCCCTAGAGCCTTTGATATTCCAGATTTCATGGTCCTTGGCTTTTGATAATGGGTCTCGGTGTACTTGGTGTCAGATACCAGTATGGTATTTGGCCGAGTGGGTGCCTTTCCCATGCCTCCTTGGGCGTTTCCACCTGCCAGCAGTGGCAACTCCTTCCCTCCTGGGTTTATATGCTAACTAGAGCTCCAGCTGTGAGCATGGGTGTGTGGAGACACAAAGCCTTCCCAAGGCACCCTTGAACCGATGACTGGAATCAGTTCCCAGAGACTGGGCATCAGTTAGCCATCGCAGGAGTGTGCTGTTTAATTTTCTTTTCTGACTGCATGCATTAGCCACCAGAGGGAACTGTACGAGCAATTACAGGCTACTTTGAGTCTCCATCATTCGACCCCCATTTCTGGGGTCTAGAAGATTCCCGGTATGCTTGCAACATGTTATGAAATGTTTTTCCCTGAGAGAAAATTGAGTAACCACTTACTGATTTTAAGCAATCATGAAAGGGTGAACTGGTTTTATCTGCTTGATCACCAGGGGACACGGACTTAATGACAAAGTGTATAACAGCAATGGCCAATTTCCCTTTCTAATTCATAGATGGCAGGTCTGAACTCATGTGTTTCCCCTCCTTAGTAAAGGTAAGACCATGGAAGGAGTCCTGCCATCCTTGCTGGGTTGCTTGTTTGTTTGTTTGTCTCTTTTGATACAGAGGAATCCTGAGGAAACTTTAAACACTATATTTGCGTTGAGAATGGAGAGGATGTGGAAGCTGGAACTATCCTTCCTGCCTCCTGGTCCTGCCATTGATGACCTTCTGATCTGGAAATGGTGGCACAAGACCAGACCAGGATCAACTCGTAGGAAAGTGAGGCAGAAAGAGAGAGCTTGTTGTGGACTGCGTTGGCATCTTCAGGCTGTGTCTACAACAGGGACACGCCTGTGATGTATCATATGTTAAACGATTCTACTGCTGAATGTGTTCATTCCTTATTTCATGTGTAGCTTTCAGTATCATGTATTTGCTCTTCCCTCTCATCTTTCTATATCCATGGATGCTCACCACAGAAAGTTCTAGAGAAATTGCTTAATTTATTTGCTTTGCTCAAGATACAAATATATATATATATTTCCAAGTGAATGTAAAAAATGTGATTTCATTTGTTTCCTTATTGGAAGAATTAAGAGAAAAACAATTTTTAGGAATTGAATAAAACTAGTAATATAAGTTGATATAAATTATTGTGCATACTTAGAAAACTTCTGTTAAATTATTAAAAATTTGGACCCTGTATTCAGGTTTTAATCTTTCTCTTTATGTAAACCCTGATCTGTTTTATGCCTCAGTTTTCTTATCATATATCATAAAATGGGCTATAGCATTTATCTTCTAATATAAAGAAGATAAAAATTAAAGAGCATACAATGGAACTATATGCTAGCTCCTGGTCTTTAGTATTTGAAAAGAGTAACAACCTGAGTACTATTATCATCCTCATGGTACAAAGGAGGACTCACGTGAGTCGCATGGCCTCATGCTTCCGTGACATGATACATACGCATCATGCATTACCGCATCCAGCATCATCTGCGCCACTGCATCACTGCATCGCGCATCCACCGCATCCAAGCAGCAGCCACCGCATGCAACAGAGCGAGTGTCATGTGATCAGGCATCCAGCCGCAGCCACTGCATCCCACCAGCAGCCACCGCATCCACAGCAGCCACGCATCCCTCACCACCCGCATCACGCATCACCGCACACCACATCCACTGCATCACTGCAACTCTGCTCATCTGCAGAACTGATGATTGCACTCCAGAACAAGGCCTCTCGTTGGGTAATCAAGCAAAGAATGTTTCCACCTCTCTAGAATCCCAGTCACTTGGTTTTCTAACTTGGTTTTTCAGCTAACCGAGTAATTGGAGGATGGGCATAGGGAGTAGAGCACATACAAGGAGAGAGAAACGGGGGGCCCTTTCTCTTTTTTACTCCTGATGAGCTACCTATCAGCTATATTGTTATACAGGATATCATCTAGGGTAGTTGTTTAAAATCCTAATTCTCTGATCACACTACCAAAACATTCCAATTTAGAAAGTCTAGAATTTAGCCAGGGAACCTCACATAAACATCTCTACAGGTAATGTAGATGCAGGTGACTGACTGTGTGGCCACTCCTTGAACATGATCCCCTTGACGGGACATGAAAATCATCTTTAAATAATACTATCCTTCTGATTTAAAAACACATAGAAGCTATTCTAAATATAAAATAAAAAATCATAGTAATACTTGTAGTAATATGATTATAAATACTTTTGATAGTTGTCTCTTTAATCTTTTAAAATAAATGATAACTTGTCTTTTGGGGCATTGTCAGCTATTTGGCCACACTTTTAAGTACTTATAATTAAATATACTGGGCATTCAGTTTTAGAGATATATTCTACTTATGCCAATTCTTTTGGTTTTATAAATGATTCTTTTATGTCTGAAGTGCATGTAAATTGATTCTAACATTCAAGACTGCTCTAAGAAGTCAAATTTGTAAGATTCTTTCAACTCTTTGATTATAAAGAGTAACTATCTTTGGCACAGGTTTTAATCCCAGTGCTCCAAAGGCAGACCAGGAGATCTCTGTGAGCTGGAGCCAGCCTGGTCTACATACCAAGTTCCAGGCTAGCCAGGGTGCTACATAGTGAGGTCCTGGTTCAGAAAATAAGGTGGAGAACAAGAGAGGATGGCAACTGTAAGATTATTTATCAAATAACTTATATTATCTTCAAACTTGATGAGCCTCTGAAATTGTATCTTCCAGAACTCAGAGATTAACTCTTGAACTGTGACATTTTGTGCAGGTCTCCTGACGTCACAGCCTATGAAAGGTAATGGCCTTGGTTCACATTGTTGTGGGGACACTGTAGTGTGTGCTTACATAGGCCTAAATGGTACAGGTCGCTCTGTTCATGTGGCCTTTTGATAAGATTAAAAGACATGGTAAACAGAAGACATGCAAGGCTAGTGCTGGGAGAACACAGCCTACTGTTTTATAGGATCTTTTTAATAAGCAGGAAGGATAGACTGTAATAAAATAAGAAAGCATAGCAAATAATAAACAAGAAACATTGTTGCTATAATCACTCAGATCATGCTTGGCACATATGTCCTGTACTTACATGAGCAGCTGGGAGCATGATTGTTTACAGCGACCCTACAGACACACGAGTAAACACTATATATATATGCACACTATAATATATTAGCATGTCACTCTGTGACAGGAACTTCCCCTGCTCTACCATATGGCTCTACCATACTCCTGTAGGGTCACTGTGGTGACTTTTTTTTTTTTTAATAAAGCATAATTTATCCTATACCTCTAAAAACATTTCTTTGAAGTGGCCAAGAAGCACATGAAAAGATGTCTAACATCAGTACCCATCAGAGATAATGCAAATAAACCCACAAGGATAGTGTTTTATACCTAGTAGGAAGGCCACTAGTAAAACCGAATCTGGGGGCTAGGAAGATGGCTTAGGGGTAAAGTGTCTGCTGAGCCGTGTGAGGACTTGCCCTCTGATCCTCACCTGCCACGTGAAAGCTGGGCGTGGCGGTATGCTGAGTTCCAGGTTCAGTGAGAGACTCTGTGCCAGAAAGTAAGAGCAATAGAGCATGACCCTGACTCTGGCCTCTACTGGCACACACACACATACACATGCAGAACAGACACAGACACACCGGTGCATGCACACGTGCACACGCGTGCTCGCGCACCCACACACATAGACAGACAAACACAGCAGACAGAGAGAGAGACACACACCAACAGACACAAGAGAGAGAGAAAAGAGAGAGAGAGCACTAAAAGCAAACCATGCTGATGAGAATGGAAAATTGTAACCTCCCTCCCCTGACATTGCTAATTGGATAGTAAAACAGCGAAAAATTATGAAAAACAGAATGGTAGTTCCTTAAAAAAACAAAAAAAAATGTAGAACTATCACATGATCTGGGTATATGTGCAAAGGATATGAGTCAGAATCTCAATGATACTTGTGCATGACATTCTTCACAGTAACTAGAGGTGGGAGAAATACAAACATCCAGGGATGGATGGGTATGTTAATAACTCGTGGCATACACACAGAATGGGATAGTATTAGGTCTTTAAAACAACAATAACAACAATAACTTGTCACAGGCTACATGGCTGGGACACTATGTTAAGTGAAATAAGCTATTGTGGGATTCTATTTATAGGAAGCATAAGTAGACAAATTCATGGAGACAGAAAATAGGATGATGTTTGCCAAAGTCTTGGGGAGGAGGAAAACAAGATTTTTGTTTAGTGAGTGTGGGTTTTGTTTTTGTAAGATGAAAAGGTTCTAGAGAGGTTTCACAGTGTAAACACACTTGCATTACCAAGTTGTACACTTAAAATATAAGGTCGTAAATTAATTATTACTATCATTATTATTCTGCAGACAGGATCTTGCTACATGGCACAGGCTGGTCTGGAATTTCTGATCTTCTTCCTGAATTACAGGTATGCACCACTATGTCCACTTTCTTATGTAGTTTTTAGATTATTGATAATAAAACTGTAAGTAACTAAGAGTGGTAATGATAAAAAGAACACAATGGTCTATTTACAACAGTTTGGATGTTATAAAACATGACATATAATTAATATTATGAGTTGGTCTATTTTTATGAGAACTGTATATTTCTAGAATTGTACTCATTGGAATTTATAATTTCTGAGTAATCATATTAAACCTAGTCATAAGGATAAGAGAAAGAAACTTGCTAGGCAGTTAAGGAAAGAAACTTTGCAAACAAGCCCTTCTGCTGTGGCCAAGAGTATCCTTGGCTCTATTCAGTTCTGGCCTGGCCAAAGGGCAGAGTGTACTGGCCATACACACGGTTTGTGTTCTTAGATTCTTGTTTGTCTTTCTTCTTTAGTACAGCAACCTAATGAGCATAGCTGCTTGGAAGTTGTGCACAATCTGATACTTCGGTGGTCCTTGGAGATGTTTACAAGAACCTCAGACCAGTTACTCAGATAGTAATCCCACATATAGATACCTTGTGGGGATCTATGATTAAGTAAACTAGGCTAACCAGGTCACCTCTCTCCATCTGAGCCCTGTCATTTCAAAAGCCAATTTACTTCCTCTGTGACAAGCCATATTAACCTCTAGACAAAGCCTCTTAGCAGCCAATCTTCCCTGGGGACTCATTCCACCACATAGGAGCTCTGCCACTTTCTCTGTACAATAATTCTTCTCTTTAAGCTTTCTCTCTATAATAACACCTTCTTTTTCAAAATTTACCCAGTGAAATTCAATCTTTGAGTTCTCAAGACAAAGGACGCTGAGTCACTGACTCATGGAAGCTTAGGTAACTGTAAAAGCCAAGCACCCTAGTCCTGAATTAAGCACACCTGGGACAAGAGTGCCTCTGTAATCCTCAAAGACCAGTTTCCTCACATTTCATTCCTAGAAAATACAAAAATAACTGGTAAGAACAGGACAGAAGCCAACCCATAATATTCCAGGATGGCTTGTTACAAGTAGATATTATATTTACCTTAAGCTACAAAATTTTGGCTAAATAAATAGGCAGAGAGGAGATTAAGAGAGAGGGGGTGCTAATAGAATTATGGTGACCTTTCCTGTTATAGGATGCCGTGGTTTGAATGGAATGGCCCCCCATAGGTTTGAACGCTTGGTCCCCAGTTAGTGGAACTACTTGGGAAGGGTTGGTCAGGAGGTGTGGCCTTGTAGTGGGTGTGGCCTTGTTGAAAGAGATGTGTCATGTTTGGTACCTCAAAACCCACATCACTCCAGTTTGCTCTCTGTCCGCCTCATGACTGCAGTTGTGATCTTAGCATAGAAGTACTCAGCTCCTAATGCTGTCTCTGTCATCTGTCTGCTGCCGTGTTCCCCACATGGTGCTCATGAACTCATCCTCTGAAATTGTAAGCAAGCCCCAATTAAATGTTTTCTTTCATAAGCTGCCTTGGCCATGGTGTCTCTGCCAGCAACAGAACAGTGACTAAGACAAGGGCTTAACTATGCACCTGTTTATCCCTTTTTAAATAAAGAATACACGGCATTCAAGTCCAACATTTCGTTAGGCTGCAAAGTTGGTTGAGAGAGGACCAGACAGATTAATTGTTGCTGATGGCTAACTTAAATCTGTTACCAGCTAGTTTTTCTTTCCTAAAGATAAAGCTGGGTGTGGTTGGCTGAATCCGGTAGTCATAGCATTTGGGAGGTGGAGGCAGGAAAAGTCAGTTTGGGTCCAGCTCAGGCTACATAGCAAGACCCTGTCAAAGGTAAACACATGACCAAAAGTGAGGAGGGGGAAAATTTACTTTCTCTTTCACTTGGTTAGAATAATCAATAGCTTCTTTACTTAGCTTCCTATTTTGTCCCTTCCCTCAAAATCTTATTTGCTTATTAATTATAAGCCTCATTAAGACTTATTAATAATATGCTTCCCTGCCTTTTGGTACACTAGTGATGCCAAGTAACATTTAACTGTGATTTTTGAGTAGTCATGTGGACGAGGTAGACTTAATAGTAGCATGTATATTGATACTATATATACACACACCAGTTACCTGTTTATTGTTTCATACTGATATTTTCACTTTTACAGGGAATCTGCCAATATTCCCTACATTTACTTTCTTGAGAAACCCAGGTGATTGCCAGGAACGTGATTCACACCTGGGCATGACTTCCACCTGGACAAGAGTGTATGTGAGGAAATCACCATTGGATCCAGCTAGCTTTCTGACATGGCAAGATTGCGCTATGTATCTAATGAAGCAGATTGAGAGAGAACAGGTGAGGGGGATTATTAGCTCTGATAAGCTATAGGAGGGGGAGAGTTATGCTCCTGGTGCCTCCTCCCTGATCAATGACCAAAGCAGTCTTCTTTCCATGTGTGTGAGTGTTTCCCCTGCAGGTATGTCTGTGTACCACAAGCATGCTTGTGCCCATGATGGCCAGATAGTGGTGTTTGATCCCCTGGAAATGGATGGAGTTACAGATGGTCGTGAACCACCATGTGGATGCTGGGAATTGAACTTGGGTCCTCAAAGAACAAAGTACTCTTAACTACTGAGTCATCTTTCAAGCCCCCACTGAAATAGACTTCAACACAAGGCTATAGGGAAGTGTTGGAACACAGTCCTGTCCTATGAGAATTCTGAGTGCTTGTAAGAAAAATCCAAGAAACAAGAGTTTTGTGACTTCAGTTTCTTCAAAACACAGAATTGGTTTTGGAATGTGTTTTCATGCTCCTCCCAGGCATAGCATATAGGAGTGTTTACTTCTGCTGTTGTTATTCGTATGCCTCTATGGAAAAAGATGGTTTTTGCCACATGTGGCTTGTCCTTGTAATTGAACTTCGTACTCAATGTGTGTCTCCCTAACTCTCAGAGTATAAATTGCCTGATGCTCTGAATAAAGTTGGCTATTGCGCAAGACTTTAGTCTGCCTCACTTATTGGCTCCATTCTCTTAAGTCCCATTGCCTCTAGAGCAGTAGACAAGTGGTTCCAGAAGTCAGGGACCTGAAGTCAGCTGTAAGAGAGTGGGGACCCTCACAGGTGGAGGTGAGTGGGCACCTCACAGGAGGAGGTGAGTGAGAATAGTGGGGCAGACGCCAGGGAAGGCTCTGCCTTGTGCCAAGCTTGTTTGTGCATCACTTCTAAAGAAAGGAAGAGCACAAGTATAATCCTGGTTTCCAGGAGGAACTTTAGATAGAGAAAGGCAGGACTGAACGAACATTGAAGAAGAGACAATAATAAGGGGAAAAGATTCTCGTTCAATTTTGGGTCAGTTGGACATTGATTTGAACTGTTATTCATATACTTAAGTAAGATGAGGATATTAATCATGACGAAGACATGGCTAATTCTTTGAATGAATATAAACTGGATGGTCAGACCTTAAAACTGATTTAAAAAAAAAAAAAGGCAACGAAGGAGGTTTTCCCTGTGCAGGCAAGGTCAAAAGTAGAAATGGCACCACCTATGCCTGAAACAGTTTTTGCTCCGTACTGGAGCAGAGAAATACTTACCTTCCATTGCTTGAACAAGACCCTGAAGCATGGGGTGAAGAATTTGATATTCCATCTAATGCTGAATTCTCACCACTTTTGATGAGAGCCTAGGAGAAAGCTAACTTTACATAGGCAAGCTAGGGCATGGCAGAGAAAGGAGCCTCATTTAGCAATTCCTCCCTGACCTCATGAGATGTGCTTGGTATTTCCAGTGCAATTTCAGCAAAGTTAAAAAAATGCTTATATGCACTAAACAGTCTACTTAAAACTCTAGGAGAAATGGTGTTGAATAGTCTTTGCATAATGTCTTAAGAGGCAAGAAAAGAACTAGGGCTATTTGAATCCAGACTAAAAGAAGCATTTGTGTATCCAATGGATCCTTCACTGACTGAGCTTACTTACATTCTAAATTGTCTCCCATGGGTGTTGTAGTACAAGACCACCAACCTTTGGAACATATCTATTCATACCAGAAGGCCATAAACACTAACTGCTTACCTTACGCTTCTTACTCAGTGAGTAAATCTGGGGAGGACCTGATGTCAACAATTATAAGATTTGATCCTTGCTGCATTATATTACCCTTAACTAACATCAATTTTTAAAAAGCATTACAGAGCTCTATGGATTTCAAATTCGATTTGAAGATCCCTATGGGAGGGTAGGAAATCATTCTCCTGCTGGAAAACGAAGGGGTTTTCCTACAGGAACGGCGTCTGTGACCACAAAACTGCCCAACCTTCTCCCATCCCATCGGCAGATACTTATTTTATTGATGGCAAACCAATGGTATAGGAGAGGTCAGGGTCCAGATAGTCATCAATCTAGTAATACTTCCCTTTTCTCAGCCCAACAGGTGGAACTGACTGTTCTGATTCATCTATTTTGGTTAATTCATAATCCCCTAAATATAATTTCAGATTCTGCTATGCTATAGGATTGTTTCCGGCAATTAACTCATTCCTGTGCACATGCTAACCCCTCTGCTTTTGCTGCAGAAATAAGCTGATGCATTAACCCGTCCTATTTTTTTACTTCTACAGAAGAAAACTGGGAAGGATATGTGTCTGTCATTGCAGAGAAAGCCACTGAAATATGGATTCCTCTTTGACTCCTCTAGCCCTGGGCCATCAAGTTCGACAGTTTGGGATGAGGAGACAGCGGAAGTCATCAGAAAGATAGCAAATCCCCAGCTAAAGGGCAAAATGAGATATCAACATATCATCAGAGATCAAGTCTGCCCACTTGGGGCCAAGTATATGCCTGTACCTTGGACCGTAACAGACTCATTCATTCATCTGATGAATGGACTGTGTTTAATTTTTTCCTTCAGATTTAAATAACTTTCCATTTGTACAGGACATCATAACGTGTATTCCTATTAAAGGCAAATATGGGCTTATGGTCTACAAGATACTAGAACTACTAATCATATGGGTCTCATTTCAAGCGATTCTCTAGGTTTTTCTGATCAATATAATCATGTAATGTACTGGACATAGTTTGGATCTGCTCATCTTGGTGGCAGAGAATCACACACAGTGCTTTCACTGTTCTAACATAATCTGCTTGCTTATAGGATACTCAGGCATCAAATGACATTTAGATTTATCTACATCTCAGATCAGAACCACTCTGGATAACGTGCTATTAAGAAATGAAAAAGGTGGAGGTGCTGGAACACAGTCCAAGAATGTGAGCGTGCCCAGCGCTTATGAGAAAACAAGAGTCTGTGACCTGTTTCTTCACAGCATAGAATTGTTCTTGGAATGTTTTTTTCTTGCTCCTCCCAGGTGTAGCAGGAGTGTTTACTTCCGCTGTTGTTATTCGTGTGCCTCTATGGAAAAAGGTGGGTTTTATTTTGTTTTTGTTTTTTTTGTTTTTGCCATGTGTGGCTTGTCCATGTGATTGAACATCTTACTCGTGTACCTCTTCCTAACCCTCAGAGTATAAATTACCTTATGCTCTGAATAAAGTTGGCTATCGCACGAGACTTTAGTCTGCCTCATTTTTAGGCTCCACTCTCCCAGGTTCACGCTGCCAACTAGAGCAGTGAACAGGGAAGCTTTTGGCCTTTGGCAGTCTGTCCAGACCACAAATCACTCAGCCTACAGCTGGAATTCATTTCAAAGCTCCAGGTTGAATATGACTCTTTCTGCTATGCTGTAATATTTTCAATTAAATTCTGGCAAAAAAAAATTGAAAGTTAAAGTGGAGGGAATAACATAATGAATTCCCAAGAATTCAGCCTTCAGTTTGAAATCTTACTAACCTAAGAGCAATTCTGTTTCGATGTATACTATATATCTTTCCGTGTATCTTGGTTACTTCCATATTGTTTTAAAGCAAAACACGGCTCAGTTATCAGTTTGTAGAAAGTACAAATAATCGGGAGTCCACCTCAGAAGCACATGATACAAGTGTAATGAAGCAGATGCTAAAGGCAGAATGAAGAGCCACAAACCTCATCAGTGCTTAGCATCACAGGCTCTTCTGGGTGTCCCCAGACATTACAAGTGGGACGCTTAGAACCAAAATCCATCTGTGGCTTTGTCTCAGAAACCTGCAACTGTATGCAAATACATTGAGCCTACTTTTAGTTGGTGACTAATTATTTTCTACTAATCCTTCTCTCGATACCCTAGAGACAGTGCCTGAAATGCCACACTACTGTGCTACTGTCTTTGATTTGCCAGTGCTGCACACCCTACATGAAGCCGGTCAAGTGGAACACTTTATCTGTTAACAAGATTACTGTTTTATAAGTAGTCTTATTACAAAAGTAACATGAATTCCTTAAACATAATTTAGAAAGATACAAAAAATCTCAAAGGAAATATTAAATGCCTGTAAAGGGATTTTAAAAACATCAACATTTTGGTACTTTTTTTCTTTTTGTTAAAACATGGTTTTTTTGTTTTTTTTTTTTCATAAGCATGGAATGTTTTACATTGTAATTTACTTGATAATACAGTTAACATACTTTTATAACAGAGATTCTCCAACATAATTTTTTTATTTTTACAAAATATGCCATCATAAGTAAAGACAATTCTATTTTTTGGAGGACATCTATATTTTTCTTCTGTGGTAATCAAGTGTGTGTGTGTGTGTGTGTGTGTGTGTGTGTTTAACTTATTTAAGGTAGGGCCTCATTAGGTCAGGCTGGCTTGGAAATCATAATTCTTGTGTCCATTTTCAAGTACAGGGATTATAGGTGTATTAGTCAGGGTCCTCTGGAGGAACAGAACTTATACAATAAATCTCCATCCATCCATCCATCTATCTATTTATCTATCTATGAATGAGTGACTCATTAGAATGGCTTACAGGCTGTGATCCAGTTAGTCCAGCAATTGCTATCTACCAACAAGATCTAATGTTGTTCAGTGCACAAGGCTGGATTCAGCTGGTCTTCAGTATACACCACAGTCCCAAAGAAGGAGGCTCTAATTCCAATGAAGGAATGGACGTGCCAGCAAGAGCAAGAACAAACAGAAAAAGAGCAAAAGCTTCCTTCTTCCTGTGTACAGGCTGCCAGCAGAAGCTGTGGCCCAGATTCCCACCTCAGAAGGTCCAGATTAGAAGTGGGTCTTCCCACTGCAAATGACTTAATTAATAAAAACAAACAAAACAAAATTCCTCGCATGTGTACCCAGCCATTTTGGTTTTAGTTCCAGATGTAGTCAAGCTGGCTACCAAGAATAGTCAATACAATAGATATGCATCATGCCTGCTTATGAGGTATATTTTAAGGCTAAAATTCTGTGTCTCCTTAGAAAATAATATAGTAGGGTCTGGATATCTGTCTCTTTTTCCATGTACACACCATATAATGGCAAGGTCTGGACCTCTTGATTTACCCAACGTGCAACTGGGATGATCAAGATTTCACCCCCACTTTCATCTGAAAAATACTTTCCAGGTCTGCTCTGCTTAAGACATTCCAGGAATGCTGTGTTGGCCTGTGGGACACACCAGGACAGAGACTCAAGAACAGAGACTCTGGCCACAAAAGGCTGGTGAGCAGCGAGACATTTCTCCAGTCAACTTCTACGAAAAGCAAGTTAGAACAATTGCGGAAAGTTACATTGTTTGTTATAAAATCCGGATTGTTACTTTGTTTGCTGTTACTCTTACTTTGAAAAATTAACAAAAAGTTGTAGCTATTTTTAAGGTTCCAGGTCCAAAAGTTGAGCACCCCATCCCCCTCCCCACACACAAATTAAAAACCCTGATACAGTATCTCCAGTCTGGTCCAAATCAAAAACTAAGCCCATTTCTTTTCCAGAACAGTTTACTGGGGCTTCAAAAGACACCATCTGGCTTCATCTAGCATTAATAACTGCTAGACGGGCAGACGGATGCAAACTGAATTATAAATATATACTGTACTAGATGTAGAACTCCTGAAGACTGAAGACCGAAGCACTTTTGGGCTACGCAGTTTAGTGACTGAATAAGGAGCCTGCCTAGAATGTAAGCTCAGTAAGGCCAGGGACATCACCAGCTCTCACTTTAAACCGCAGCACACAAAAGACCTGTACAGACTCGAACCCCAGCCTTGGAGTCGCAGAGACCCAGCTCCAAGCGCAGCCCGGGTGTCACGTGACGCACGCTCCGCCCCCTTGAGCCCCGGAGGTCGCGCCGATCCAGGGATAGTGCAAGTGGGCCCGGTCGCTCCGACTGTCACTGACTGAGCCCGTCGCCTCATCCCGGTCCCCAGCTTCACGCTCCAGGTCGCCAGCAAGGCGTACCGAGCACTCCACGTCCAGCCCAGCGGCCTGCGTTCTGACGCGGGGCGGTCTGAGGGAGCCGGGCGGAGCCTCAGGAGCCTCCCCGCGCCGTGCGGCGTGCTGACGCGAGCGGCGAGCGGGGCGGGCCGGCCTCGGCTCCTCCCGCCGCGGGCCCACTGGCCGCCCGCCTCCCCCACCCTCGGCGGCTCAGCGTCCGAGACTGCGTCGCGCAGCATCGCGTCGGCCCGGCCCGGCCCGGCCCCCGGGCAGATGCCCCGAGTTGCCGCTGTCGCCGCCGCCGACTCGGCCGGTGGCGGTGTGGGAGGTGGGCGCCTGGCCCGGGCCGCCGAGCGTGACAGACGCGGCCGGGGCCGCCGGGGGCTGTCGGGGCCGCGCGCGGACCATGTATTTCCTGAGCGGCTGGCCCAAGAGGCTGCTCTGCGCGCCGCGGAGCCCGGCCGAGGCGCCGCTCCACGTCCAGTCTGACCCTCGGAGAGCGTTCTTTGCCGTGCTGGCCCCGGCCCGCCTCAGCATCTGGTACAGCCGAGTAAGTAGGCGCCGCCGTCCCGACTTCCTCCGAGCGGCCCCTGTCCGGTCCCGACTTCCCCCGAGAGGCCCGGATCTAGTCCCGACTCTCCCCGAGCCATCCTGGCTCCGTCTTGACCCCCTCCGAACGACCACCGTCCGATCCCGACGAACCCCGGGCCGCTCCGGAACCGACCTGATTACCCCCAAGTGACCCTGGAACTGGCGCGACTGCCACCGAGCGACCCCGGACCGGTCCCGACTTCCCCCGAACGACTCCGGCCGGTCCCGGCTTCCCCGAGCGACCCTCGCTCTCGGGTTGGAGCCACGCGCGGGCAGGCTCCACAGCACCCCAGTCCCCGCGTGGCGCCCACAGCCGCGCGCCAGGCCCGGAGCTCCCTGGCGGAGCCCAGACTTGCCTGCCTCTCTGCCCCCCATTGCCTCCGAGCCAGTCTGTTGGAGCGTCCCCCAGCACTCCGGCAGCTGTGGCGTCCCAGCTTCCCCCCAACCCCCTTAAAGGTCGTCGTTTAGTGGAGTTCCGGAAAGCCTGTTGGTCTTTACCCAGGGTCAGAATTTACAGTCCTGTTGTAACTGATTTCTAAAAACTTAAGACTTGTTGGGTTTGTGTGTAGATGTCTGGTAACTTAGCTCTGGGTCAACCCCCATACATCACTGACTCCAGTCCTTTTCTTGGCTGCTCTTGGACTCTGGAGAGCTGCAGCGATGGTGGAGAGCCTAGGAGCTCACATCTGTCTGCGCGGCACCTGGAAATAATAAGGCTTGGAGAGAGCATGGGGTCAGAATTCTTTGCTTTCAGGCCTGGCTTTTTTTTTTTTTCCTCCCGTGCCTTGAGTTCTGAGTAGATAAGAGAATTAACTTGAAAAGTAAGGGGTGAGTGGGCTAGCCCCCGTCCGGTCTTTGTTGCTCCTGGACATCTGTCTGTAAAAATTACAGAATTCTGAGTTTAAGATTGCCCCCACCCCATTCAAAGAGACAATACTAATCGGTGTCAGAGTGGTGGTCTTCTTGAAAAGTGACTAGAGGTTGGTTGACCTTGCTACTAGATATAGGAAGCACTGGTTTGGGGTTGGTTAAACCCTTTAGATCTCTGCTTATTACCACGTTGTGCCGATAATGTCCTTGATTGTCCTCACATACAGCTGTGGTAAAACCGATGCTAGAATTTAAATAATTTAGGTTTCTCTTTTACTATTACATAGTTAGGCTGTAAATCAGAGTATTTGTCACTAAGTTTTGGCTGACCTCATTTTCAGAAAGGTATCAGAAAACCACAGGCTACTAAACAATTACAGCATCAGCAATATGATACTCGGATCCGTGCTTAATTGAATTTTTAAATATACGCGTTGTATATACAAGTTGGTACCTAAGTGAGATCCGTTTTCAACATATATGGCAGTTGAACAACTTTTATTTAGTGCAACTATTTAAAGTTAATAGTTGCTTGGAAGAGCATAATTAGAAGTTGAATTTTACATTGTTTTCTAAATTTAGTAGTTTTGTTTGAGTGTAACACTTTGTAAAGCCTAACATTTTAAGTATTTTAACCTCTAAAGATACAAATCTGATTTATGTAAGTTTAGCATGGTAGGCCAGAAGGTTGTAGGCTACCTTCTTTCCCCTCAACCCCCCCCCGCCCCGCCCCCGCCCCCCCCCCCCCCCCCCGCCCCGCTCCACCCGCCCCCCCCCCGCTCACCGCCCCCCCCGCTCACCCTCAAAAGGAACATTAAAATTAGTCTCAGTTGTCTTAGGGACATTGTGATATTAATAAAATCTGTTTGGATTTGGAGTTAGATGTAGTATTTTGAAATTTAAGCATCTCCTACTCATTTCCTTCAAACTCTCACTCCATACACCTGAGTTTTACAAAAGTACCTTGGTTACTAATGGTCTCTATGTAGAACTTTACATACATACAAAAAACAGTATTATAACACACAGGGAAATAAAACATTTTCAGAGAGTAGATTTTGGGAAATGCATAGGTTCAGAGGCATAAAGTGAAATAAATTTCTTGACTACCGTAGGGAGCCTACAGGGCACTCTGGGTTTACATGCTGGTTAACCTGCAACTCTGAGCACAAGCTTTGTGACTTGGAAAATCAGGCTTAAATGAGATGATTCTAAGGTCTGATCATGTGACTAGGTGAGTGGGGAACAGTGGCAGGCTCCACCTGCCAAGTCTTCTGCTCTTGGATGTATGCTTGTAGCTTTTCTTATCCTGTGAGAATGTTCATTTTAATTTTCTCATTTCCAAACTTTACAACACAGTGTTAGGTTACAAAATGTTAAAAGCAAACTATCTCTAGGTAAATCAAAGAGGCTATTGCTTATACCCATAATTTGGAATGAGTTGGTTTAAAGTATCTTCATTGAGAATATGAATGAGAGTGTTGATTTTATTTTTTATTTTATTTGTTTTTTTAGACTATTGTGAAGTTCTAAAGGGATCTACAGAGTTGAAATGTTAAAAAGTTACTTTAGGACATTTGAAGGCAGGGATAGTGACTCAAAAGAGAAGGAAGAATAATTAGATTTTGCTTGTTTGAAATTTTGTTAGTACTCAATAAAGTAAGGATGCATAAGAAAAAGGAAAAAGAGAACACCAGCTTTGTGGAAGAAATATGTATTTAGTCTCAACTGGTTATTTGCTTGTCCAAAAAAGTTGCTGTATGTGAAATTTTGGTTGCCCATGAGACTATGGGAACATTAAACTAAAATCTCTAAAAGTAACAGTACATTTTATGGGTCTTCTAGTAAACTTATATGAACCACTTATTATGTACTAAATTGCTACTTGGAACTCCAGTGTTTTAGAGTCATATTGTTCAGACTAATTTTCTAGGCAAATTTGAAAGATAACATGCTAGTGCTGTTTGGTTTGTTTATGAACAAACATTTTTATAGATATCCACTTCACTTTTTGATAATTAAAACAGCACATTTTATCAGTAAATTGGGTTTATTGCTTGGTTTTCAGTGTGATGTGTTAGTAGAGGTTTACCCTTTGGACACTGATTCTAATTTGGAGTTCTAAAACCTAGTCCAGGAACCAGCCAGGCCTAAATACATGGCTCAATGGGAGAGTGCTGCAATCCCTGGTGACCCACATAGTCCCAGGAGAGTCACTCCTGCAGGTTGTTCTCGCCTTCACGCTTGTGCCACGCATGCATGCTTGCACATCCACACATAAACACAAACAACTTAAAAGCCAACTGAAGTCTATAATAGTGTTACCCACATTTTTTGAAGCCTTAAGTGGCTGTTTTTTAAATATTTAGAACATGGCTTAGTGGCTCCCTCCTGAGTCCCTCCTGTAATCCCAGCACTTGAGATTGGGAGGACAAGGCAGGAACTGATGTGAATTTGAGACCAGCCTGAGCTAGCTTAAGACCTTGTTGAAGAAAAGAAAGGAGGGTGGGCTGGAAGGAAGGAGGACGAGGGAAGAGAAAGAAAAGAAAGATTTAGTATATCTGTTAGGATGAGGTGATAGAGGTAGTGCTTTATGGATGGGATGGTGTGTTTCTATCAGGAGTATTGTAGAATTCAGCTTGGGGGATAGAGCTGCACCATAAAATGAGTATTGCATAAGATGAACTGCGCTTTGTAGTATAACGAGGACTGTGGATATTCTTTTAATTGTAACTATGAAGGACTACATATGTGAACCTTACAATATTTAGGATGTTTCCATTCTGAATTAGATACGTACTCATCTCAATTTTCAGGTCACTGATTTCAAAATATTTAAATTACTTTCAGAAGTTTTTTTGAATACTAATTGTAAAGGATAGCATAAATAGACAGCACATGAAAGTAATGAAGAGGCTTATTATAGAGAAAACATTTTGCCCAATGATGTGTGTTAATATGATACGTGAAAGCCTTCAACATTGAGGGTTTTTGTGTGTGTGTGTGTGGGGGGGGTGTATTTGAGACAGAGTTTCACTATGTATCACTGGCTGACCTGGAACTCACCATCACACCCAGAGAATGAAAGTCTTTTGAGTTACCACTGTGGGTAGCTAATAAAAAGTTGAAATTGGCAATTCCTCACTGTCTCATAAATAATGTATTTGAGTAACCCTGAGCAGAAACTTGCATTCCTGTTGATTGTGCTAATAGTGAAAAATCCCTGTTAACTGTGTCCATGGAAATGACAGTAAGGTAGATGTCTCAGGAACCAAGCTGTAAGTATATAATTAGCTGTGCTTCCTCTGGAAGGCTGTTTAATTTCTGTCTCCCTTTTTCTAAGTGTCGCATTTCACCTTTTCAGCTCTGTTCTGTTACTGCCTCCAGAGACCTTCCTTATAAATTCACATGTCTGAAAGTCTTCTAGGGTTCACTTTTTGTTAAAGAATAAAGTTCAAACTCCTTAGTTTGATATGAGAGCCACTCCTGTCCTGGAATGCTCTCTTACTTCGCGTCTGATTATTAGTATATTACCTATCCTTCAGCTTCCGTTGCAATCCCTCTTTCTCCATGAGTCATCGTTACCTACCATAACTGGAAGGGTTCGTTTATTGGTGAAGTACTGTTTTGGGTTTTTTTTTTCTCTCTAGCTTTATTGAAGTATATATATGACAAAAATTGTAATGCTTATGATGTATGGTAAAATGTTTTTGTATACATGTATAATGATAGCTATAGTCAAGCTAATAACCATGTCCACCACCTCACATAGTTCCTTTATGTGTGATGAAAACATTTAAGATCTACCTCAGGCTATAGAGATAGCCTGGTGGTTAAGAGCACTTACTTGGAGGGAACCCAGGTTTAGTTCACATGCTGATGCCCTCTTCTGTCTTCTACAGGCATAGGGTACCCATTTGGGGTTTATACATACATGTAGACACACACTCAGACCTATAAAAAATCTCTTGGGCCTCTGACCTACACACACACACATTGTAGCACATGCATGACCCCCCACTCAACACACATATTACTATTGTATAATAATGAGCAAATTTCAAGTATATAATACTATTACCTCTAGTCTCCAAACTCTTCATTAAATCGCAAAAATTGACTAGTCTTATAACTGTATATTTGTATTGACCCAAATCACCCTATTTATTCTACTCTGACTTCTGGTAATCTCTGTTCTATTCTTGGTCTTTATGACTTTTACTTCTTGAGATTTTACATATGTAGTAGCTTATGTAGTATATGCCATCCTTTGTCTGGCTATTATTGAACATTATTTCATTAAAAATTCATCTGTGTTGTACTAAGTATCAAGATTTCCTTTTTAAAAAAAAGACTGAATAATATCTCATTTTATACACACCACATTTTCTTTATCAGTTTATCTGTTGACAGTCACTTAGGTTGTTTCCACATTACAGTTACTGGAGTAATGCTTTAGATAACTTTTAAAATACTGATTTCAATTTCTTTTTTGTACATGTTTGGAGTAATACCATATCTGTGCTCAGGTGTGCACACAGATAGGTACTAAAGAAATGGGATTATGAAACTATATGGTTCTTTTAAAAATTTATAAAGAATACCCTATATGATTTTCTGTAGTTGCTATGTCAATTAACAGTCTCACCAACAGTTTCGAAAAGTTCCCGTTTCTATATCCTCACCAATATTTTATCATCCATCCCAGCAGGTTCAGAAGCTCTCTCTTACAGCTTTGATGTGCCTTTCCTGCTCATTAGCAATACTTAGTGCCCATTGGCCTATTGGCTGTTTTTACTGTATTTTGGGGGCGGGGAGGGGAATGTCAGTTCAGGCCCATCGCTGATTTAAATGTTTTTATTTTTGCTGTTAACTTTATGAATTGCATCTGTACATGGTGTGCACTTTCTCCCTTTGCACAGGTTGTGTTTTCATTTCATCAGCTGTTTTCCTTGCTGGTTGAGATTCATATATTCCTGCTGTTTATTTGTGCTTTGGTTCTTTGCTTTTGGTGCCATCCAAAACGTTTACCAAGACCAATATCGGGGAGTTTTCCTTCCAGTTTCATCAGGAAATTGTTTGTTTCAGGGCCTGTGTTTAATTTAAATCTCCAGTTTGCCCTTACTTGACCTTTGTGGATGAATGTTTTATCCTTTCCATTTAGATATCTAGTTTTCCTGCCACTATTTGTTGAAAAGGCCATTTTCCCTTTTGTTCATTCGTAGAGTCTTTATTAAAGATGAAGTAATAGTGTATGGGGATGTTGGGATGGGATGCTTGGTTTCTCTGTAGGCATTCTCTTCCGTTCCATTGATCTCTGTGCCTTGCTTCTATCCAAATATAGTACTATCTTGATTGCCATAGCTATACACTATACTTAGAAACCAGGTAGTATGAATGAAGTATTGTTTTCCATTTGATTGCTTTTGCTATTTGATCTTTTGGGTTCTCTATGGATTTTTAAGAATGTTCTGTAAATTTCTATGAAAAATATCATTGGAATTTTAATACAGATTGTATTGATAGTATGCACATTTAAACAATGTCAACTCGTCATCCATGAACATGGGATGTCTTTCCATTTATGTCATGCTCAGGGTCTTACAGTTTCAGTGTCATCTGGTTAGTTATATTTATATACTATTTTACTTTTGGATGCTGTTTATAATTAGGATTTCCTTTCTTAAGTTCTTTTTCAGGTTGTTTTTAGTGTAAAGAAACAATGGTTTTGTGCATAGTTTTTTGTATCTTGTACCCTTACTGACTTTGTGTGCTTATGTTTAATTATGGAATCTTTAGGGATTTCTGTATGGCACTTCTTCTTCCTTGGACTTCTGCTTTTATTGTAAATTTTGCACTTATGTTTTATTTTTAAAACTAAATTTAAAGCTTTTTAGGCAGCAAAACTATCTCATTTCATATTGGCCAGAGTGTCTTGGACACGGTACAAGCTACTTATGAGGTTGAGACAGGATAATCATTGCTTTTCAAGCAAGACAACTTCCTCATTTTTGCCCACACTAGGTTGCTTTGGGAGTTTTACATATTATTTCTTAGATTTTTCTTATTGTCTAAAGGAAGGCTAGTCTAATTATATTTCTTTGCCATTACCTGAAATTATTTCATGGAAAATAATTTTGTATATTTTTACTTTTCTGTTTTTGATAGTGTGGGCCGTTACCTAAACCTCACTCTTATTAATCAGTACTTTACTTTAGACTATCAGTACAATTTATTATTATTTAGCCAGGGTTCTATGAATCTTAGGCGATTGGAAAATATTTGGAAACCACAAATATCAAAAATAATTTGGTTTTTATAGTGTGTTAAGGCTGAAAAATCACTGTATTTGAGATCCTCTGGTAGTTAGTCAATTGTTACATAGCCCTTTTGCTTAAACATTACTGTTTTTTTAAGGAAGTTCCCTATAATCACTGTATCAGTCAGGCCATTTCCCTATAGTCTTGAGTGACCCTGAGCTTTTGTTGATGTTTGAGTCCTACTTAACCCACATTCCTTAAAATGTTTCCCTGAAGTCTGTCTTGGCTGAGTTTTCCTTTATTTTATTACTTGAGCCTTCATACTACCAAACAATGATATGAGTATGAAAATGGGAAACTGAAGAGCTGCCCAAGTACATTATTATCACATTACTTAGAATGGGATTGTGTGCTGCGCTGTCTCCCTGGATTCCTACTTACATGCATTATGTGTTTCCAGAGTAGGTTATAAACTTTATAAAATTAGAATTTTGGTAATTTTTATTATGTTCTATCTTGTAACCTTTAATAGGTATTGACTGAAATCTTGTGCTTTTTATTTTAAAAGTAAACTTATTTTTAAAAGCAGATTTAGGCAGCAAGAACAGAGAATCCTCAAATATTGCCTGCCTCTCCCTCAATAACTTCCCCTCATATCACATTTGTTACAGCCAACACTGACCAGTGGTTATTATGGAAAGTCCATATTTAGTGTTCCCTCTTGCCATCCTCTATGGGTTCTATGGGTTTTGAGAAATGTATAATAGTATAGTATGTGTTAATCAACTTTTTGTTACTCTTCCAAGATATCTGAGATAATAAGCTTAAAGCTTTGTTTTGAGTCATGGTTTGGAGGTGTCAGCCCCTGTTGGGAAGGCCTGTTGCTTTGGGGTCTGTGGAGAGATCATACATGAAAGCCACTCCCCTCATGGCATCCCAGAAGGGGAAGAAGGGTAGAAATACCATTGTCCCAGTATCTTCTTCAAGGGCATGCCCCCAGGGAGTGACTAATTTCATTTCTTAGGCCCTTACTTTCTCCTACCTCCCAATAGCACCAGGTTCTAGGAACCAAGCCTAAAACACCCAGGTCTTTGGGGAACATTTATGACCCAGACCATAACATGCAGAATGTTTGCTGAAGTAAGTCAGTCTCAGTGGTCTACATATCTACTCATTTCCTTCTTCCAGCCCTCATAATCGTGATTTAAAATCAACAACAATAAAACCCACAACCTAAACCAAAAAAATCTGTCTGTCCTTTTCCAAGTATCATATATAATTGGAACTGTATAGTATTCATCTTTTTCTGGTAATACACTTTTAAGGCTTCGCCATGTTTTTCATATCTTGATGTCTGGATCTGCCATAGTTAATCAATTACTGAAGGGATATCATGATTATTTCCAAGTTTTGGCAGTGTTTATGAAACTACTCTAATGTTCGTGTTCTACTTTTGTTGTTGCAGCCATTTAAACAGGACCTTTCTTACTGTATAGCCCAAGCTAGTCTCAAACTCAGTAACCCAGGCTGGCCTTACGTTCATAATCCTCTCACCTCAGCCTCCTAAGTGCTGGGAGACACCACACTCATGTCTTTAAACTGTCTTTTGTGTAAACATGTTTTTAGCTCACTTGGATAAGTAACGAGTAAATGCTACCTTAGATGTGCTTGATTCTGTAAGAAACTGCCAGTTGTGTAAAGTGGCTAGATCATTTGCATTTTCAGTAGCAAAGAATGTGAATTTCTGTTGTTCTTTTATATCCTTGCTAGCATTTGGTATCAACCTTCTTTTTTTTTTATTGGAAATTTTATTTACATTTCAGATGTTTTCCCCTTACCCCATTTTCCCCCTCCCTCCCAGGAATTCCCTATCCCTTCCCCCCTCCTCTTGCCTCTATGATGGTGTACCCCCACCCACACTCCCCCGTACCTCACCTCCCCGCCCTCGAATACCCCCCCCCACACACACACACACACACACGACGTCCAGCCTTCATGGGACCAAGGATCTCTTCTCCCACTTATATATAGCTCCCTTGCATATATAGCTGGAGCCATGGGTCCCTCCCTAAGCGCTCCCAGGCTGGTGGTTTAGACCCTGGGGGCTCTGGTTGGTTGGTATTGTTGCTTTCCTCATGGTGTCGTGAATCCTTTCAACTCTTTCAGCCTTCACTCTGTCTTCTCTATTGGGAACCCCATGATCAGTTTGATGGTTAGCTGTGAGCATCTGCCTCTGAATATGTCAGACTTTTGCAGACTTCTAAGGAGAAAGCTATATCAGGCTCCTGTCAGCATGTACATCCTGACATCCACATCAACCTCTACCTTTGGTGACTGCACATGGGATGGATACCCAGGTGGAATGGTCTGCAGATGGCCCCTCCTTCAGTTTCTGTCCTGTACTTTGTCTCCATATTTGCTCCCTTGAGTATTTTGTTACTCCTTCTATGAAGGACTGAAGCCCCTCCCTACTTGGTCATCATTCTTCATGAGCTTTATGTGGTCTGTGAGTTGAATCTTGGGTATTTCAAGCTTCTGGGCTAAAATCCAATAATCAGTGAGTGAATACCATGTATGTTCTTTTGTGATTGGGTACTTGGGTTACTTCACTTAGGATGATATTTTCTAGTTCCATCCATTTACATAAGAATTTATCAAATTCATTGTTTTTAATAGCTGAGTAATATTCCATTGTGTAAATGTATCACATTTTTTGTATCCATTCCTCTGTTGAAGGGCATCTGGGTTCTTTCCAGTTTCTGGCTATTATAAAGCTGCTATGAACATAGTGGAGCATATGTCCTTGTTATATGTTAGAGCATCTTCTGGGTATATGCCCAGGAGTGGTATAGCTGGGTCCTCAGGTAGTGATATGTCCATTTTTCTGAGGAACCGCCAGACTGTTTTCCATAGTGGTTGTACCATCTTGCAATCCCACAAACAATGGAGAAGTGTTCCTCTTTCTCCATATCCTCACCAACATCTACTGTCACCTGAGTTTTTGATCTTAGCCATTCTGACTGGTGTGAGGTGGAATCTCAGGGTTGTTTTGATTTGCATTTCCCTGATGAACATTTCTTTAGGTGCTTCTCGGCCATTCCCATTTCCTCAGTTGAGAATTCTTTGTTTAGCTCCTTACCCCATTTTTTAATAGGGTTATTTGGTTGTCTAGAGTCTAATTTCTTGAGTTCTTTGTATATATTGGATATTAGTCCTCTATCCGATGTGGGATTGGTAAAGATCTTTTCCCAATCTGTTGGTTGCCGTTTTGTCCTATTGACAGTGTCCTTTGCCTTACAGAAACTTTGCAAGTTTATGAAGTCCCATTTGTCAATTCTTGATCTTAGAGCATAGGCCATTGGTGTTCTTCTGTTCAGGAACTTTTCCCCTGTGCCTAGGTATTCGAGGGTCTTCCCCACTTTCTCTTCTATTAGTTTCAGTGTGTCTGGTTTTATGTGAAGGTCCTTTATCCACTTGAACTTGAGCTTTGTACAAGGAGATAAGAATGGATTGATTTGCATTCTTCTGCATGTTGTCCTCCAGTTGAACCAGCACCATTTGTTGAAAATGCTGTCCTTGTTCCACTGGATGGTTTTAGCTCCTTTGTCAAAGATCAAATGACCATAGGTGTGTGGGTTCATTTCTGGGTCTTCAACTCTATTCCACTGATCTTCCTGCCTGTCTCTGTACCAATACCAGGCCGTTTTTATTACTACTGCTCTGTAATACAGCTTGAGGTCAGGGATGGCTATTCCTCCAGAAGTTCTTTTATTGTTGAGAATGGTTTTCGCTATCCTGGGTTTTTTGTTGTTCCAAATAAATTTGAGAATTTCTCTTTCTAGTTCTGTAAAGAATTGAGTTGGTATTTTAATGGGGATTGCATTGAATCTGTAGATTGCTTTTGGCAAGATGGCCATTTTTTCTATATTAATCCTGCCGATTCATGAGCATGGGAGATCTTTCCATTTCTTGAGATCTTCTTCAATTTCTTTCTTCAGAGACTTGAAGTTCTTGTCATACAGATCTTTCACTTGCTTGGTTAGATTCACCTCGAGGTATTTTATATTATTTGTGACTATTGTGAAGGGTGTCATTTCCCTAATTTCTTTTTCAGCCTGTTTATCTTTCATGTAGAGGAAGGCTACTGATTTGTTCAAGTTGATTTTATAACCTGCCACCTCGCTGAAGTTGTTTATCAGGTTTAGGAGTTCTCTGGTGGAAGTTCTGGGGTCACTTAAGTATACTATCATATCATCTGCGAATAGTGATATTTTGACTTCTTCCTTTCCTATTTGTATTCCCTTGACTTCTTTTTGTTGTCTAATTGTTCTGGCTAGGACTTCCACTACTATATTGAATAGGTAGGGAGAGAGTGGGCAGCCTTGTCTAGTCCCTGATCTTAGTGGGATTGCTTCAAGTTTCTCTCCATTTAGTTTGATGTTGGCTACTGGTTTGCTGTATATTGCTTTTACTATGTTTAGGTATGGGCCTTGAATTCCTGATCTTTCCAAGACTTTTACCATGAAGGGATGTTGAATTTTGTCAAATGCTTTCTTAGCATCTAGTGAGATGATCATGTGGTTTTTTTCTTTGAGTTTGTTTATATAGTGGATTACATTGCTGGAATTCCGAATATTGAACCATCCCTGCATTCCTGGGATAAAGCCTACTTGATCATGATGGATGATTGTTTGGTATCAACCTTCTTAATGTTAACCATTCTAATAGGTATTTAATGGTATCGATCTTGTTGTTTATTTTATTTTCTCTGAGGACAAAGGGTGATGAATATCTTGTGGGAAGATTGTTTTCCATATGTTTTTCTTGCTTGGTGATTATTGAGATCTTTTGCCCAACTTTCAATTGGGTTGTTTTGTTTGTTACTGAATTTTGCATTTGTGTAATTTTTATAGCAGTTCGCTATTAGGTGTTTTCAAACATGTCCCTACTCCATGTCTTCTGTCCTCACTCTCTTAATAGCATTTTCACAGAACAGCTATTAATTTTAATTGAATTATGAATCATTTGCTCTAGATATTGACCATTTGGAGGAAGTCACTGCTGAATCTGAGGTCATCTAGGTTTTTACTATGTCGTATTCCAGGAATGTTACATTTTACACACAGGATTTTGATTTATTTTGAATTCCTCAGAGTTGTGTAAGGAATGGATCTTGATGAACTCTTGTGAATCGATTTCTATTTATTCTAGCACTGTATTGCCTTTCCTCTTTGACAACAATCAGTTGACTGTGAGTCTGTTTCTAGGCTCTCTGTGCTGTTTCTTTCATCAATTTTTCTATCTCTTTCTGAATGTTTACTGTGGCTTTATAGTGATAAGTCTTACCATTAGCACTCCAGCATTCTTGGTCACTCTTTGTCTTGAAACTCTTCATCTAAAGTTTAGAGCTAATTTGTTGGCATCCTCCAAATAGCTGCTAGGATTTGGGCTGGATTGCAGTGTATGTGTAGATCCAACTAGGAAGAATTGATATCTCAACAGTGCTGACCCTTCCTACCCATTAATATGGACTGTTCATTTATTCTTTGATATCTTTCATTAATATTTTGTATAATATGTCTTAGATACATAATTATTAGTTTTATAGCACTAAATATTTCATTTGGGATAATGAAGTATAATTCGAAATGTGCTTTTTATTATAAATCACACTTTTCATTATTGGAATGTATGAAAGTGATCAACTCTTGTGTATTAATTTTGTATCTTGCAATCTTGCTATCACTGCTTAGTTATTTCAGAATTTGCTGTTGCTTTTTTGAAATTTTGTATATGCCACTGTTGTCTGTGAATGAAGATAGTTTAATATCTTCTGTCTCAGTGTATACCGTTTATTATCTCTATGTGTCTGTGACATTCCTGCTGCTTTACACATAGATTTTGATTTTTTTGAGTTCTTGAGAATTGTGTGAGGCATGCATCTTGTGTTACTGTCATGAATTGTAGTGAATACATCATTGCCTTGTTCCTCAGGTGGGAAAGCTTGGAATTTCTCATTACTAAGTGTAATACAAGATTACACTTGTGTAATACAAGGATTTTTGTAGCTATTCATTGGCAAGTTGAAGTTCTCTAAATGGATGTTACACATTAAGATGCTTTTGGGGGCCTTCATATATATTCTTTTTTAGTTTGTTTAGTTGACTTTTGAATGTTGAACCAGCTTTGAATGCCTGGAATATAGTCCACTTGGTCCTGGTACATGGTTCCTTGTTAGATTCAATTTGCTAATATTTTGTTGAGAAATTTTGTATCCAGATTCTTGAGAGACATTGATCTGTTGGTTGTTGGTTTTCATGTAGTAGTTTTGTCATGTTGTAGTTTGGGTAGAATGATATTGAACTCACAACATGAATTAGGAAAGATCCCTATCCACTGTCGCTTTGTCTTAGGGAAGGTTATGGAGAATAACATAATTTCTTTTTTAAGTATTTGGCCTAATTCACCTATGAACATATCTGGTCATGGTTCTGTTTTGGAGAGTTACTAATTACTGATTCAGTTTTGCTTATTCAGTAGATATATGCATAACTAACAGCTTGCGTTTCTTTGGTAACTTACGTGGACTATTGAAGGTCGATGATTTGGTACTATGCAACAGCTTAAATTATTTCCAGTATATTCTATAAGTTTAAGCTTAGCTTGTTTATGTTTCTGTGATGTATTACTAAAATCAAATATATCTTTGTCTTCCAGCCTAGTGTGTTAATTGTAACATACAAGGAACCAGCTAAATCATCTACACAGTTTGGATCTTACAAACAAGCTGAATGGAGGCCAGATAGTACCATGATAGCAGTGTCAGTAAGTAGATCTTTCACATTTCTATGATTGGTTTAAGGAACCATAAGGTTGCATTTAAATGGGATTTTCTAAGATGATGTCATGTTAGTCTTTCACACACACAGTATCTTTTTGTGATATAAAGCTATGCTGATTTTTGTGGGCATATGTGATCCTACTCTCTCCCCTTGCAGCCACTGTATCTTCCTTGTTAACTGTACCCCTCCTGTCATCCCCAAACAATACTGTGTCCCTTTCTTTATAATCTTCTGAGCCATCCCCTCCCCTAGTCCACAGTTAATTTATGTTAAGATAAATAAGAAAATAAGTTAGGGAACTTAAATTTTATTTACCCTATCTTCCATCATGGAGACCAAACTGGAGTCTTGTGCATGCTCCACAGTGGTGAACCACTGTCCACGTACTGTTCTCTTCACTGTTACGTTAGCTCATCTGTCTGCTTAGGTCCAGCCTCTTTCTAGTCTGTGGAATATCATGTTGACTGGGCTGGTCATCTGAAAATGTTCCAGATAACCAAAAGTACCAAGTAGTACTGTACTTCTTGTAGCAGAGTTGCAGATCTCACAGCCACATGACAGATCCTGCATTTAACCTCTGAGCTCTCTCCAGCCTCAGTTGTTCAATTCTTGATGAATTATCAAACTGTGTAGTACTGCTGTTGTAGTTTATTTGCAGTGCCAGTGCTAAGTGTGAGAAGCTGAGAATCACTGTATGCACAGCCTGTATAGAGTATCTCCAGATTCATAAAATACTCACGAAAGTTAAGAAAACTAGTTATTAATTCAGAACAAACTAAAGTGAATTCCATTAAGAAGGGCATTAATTGAAAGCAAAAATTACATATGAAACAGAAAAGGACATAGTTGGACAGATTCCGAGGCTTGTGAAACTCAGACTTTTAAGCCCGTGATTAATTGTTTTTAGTTTTCTTTAGAGATAAGAACTGAATGTTTGGACTAGTGTTGCCCGACAGCTGTTTGATGGCTTAGAGGTGGTAAGGGTTTGTTGTAAACTTTTTTAGCTTTTGGCTGAAATTAACATTGTTTTGAACACAAAGAAGTCACCTTCTTGATAGAGAATGAATGATTTTGCGAAACAGCTGTTTTTGTGTGTGCTAGGATTAAACCTAGGGCAACGCACATGCCAAGGTAGTCATTCTACCACTAACTTATACCCCTTGCATGGAAAACAGCTTTTGCTATAGATTTGATAAACACTGAGTTCAGTCTAAAACTGTAAACAGGCCCCATCTAGGAAACTGAGGCATTGTGAAGTAATTTCAGTGACAACTAGTAAAATTGTTTCAACCATATGTAGTGTCAGACTGCTTTTAATACTTACAATATTTTCAGAAGTCAGAAAAGAAAATTTGTATTCCATATGGAATTATCAGGAAATATCACAATTCAATTAGCACTCTTACAACCTAGATACAAATGCAAAGAAAATTTTTCATAAAAAAAATTTTTTTAGTTGTGCAAAAGAGAAGCTTCTACTGTTCCTTGGATCACACACCTATATCCCAGCACTTGAGAAGCTAAGGCTCAATTGTTGTAAGTTCAAAATAAGCCTGGACTACATAGCAGGGTCCAATCTAGCCAAGGCTGCATACTTAACAAGAGCCAGACTGTGGGTGGTATGCGGAGCGCATATGAAAGGATTTTTTTAGATGTGATATATATAAATTCTCATTACTGGCAAACATTAATAAAGCTTTGCATTCAGTTTGATCACTAGGAATAGTAGCATTAAATCTTAGTTAACCAAAATTTTAGCTCCTTAAAAAAGAATTATATTCTCATTGAAGTAGATGTGTATCAGACTGTGACAATTACAAAACTTTAAAAAAAAATTCTTCCTCTGTTTTGATCATGAGTTTTATTTTCTTGTAATTTGGAAATGCTGACATCTTGGGTCTTTGTTTTCACAGGAAAAATTGACTTTAACTCTGTTTATCTGAGAGCCTAGTACCAAATAAAAATCGTCCTTATACACCAGAGTCCAGTGATACTACTCAAGCAGCCAGTACTAAGCTTCTTTGCTTTGTTTCATCCACTTCTTCCCATGTGATGTGGGCTTTTTATTGCTGTGCTAAAATACCATAACTAAAGGGAGAGGAAAGGGTTACCTTGATCACCAAGGGAAGTTGACTCAGGAACGGAATCAGGAGCCATGGAGGAGTGCTGTTTACTGGCTTGTTTCTTATGGCTTGCTCAGCTTGCTTTCTTAAAGCAATCAGAATCACCTGCCCAGGGGCAGCACTGCCTTCAGTGAGCCTTCCCACATCAGCCACTAATTAGGAAGCTGTCTAATTGGAGGCATTTTTTTTCAATTGAATGTAAACCAAGGTAATGACTGTTACGCATGTTTTCCCCTTTCTTCTGTGCGTCCTGAAAGACTCTGGTACTTCCTTTGGTGTGGCATGTTTGTATACTTCCTCCCTAAACTGTAAACGGCAAATTCTCTGTTCTATGGCAGTTGTCTTCTGACCTGTTGACCTTACCACACCTTAACAACAGCAACAATGATAGGTCCATGGACTCTTTTAGTTCATTGAACATATTTAAGTCTGGTGATTTAATGGTTTTGATTGGCTACACAGAGAAACCCTATTTCAAAAATCCAAAATAAATAAAGGATTTCAATACTTGAACTTGCCCAGTGATAGTTTGACATACCCTTTATTTCCTGTGGTTGTGTATTACTTTACTGTTTCTTTGTATGGGTTTTAAATTTTAGTGAATATTGTATTGTTGTAACTCTTTAAAAAAACCAAACTCTCTCAGCTTTCAGAGGTTGGGTTTTGGTTCTTACTTGCCCTAAAGCTTTCTATTATAACAGTGGATCTCCACCTCTGGGTCATGAGGGTTGAACGACCCTTTCACAGAATTTGCCTAAGACCATTGGAAAACATGATTTTACATTACAATTAGCAATAAAAATAATTTTATGGTTGAGGGTCGCAGCATTAGGAAGGTTGGGAACAGCTTTCTCCAGTGATTTCTTCTTGTGTGTGCCTTCACTGTAGCTTCTCTTCTCTTGGTAGCCAGTTACCTAAGGTTTCTTTAAATCTTATAAGGAGGTACTAGGGATAAGTTCAGTCTTCAAAAATCTCCTCTTGTGCAGAAACCACCTCAGTACCTAGAAGTGCACACCCCCCTCCTTGGTAATCAGAAGTGTCAAGTCATAGGGAAAAATATTGCTCACTGTTCCTCTAGCCAGACACATGTGACAAGAGTTTGATCAAATATGGATAGCTAAAATGATAGAACTGACCAACACCATCAAGCTCTTACCTGTGTGTCGTAAGTGTTCTACTTAAATTGAGAGTCTGATGTTATCATTTTATCTCAGTCTTGTCAAGTTTGATGGGTGATTATTATTATTATTATTATTATTATTTTTTAGAATTTCTGTGCAGTCTTCCATGATGTAACCCTCTCTAGTTTTAAAGAAGTTTTGAGGCATCTATTACTAATTGTGGTTGAAATTTATGAATACAAAGAGAAACTTCCAGGTGTAAAATGTTCTCTAGAGTATGTGTTAAGTAGATTATGTGAGGTTACTGCCAAAGTGTTGGAGTGAGTTTTATAAACACATGAGGAATATTTTCCCTATAGTGGCTTCAAGGAAATTTTACCCAGTGTTTAGTTGTGTTTCATTTACTTTTCCTTCTTGATTTTGTTTGAACAACTGGAAGACTTATTTTGATATAAAAATTCAAATTCCTTTGTTCTGTGGCAGTTGTGATTTATCTTAGAAATAAAATTGTAGCTGCTCAGTTTCATTCTGGAATGGAGGGCAGATGAAGCTGCAGTATCTTAAGATGCTGCTGGCTCTCTGCACCATTGACTGTGAGGTTTGTAGTAATGTGCATGCTCACCTAATGTATGTAATAAAAAGAAATAGATTGTGGGGAAATTATATTAATTTGAAATAAAGTCAGAATTAACTTTTTTCTCCTTGGTTTATCTCTGGGCCTTAAATTTTTCTTAACTTATAGGTTGGATTATAAAAGTATAACTGAATCAATATGGGTAACAATGTCAAAAACATTGGTCTGTTGTAGTAAATAATATTTGGTGGTTTCTACCCCATGTTAGATCATTTAGTTCCCAAATAAAAGACACAAAACCTTTATATTTAAAATAAACCTTCAAGTATTAGAACTGGGCAGAAAGTCCTCTAAGCTAGTTTGTCTACTTCCTTGTCAACCCTGAGATATCACTTGCCATATTCTTCTTGGGCCACTCCTACTCCACCAAGCCAGTCCTCATGGCCATAGGCTCACATACAGCATGGTGATTTCTTCCTTCTCCCATGCTCTTCTTCTCTCCTCATGCCCTTCTTCTCTTCTCATGGATTCTACCTGAATCCCTTAAGCTTGGGAACTTCCAGCTCTGCCTTCCTCTCTTCTGCCTAGCCAATCATGGATAACTTACAGCACAAGTTTTATACAACAGAAGCTGGTATACATGAGGATCTGCTTGTCTTGGAGCAACTTAAGATCTTTCGGTACAAAATTTAGCATTTGAATATGTAACAGCACATTGATCTTTTAAACAAAATTTGTAATTAGAGGTCACACGCATCCTAAGATCAATACTGATAATTGAAAATATTTTATATCATGGAAACTTATAAATGAGATTACATTGAAGTATTAGTGCTAAATTATTTAACTTATTGCAAGTTTTGTAGATGTAAGAGAAATCAATATATTCATTCTCTTGTTCAACATTCATGGAGTCCCTATATATTACAGGTAGCATATAATCAATGAAGAATAAAACCTCTGGAGAAATTTCCTTGAACCATAGAGCATGAAGGGAGTGTGCTATACGGTGATCAGAGAACAAATGACAGGAGTCTGTTTTCTCCTTCCACTGTGATGGTCCTAGGGATCAAATTCAGGTTGTTAGGTTTGGCAGCAAGTTCCTTTAACCATTGAGCTATCTTGCTGGCTTAGGATACATTCATTCTTTGAGCCATGGCCTCAGAACCTTCCATGTAGACTAGGTTGGTCTCAAACACACAGAGATCTGCTTGATTCTGTCTCCCCATTGTTGGAATTAAAGCTATGTGTCACCATGCCTAGCTAGGAATAGTTTCTGATAAATGTTGATTATATCAAAAGATAGACATCTCCTTTATTTCAGCATGCTTGTTTTCTTACCATTTTCCATTTGTGTTTATTGATGTCTGTATGCACAATAAGTACATTATTATCTTGGGAGAACAGTATAATTTGTGATTTACATGTTTTCTTATTCTAAACATGTATAATAAAGACTTTAAAAAATTTACAGATCTGTATGAAGAATTTAGATATTGCAGTCTGCTATTTGATAGTTATTTGAAGAGAAATTAGTGAACTTTGAATAGTTGTATATATGTATGCTATCAGAGGGAATTAAGATTGATACCTGAAAAGAGTAAGCAGTTGTTACATGCTTTCTTTATATAATTTGGGAGTCATGAAGAGAAAGGTCATTATAATAGTGCATAGTAACAGATTTGGTGACTAGTAAAAGGACATCATTTATTACTAAGACTTTAAAAATTGTTCAAGGCAGAACTGTTTAAGAAATGTCAGTAGTAGATGTCATTGAGATTTAAAAGTATATGTTTGTTATACACAAAAGTCTGGAATATTTATTTAAAATAACTGATACCAAATATCAAATAATAAATCAAGATATTGTATTTTCAGTATTGTATTAGATGAAATGCTAGTACAAAGTGATGCTTTATTCTCACTGACATTATAGTCCTGGATATGCTTTATTACTTTGTTGTGTATTTTATTAGTATTTGAGTGTCTGAAGTGCTGAACATTTTGACCTTTGAGTGACTGATCTTCCAGACAGTGTTTATGTGTTAACGTTACCATCTTAAAAATTGACCATTCTTTTTGACTTTCCTGCACTTATGAGATGGCAGTAAAAGTTGACAAGTCATGATTCTGTATGGGATAGGAAGTATTTATGACTTTTGCTGTGATTTGATTTGAAGTCTTTTGTTTTTCTATTGCAAGAATGTAAAATTGCCATGAAGAATTTGAAAGATAATCTTTGCTGAACAATCTTTACTTTCTTTAATATCCTAGTAAATTAAACTAGTTCTTAAAATTATACTACAGAAGGATAAGATATAGTTAAAAGCCAACCATGGCTATCCTGGGAAATCTGTTTTCTTTCATTCCATTAACTGAAAAACAGGAAGATAGTACTGGAAAGAAATAGGAAACCTGGATGATTTCTTTGGTTTGAATCATTTCTACTTTGGATTCATCTTCACTTACCTCAGAATTAATAGAAATTCAGTATTCTGGTAAAGAAGTTTAGAGGGAAAACTTCCAGTTTACTCTATTGCTGATTTAATACTGAAAATATCTTCTAAGAGCAATGATACATAGTATTTAATGGATTATGTAAATGTAAGGTGGTGGTTCGAGCTTTGTAAATCACAGATGTATACCATGGTCATATATACAACAGTGTTTTCGTATTGCTTATATTTTTGTTGTTGTTTAGTTTTATTTTTGAGCTAGAATCTCTTAAAATCGTAGCCTAGGACAGGCAGAAACCTGCTTCAGTCACCAAAATCTACAGGTTTTTAAAAATACAATTAATATTTTTGTAATATTTAGTTACTTTAGAAATTTAGATGTTCATATTTGAACTTGAAATGTTCATATTTTAGAAATTAGAAATTGACTTAGTTAGCTGATGTTTATATTTTGAAATTTCAAGATTTGCTCTTATTATTTTTTTCTAGTGTCTCAAATTATGTTTTATAATAAGAGATTAATTTTTTTATTTTTAACTATATAGGTTATGCTGTTTTGATAAATGATAATTTTGGGGGTACACTCAGACATTTTATGTTTTTACTATTTGGTTGTATTGCTTTTCAAACTTAGAAAAATTATTTGCCACACTTTTATAGAGTTCAAAGAGTGCTGTGTATTTTGCATAGTTTCATAAAATATTTCAGTTTTCAGTTACATAGTTTATAAAATATTTTTAAAATTTGTTGAGCACTTTTTAAAATGGCTTATATTAAGTTATTTTACATATAAAAAAGAATAATAATTCTTTAAAGGAGGGTTATAGTCCTGTAAAATTAAAGTCTAAGATGGCAGTTACAACATTCTAATTCATGGTTAATAAATTCTCTTTCAGACAGCAAATGGCTACATCTTGTTTTTTCATATTACATGTTCAAGAGGGGACAAATACCTTTATGAACCAGTGTATCCCAAGTAAGTTTATTGACTTTTATTCTTTTAATACATGGCTTGCATGCTAAATATTTTTTTTAAAAAATTATACTTTGGGGTTATCTAAAGTCATTAAGATGTTAAGTTACCAGCACTTCTCAAATGGTGCCTCAGAAATCACTAGTCTTTGAACTGTCATTTTTTAAATTTAAGAAATAGGTAGTTCAGTAAGTCAAGGAACACTGAGTATTGTTGTGGGTCTTGGGCTTCAGAATTACTACTTATATACTCCAGTCAGATATTCTCTAGTCTTTATTAGAACGGAGAGCTGAGAGATTATATGAAGAGGGGAAATTTTAGTCAATGACAGGCTCCTTTGTCTGTGTCTTTATATATCTATAGGAAAAGACACACAGTTGTTACCTCTTAGTTCAACTTTGGGGGAACATGGACTTTTACTCTTTAAGTCTTTATTAAAATGACCTTACTGAAGATGAATAAGCCAGTTATTCAAAGAAAAACAGTGATAGGAAGTAAATGTGCCTGACACTGTAATACTATAAGGATTGTCCTAACTTCTAGTTGGACTGAGCTATTTATAATTGTTTATATTAGACAAATACCACAGCATACCAGTTGTATTAGCATAATGTCCTGATTTCACATTTAATTTGCACATTATTCCAGACCTGTAGATAAATTTCTTCTAGTTTGAGCAGATATTGCATTTTTAGGCCAGAAAAGTGGTTCAGTCAGGAAACCTAAGGTCAGTCCCCAGAACCCACATAAAAGTGCCAGGCATGGTAGCATGTGTTTGTCATCCTGGACTGGGGAAGTGGAAACAGGCAGAGCTTGCTGGAGCTTGCTGGCTAGCCAGCTTAGGTGACTTGGATTCTCTGACCAACACACACTTTGACACACAAAAGATGGTGACATTTTGCACTTTTCTTTTCTATAAAGCAATTTCTGCCTAGCTTATTGTCTAATTAACATCATTGAACTTTTCAGAGTTCACATTGTACGTAAAATAACTTAAGAAAAGTTTTGTATAATAGGATAAGTGAAATATAATCTATATTCATGAACTAGGAACTAGAAGAAGCCAACCTGGAGTTAATGTACTGAGTGGGGTTGTTAGCCTTGGAGTCAAGCAGCATGGCTGTTGAATCAGCGTGGATGGAGCTGGCTCTCCTAAATGAACCCAAGGATTTGGTGTTTTGTTTTGTTTTGCTTTAAACATTTTAAATCTCTGCTTTTGTTGTCTAGGTGCTTGGTTACTACCCAGTTTGTAGGGTTTGTTTTTTTTGTTTTGAGAGAAATATAGTTAGCCAATTGGTTAGCCTTTCAATTGAAAAAATTATTAGTTAGGATTTGTGTTTCTGTGATTAAACACCATAACTAAAAAGCTACTTGGGGAGGAAAGGGTTTATTTCAGTTTTCATGTCCTAGTTACAGTCCATCAGGAAGGGGATTCAGGGCAGGAACTGAATGAAACAGGGGCAATAAGAAGAATGCTGTTTACTGGCTTGCTCCTCATGGCTTGCTTAACCTGTTTTCTTACACCATCCAGGACCACCTGCTTACAGGTTGCACACCCATGATAAACTGTACCCTTCCATGTTAATAATTAACCATGAAAATGCCTGACAGGCTTGTCTACAGGGCAGTCTGGTAAGGACATTTCCTTAGCAAAGGGTCCCTCATCCCAAATGACTCAGGCATATCAACTCGACATAAAGCTAACCAGCATACCACTTCATGTGGTATGTCACATTTTTTTAATCAATATTTTCACATAGGTAAAATACACTTGTAAAATATAATTTAACAATAACATTAAAATGTGTATAAGAATCAGAAAAAAATCATCATGGAAAACCAGGATGTTTGCTGTTAGATATGACAGGGAAAATGCACTCATGCACTCTCAACACCATAGCTGCCGGAACAAGACTGGCATAATGTCAATGTCAATACCAGTTGACATCCCAGAGTAGATGGGGAAGTCCCATAAGAGCCTGCCCCTAGAGAAGAACTACAGGTGGTCAGTGGGTGCTGAGAGGGGGAAATCATTCCCCACGAGACAAGGTCCAACATAGGCTTCCAGTCCCAGGTGGCCATCCTGCTCATGTGTACATACAGGATGTGCTAACTAGACACGGTAGGGTGCATGTGCACTAAGCATGTGTTACATATACACTGTGTAACAATAATAGTTGAGAAGCTATGATTTTGGTGGGAGTGAGACATGGGAGAAGTTGGAAGGGGACGGGAGCAGGAGTAATGTAAATTTAGTCATCTTGTATGAGTTTCTCAAAAATGTTTTTAAAGTAAGCTCCAAAACAAAACCTAGAAAATAAACTATACATATAATCTTTTTATTTGTCAGAATATAACTTGTATGAATTACTGGTACAAATACAGTTTTGTTGACTAAAGCCAACCTGATGTGTATTTGTGTATGCCAGTACTTTCTAGAGTAGCTTATTTTAGTAAGTTTTCTGAAGAAACCGTTTGTAAAATGGTATCAAAAGTGTAATTTTCTTCTAATTGTTACAAGTTCATGTTTAAAACCTGAAAAGTTGTGATCATATAAGGGTTAGAGGAGAGCAGGGGAAAAATGGTTTTGTCAGTGTTGCCATGTGTGCCGTGGTAAACGCAGAATTTAAGATGTCTGTCATACAGACTGAAGCACACAAAAGCCACCCGCCATCCAAGCTGATGCTGTCACAAGCAAGAGCCAAGTCAGAGGTGGTGGCATAGTCCCACAGTCTGTAGTACTTAGCCTCTGCTACCACACTACTTCAGCCTTGTTTGTGCCTCATCCAGCGATCTATGACTTAAGATTTATCTGAGGAATAAGGAATAGAAAAAAGCGAATGAAAACGGTTTGTAATAGTCTTGAAGGTAGAGGCTGACAGTTAACTGTGTCCTTCTCAATTATAGAAATAGCACTGTCTCTTGTTTCACCTCTCTACGTCTTAGGAGTTCATCACATGGACTTTATTTCTAGAGCATCTCAGCTTTCCTGTATTACATGACAGCATCTTAACCTCAGACTGTATATCATTTTCCATTACACTCCAACTGAGCACATAGCTCAGATGTTGCCATGTTTAATAGCTTCCACCTGGTGTTTCTAGCATTCCTGTACATGCAGGGAGTCAATCTTCAACAACCATGGCAGTCTTATTCAATAACTCCTTTCATCTCAAATGTCATTTATTCTTTGATATTCTGTTTATCTTTCTACCTTACATTAAAATATCTCTTCATCTTTACCCAGCCCAGTCTGCAGACTGGCTGAAGGCTTTATTGTTTTGTTTTACATTTTCAGATTTGCAGTGAAATTTGTGGAAACTTTGCCACAGATAAATCAAAAATAATTATATTTACCTTTGAAATTCATTTAATTAACTGAAGCCTTAAATATGAGTGTAGGAGATTTTGAAATTTCTTGTAATTCTTATTTCTTCATAATGAAAATAATTTCAGCAAATTAGTTTTCATGTACTGTTTTTTGTTTTTGTTTTTGGTTTGGTTTGGTTTTATTTTTTTTGTTTGGTTTGATTTGGTTTGCTTTTTTGAAACAGGGTCTTTGAATAGCCCTGGACGTCTGCAATCCACTGTGTAGAAGCAGCTGGTGCTCATGCAGTCTTTCGAGAGCAAAGCTCTCCTCCCTCACTCATCTTTCCAGCACAATTAACTTTGGTTTGTTTGGTTTTGAGGTTTGTGTTGCCCAGGCTTGCCCCTGAGCTTGTGGGCTCAAATGATCCTCCCAACTCAGCCTCTAAAGTAGCTAAGAATACAGGCATATGCCACCGTGCCCAATGTAAACTTTTTTTAAAAAAAAAAAAAAAACAGTTTTATTGAGTCCAGTGTTCACTGGGCCCAAGGATATGGTTCAGTGCTTTAGTCTGCTTGCCTGTCATGTACAAGGCCTTGGATTTGATAACCAGCTCTGCAAATTTTAAATAGTAGTATTAAAATTTAACTAATATTAAAGACTCAGTTCTCCACTGGAAAATATTCTCCCGTAACAATCACTATCAATGCTCTAACCTTACTTTGCTTTACCTATTTTTTCCTAGCACATTCCATCAGATATGTGAAACTCTTACCAGGTTGCTGTCAGTGAGTTATTGCTGGTTGGAAAGAGAAGAAATTGAGATTAACAGTTGTTCCTATCAACCCTTTAACTCTAAGAATCCAACTGGTTTTTTTTTTTGCAGAAGAAGTCTACATTGTGGACTAACTCTTATCACATGTAGAGGACAAAAGAGACCAGAATTAGTTATGTACACTAAAGCTTCCTCAAGATCCATTTACAGTAGTCATAAATCATTGTGAGACAAGGACATGTCTGAGAAATTCGTCCTTAGAGCACTTCATTGGTCGGAATATTATACTAGAGTATACTTCTAGGTATGTAGGTGTTATGTGTATGGATCTACACCTGCTACAACTGCAGTTACAAACTTGCCCAGCATATTACTGGGCTGAAACTATAAGCAGTTTGTTCCATTGTACAATGGTTTGTCTATCTACACATATCTAAAAATAGAAAAGGTATCTTTTTGCCTTTACATTTTTTATGAGCACAGTTTTGATATCCTTAGATATTCAACACCAGGAACTTCACTTCCATACAACTGACAACTCAGCAAGCTTGTTTATATTAACATCAGTGTTACCACAAAGACCTGGTGAGTGTGTTATGCTTCCTGTTAACAATGGCTGCAATAGCACTAAGCTATGGGAATTTTCCACCCTGTTTTAATTTTATGGGACTACTACTTTATATGAAATCCATCCGTTATTGCAACATTTTGGTGGCACAATTTTGTACCTTTTTTATTATTGTTAATAAGTTTTTGATGTTATATTTTGAGAGAGAAGATTTTATCTAATTTTTCTTCCTACTAATCTTGTTATTTGGGGACTAGATGATAGTGGTCTTAAAAATGTTTCTTTTTGAGCATCTCAAAACTTCTATATGTAGTTTGATTTCAGCCTGCATCTATTCTGTAGATTTACATGTGTGACTTTTAGCTGAACTTTGTATATATCATGCATCCGTTTATGAATACATTGTAATTGTACTAGCATTTATTAGTAGGATGGGTTAAAGAATTATTACCTAATCCAGAAACTCCTCTTGTCATAGCCACATCTCAATGGTGCCATCTGAATGCAGAGACTGATAGAATTATTAGAAAATCTGATCAGAGCCGGGCAGTGGTGGCACACGCCTTTAATCCCAGCACTTGGGAGGCAGAGGCAGGCGGATTTCTGAGTTCGAGGCCACCTTGGTCTCCAGGACAACCAGGGCTACACAGAGAAACCCTGTCTTGAAAAACCAAAAAAAAAAAAAAAAAAAAAAAAAAAAAAAGAAGAAGAAGAAGATCTGATCAGCTCATAGAACCTGTATGCTATTGGTATTACAGTCACTACTGCCACTAGCAGATTAAGTCAGTAGGACTATGTACTCACTTGTAGTTTTTGCCTTTAAAAAAAAAGTCTCTAGGAACTATTGTTGCTAGGGATGTAGCAGTGGGGTGGGGACTGGAGCAACAAAACAGCCTTACTTACAAAGCTTGGTAATTATAACACATTGTGTGTTGTGCAGGCAAACTAAGCAGGGTTAGGGAATGAGGAGTGGAACCATAGCTTGGAATTGAATCCTTAGTATCTTTCCTGAGAAGATAACATATAAAAGGATCTTAAAGAGTTTGTGTGTGTGTGTGTGTGTGTGTGTGTGTGTGTGTGTGTGTGTGTGTGTGTATACGCGCGCGCGCGCACACGCACACAGAAGCAAGGTTGGGGGGGAGCTGGTGCTGGAAAGATGGCTCACTGGTTAAGAGCATTGACTACTCTTCCAGAGATCCTGAATTCAATTCCCAGCAACCACATGGTGACTCACAACCATCTGTAATGAGATCCGATGCCCTCTTCTAGTGTGTCTAAGGACAGCAATGGTATAATCACATTCATAAAATAAATAAAATCTTAAAAAAAAAAAAAAAAAGAGTTTGTGGGAACACAGCATACACTTAGGGACATGACATTTTGGGATAAGCGAGAAAATATTGTAAGTTGTAGGACCTAACAAAGAATTTGTAATTATTAAAAAGGGATGTTTTTGCTACATTAACTATAAAAATGAAATACTACGCTGTGATTTTTTTTAAAGTAACTTAATCCTGCAAAAGTATAAAACCAGTTAGTTGTCTTCTGTCCAGAGAGCCAGCATGTACTTGACTTGATCCACTCTCCTTTTCATGCATGCCATAGTCAGTCTATGAAGTCCACATCAGTTATGCCTTCCATGGCCTCCTAGTTCTCAAGACTTTCTTAGTTTGAAACGTGAAACCTTTTTTCTGGAGGCTATGAGAACTGTAATTTTAAAATGTGAATTTTGCTCTTTTTAGGTTATAATCCAACTTACTCTCCACTTGTCCTATATCTCTTGGATAAATAATACCCATGTATAGAAATCCTGGGTCATATCACAAGTCTAGTAACTTTAGTTTGGATACTGACATCATCTTTAGTATGATCTATATACTATTACTCTACATCTATAGTTTGTATAGCAGTGAACATACTATTAATTATCTGGTCTTTGTGTTTTCCACTTGAATAGTTTTCTGGTTTTACGTTAAAAAATGGTAAAGTTTGTTATGGGTGACAAGTTACTTGGAAAACATCCTGACCAATTTGTGGCTTGTTGTATGAACAAGTACGTATGCTTCATAAGGGTAGATTTAGCCTTTAGTTTAGACTTGTCTTCCAAGGTCTGTCTTCACTAGCTCCTCAGAACAAGAAGCTTCCTCCAGGATATCCAAAACCTTAATAGTTTATTCTGGCTTTGGGGTTACATGTAAGAATGGCTTAATATCCAGTGTTGTAAAGAGGAATGGCGATTTTTAGAACTCTTTTCAGTGTAACTCCAACATTTCTGTTGTTCTGCACCATAAATTTGTTTTCCTGAGCACTGGGTTCTCTCACTGTATATGGAACTCTGAAAAATGACTTTTGCTAGAAAACTTTGTTTCTTTCTGATTGTGACAAGTTTTCACTTTGTAATCCAAGCTGGCCTTGAAATTCTTTTGCCTGCCCTTGGGTGACTATAGTTGTTTCATGTATTTTGTCCAGTTCTTGTGTTTGATTTCTGGCTGAATAATTTGGAACCATTTACTTTATTGAAATAATAAAAGTGACTACCTGTAGGATCATCAGTCAGTTTGAACAATTTTCAGTTATTTTCTACTGGAGTATATTTATTTAAGCACATTTAAATATTTGCTTAATATTTAAATATATTCAAATATATAAATATATATTATATTTCATCCAAAATAACTTCATAAATTATGGGCATGTTGGTAAATAATTATAGTAGCATAGCTCAGTAATGAAGTATGACTTGGCATGCATGAGGCCCTGTGTTTAGTCCCCAACAAGTCCTTTGCCACAGAAAGGAAACCAATCAAACTGTCTACAACTGATGAAATGTATGATGTAGAGAAAGAAAACACCCTGAACTTCAGAGCTGGGGTTGGACAGGCAAAGCCTTTCAGTCCCAGAGCTTTGGCTAGGAGAGTCAGAACTCCCTAGATCAAGACTCATCTTAAATTTGGGATTCATGTTTGTTATTATAATTGACCAGTTAGGATATGCCTGATATAATTTGTAAAGCATTTGTTATTAAATGGTACTTAAGAGGTCTCTGATACTAATTAATAAGTAAAGTTAGTGTCAGGGTCCGGAGGGCAGGGGTATATCAGTGGTAAAGCACTCGCAAACCTGCACAAGGCTTGGGATCCCTTAGCACCACACAAAATAATTTAAAAAAAAAAAGAAATGAATGTCCTGAGAAATCACACTAGTATTTCATGAGTGCTTGAGAAGAGAGGAGAGTTTTATAGGTTAAAAAAAAAAAAAAAAATATATATATATATATATATATATATAGTTATTTATATATATAGCTATATATATATAGTTATTTTATAGGTTAATATATATATATATATGTTATATATAGTTATTTGCTTGGAAAAAAAGACAGGTCTGAAGTAAGTTCTTACGGAAAGAACACACTGTATAACTAATTGTACTGTCCTGGTTTGTTTTATTACACACACACACACACACACACACACACGCACAGAGAGAGAGAGAGAGAGAGCGCTGGAGAAGGAGCCAAGAGTTCTACATCTTGATCCAATGGCAGTCAGGAGAAGACTGTCCTCCAGGCAACGCCACAGTGACATACTTCCTCCAAGGTCACACTTCCTAACAGTACTGCTCCCTATGGACCAAGCATATTCAAACCACCACAGTGTACTTTTGAGTCTTAGGGAACTTACTCCTGAAGACAGTTACAAACTCGAGCAGTAATAGAGCTACACCTTCCCCGCCATACTTTTTCAGTGTTCTCTGTTGACACAAATGCCAGAATCTTCAAGAGAGAATAGTTTTATTTTTTGCCTTCATTACATGTTTCTTGAGCTTGATTCATAAGCAACCATTTGGATATGTGGAAGGGATTGTATTCCACATCAACTGGTTTTCAGTTTAGTTCTTCTTTGACATGGAAAGGGCATTTTTAAATTACTTTCTGTCTTTCTTTAATAATTATTTATGTGTATAAAATGAGAAAAATAATAGTTAAATTCTACTAAATTGTACCCAGCATTGTTGTCTAGGTTGCCTTTTAAATTGTTACAGTGCCCCACTGGACACTCAAGACTATTTCTATGTGCTCAGAATAAAAGGGAATTCTTGTTACTTAAATATGAGAGTTATAGTGAACTCCACTTTGAAAAATAATAAATCTTACAGAAGTTATCTAGAGGTAAAGATGCTTTTCTAAAACATGCCTCAAAAGGATCACATCAAATACAAACAATGGCAATCTTGTTTTTGAGAACGTTGGTGAAAATATTTAAAATATGTAATACCTGAAATTGCAAAATATTTCTAAAATAGCTATGCATTTTTAGTATCCTTGCTTGTTTATTTATTGTATTTAAAATATGGTTAATATAGCATTAAAGTTTGGTTATATAGAAATGTAACGTTTTCTAAGATGTTCCGTAGGGAAACATTCCACGCTCAAATGGTAAAGGCAAGTAAATGTCTCTAGATATGTTCTGTTTGGTTACTAGATTCTTAACAAATCTCATGTAAATTATACTGTAAAGTGAAGTTATTGAACTTTTCCTATCTTGAATTTATGCAGTAATCTGAGGCTTTCATCTGGTTTTGGAATTTGTATAGTTTGGTTCTGAAACTAGATTTATCTGATTGGAACTTATGTGTTGAAGTCAACTGCAGTTTACTAAATAAACTTTTCAGACCGGGTCTTGATATGAAACTAAAGTTGGCTTGAACTCATTCATGGTGATTCTTCTGCCTTCATCTCCAGAGTGTGGTGATTTAATTCTGTGGTTTTGTTTTTGTTTTAAGACCTATAAAGAGGTTTTAAACAACTTTTTGTTTCCAGATGTGTACACTGTACTCCTGTCGGAGATATTCGTCTTTTTTTAAGCATTTATTTAATCATTTTGAGTTTAGTTTATATGCAAAATGTAACTTAAAAGTAAATTTTAATTTGAAAGGTTAGTTTTTCTTGGTATCAGTCATTCTCTTCTAGAGTTTCACTGAGTCTTATTTAGCTCTGCAGAATTTATTTGCACTAATGTAGTTTATGGATTGGTAGCTATCAAACATATAATGGATTTTTAGTGGCAAAGCCAAGGTTTCTTTAACTGTCCACCAGTGTTTCATTTCTGAAGTTTATAACTAATAAAATACAAAACTACTGATAACGTTTATAAACTAAAACTCTCAAAGCACATATGCATATCCATCCTACTTGTGCAAAGATCACATGTGTATCCAGTGTTGTCATTTAATCACGAGAAATAAGCAAGGTTTGAGAAAGGTTTGAAGCAGAAGGGATGCTGAGAAGCTAAAGGACATACAAAGGCCTGTTGATGAGGTGCTTTCATCATTTGATCGTTTAAGACATCGAGTGTTAAGTATGTGCAAAATAAAAAGTAAGAACTAAGTTTAAATTTTACCAATGTGAAGCTCACAGTTGAAGGAGGATAAACTTAATTCAAACGATATCAAGTATACTGTTAACCTGATGAGTACTACAGATGAGCTCCAGATAAAAGAGCTTTGGGTGGGAGTTTAAGAAAGGAATGTGTTTTTAGAGTGTTGTTGAGGAAATCATTTGTAAAAAGCAGCGTCTCAAATGTGTTGGAAAAGCAAGACTGGTATGAGGGGAAGCTTTCAAGACAGATTTTGACAATCAGACCTTGGAAAGGCCAGCTCTTGAGTGTTTATTATGGCCACCCCAGTTATAGCATATAACCTTGATCCACATTTTTCTAAATTACTCACGGCATTGATTGCATTTCTTTTAACTGGTCCTTTGTATGTATATCTTTAGGTAAAATTCTGCTCAAGTTCTCTCCTTAATTTTAATTGAATATTTATTTTAATTTTTTTCTGGGTTGTTTGAGTTTCTCTGCATCCATTTCCCAAGTGCTGGGATCACGGTGTATGCCACCAGAGCCTACTGTTGGTGGCTTTGATCACTGATTCAGTTTCATCACTTAGAATAGGCTCTTTGCTCTTGAGTCACCTTGAAAATGTGTATGTTTTTAGAGATTTGTCCATTTCATAAAGATTACCTATCTAATTTATTGATGCACAGTTTTATTTTATTTTGGAATAAACTACTAATGCTCAGCCTTTGATTTCTGAGTTTAGAAATTAGAATCTTGGGCTGACAGTGGCTGAGCAAGTTAGGGTACTTAGCACCAAGCCCAATGACTGGAGTTCAATCCCTTGTTTCCCATGGTAGGAGAGAAGGCTATCCTCTGACAGTGGTTTGTGCACTGACACACACATAACACAGACAAAAATACATGCATAAGATTTCTGAAAGGAAATTGGAATTTCTTCTTTTTTCTCCTAGAGTTTTTCTGATAATGGTGAAGGAGTGATGTGGTAGAAATGAATAATTGAGCTACTTTGTAGATGCACAGTGAACATAAAGAAAGCAACATAAAGAAAGCAAAAAAGCCGGCTGGTGATTTTAGTTGCTTTTGTTTTTGTTTTTTGTTTTAACTACAGTTTTATTCTATCATTTTGTGCATATTTTCTCAGATAGTTTTGTTTTGTTAAAATAGTTTTTAAATTATTTACTTTGATGTGTATGGGTGTTTTGACTACATGTATGTGTACTGTGTGCACATAGTGCCTACAGACCCTAGAAGAGGGTGTCTGATCCCGTGGGACTGGTATTAAAATTTTGAGTTGCCATGTGGGTCCTGGGGAATGAAACCCAGGTCATTGAAAGAGCAACTAGTGCTTGCTCTTACATCCTCTTAATGGGCGCCACTTCTCTGGCCCCCTAGGTTTATTGTTTGTTTGTTTGTTTGTTTTGGGGTTTTTGTTTTATTCTGTTTCAGAGAAACAGTCTGTGATGTGTAGCGCATTGGATGCACTTGTTAGTGTGGTTGTCCACCAGCACTCTCATTTTTTTTTTAATGAAATTTTTTTCCATACAATATATTCTGATTAAGATTTCTCCTCACCCTACTTCTCCAAGATCATATGTCCTCATCTGCCCAACTCCACACCCTTTCTTTCTTTTTCTCTTTAGAAAATAAAACCAAACTCACCATAATAAATTAAAATGTAAAAAACAAGAAAAACATACAACCGGAAAAAAAAAAGCGTAACAACACAAAATTGGAAACCGTATTATACACAAGCAAAAAGCCAGTAAAATGAGAATGCCCAAACAAAATAATCTGAGACAAAAAAAGTCTATGAAAATACCATGGAATTTGTTTTGCATTGGCCAGCTATTATTACTGCTGGGAATGTGGCCTAAGGTCTCATTAATATACCCAGTGAGACTCCATTGGAGATGCCTAAATGTTTATTTGCTATTGGATGCCAGTTGGAGATAGCTTCTTGATTAGGAATGGAAGGAAGCCTCCGTCCACTCATCCTATCATTGTTGGTACCTTGTCTAGCTTGGGCATGTGCAAGTTGTTGCAGTCTCGGTGACTTCAGTTCTGTGCATCAGTTCTGTTGTGTCTGGAAGCCACTATTTCTTTGGTCATTTATTCCCTCTGGCTCCTGCTGTTTTTCTGCTTCCTGTTCTGACTTCCTGTTCTGGTTAGCTGCCTGATCCCTGAAGTGGAAGGTGTTGAGATACGATTTCTCACTGAACCTAAAGCTAATTGATTGGGCTGGATGGGCTGGGCCATTGTGCTTAGCTTTTTTTCCCCATGGCTCTTGGGTATGAACTCAGGTCCTAAGCTTAGCAGGTAATTTATGCTGAGCCCCTCAAGTAATGTGTATTCTATTCTGCTTTAGGTTTAATTTGATCTTTTTCTGGTTATCTTTGTTGTTGTTGTGTGCATGTTTTTGTTTTTATTACTTTTGAGACAGGGCTTTATTCTAGCTCAAGACTGATCTGAAACTCACTGTGTACCCAGGATGGTCTTGAACTCATAGCAAGTCTCCTCCCTCAGCTGCCTCAATATTGATGAGAGGCACAAGCCACCATGCCCAGCTCTTTACTAGTTCTATAAGATTTAAAATTAGATTGTTGACTTATGTTTTTAACAGAGGCATTTTAGCAATAAGAAAATGTACTCCAGATGTGCTGGCATGTGCTTGTAATCTAAGTATTTGGTAAGCTGAGATGATATCTGTATAAGGCCTGATTTGGAATATATCAATAGACCCTGTGTCAAAGTAAAACCAACCAACAGACCAAACAGCAATACCAACAAAAATGCATCATTTCTCTCAAATATCCCACTGTATTTTTATTTTCAGCAATTTCAGGATATTTTCTAATTTTTCTTTCAATGTCTTATTTAACATATGGATTGGTTATAGTATATTAAGTTTAAACTTTTATACATGTCCCACTTTTTCATCTGTCATTTCTAGTTTATTCCATTCTGTTTAGAGAAGGTTACTCTGTAGCCCAAGCCGGCCGGGAACTCCCTACAGTTAGGTGGCTTGGAACTTACGTAGGCTGCCTGCCTCAGTCTGCCAAATGCTGAGGTTAAAGAGATGGGCCACCTAGTTCTTAGTATTTTTAATTTTATTCATGCTTTTTGTGACCTGACTATCTTTTATCCTGGAGAATGTTCGGTGTACATTAAAGAATGTATTCCACTGTTTTTAAGTGTTTGGTCCATAAGGGGTGATAGTATTGCTCAAATTATCTTTCTTTCTTTTTCTTTTTTAAAACCTCTGTTAAAAATGTTAGTTAGAGGCCAGAGAAATGCCTCAAGTTAAGAGCACCTGCTGCTCTTCCAGAGGATTTGAGTTCGATCCCAGCTCTTATGTTGGACAGTTCACAACAGTCTGTAAATTCAGCTCTAGGAGATCTGACTCCTCCTCTGGCCTTCATGGACAGCAACACACATGTACACATACTTGCATAGAAATATGTGTAAACACATAAGCAACAATAAAATATTTTTAAAGAAAAAGCCTGGGAGTGGTGGTGGGTGCATGCCTTTAATTATTATGAAAATGTTTTTGTTTCTGTGTCAGTTTTTGACTTAGTCTATTTTTTATATCAAACTTAATCAAGCCTGGATTACTGCTTGCATTGAGTATTATTTTCTATCCCTTAACCTTCAGCCAATTTATGTCTTTGTATGTGAATCCCTTCTACACAAGTTTAAAATAATCATTTTTGTCATCATCATCATCAGTCATAGTAATGTTTCGTTAGGCAGCCTTGGATGGTTTAGAATTCTAATAGAACAGACTGACCTTGAACTTGAGGTGATTGTCCTGCTCATACTTACTGAGCTCGAGGACCACAGATGTACACTACTGTTATGTTTACTGTTATTCTTTAGAAAACTTTCATTCATTCATTCATTCATTCATTCATTCATTCATTTATTTATTTATTTATTTATTTATTTATGTGTTGGTTTGTGTGTAGAAGTCAGAACAGCTTGTGAGAATTGATTTGTTCTTCTATGTACATTCTAGGTCATGGAATTTAGGTCCTCAAACTTTATGAAAAGTGTCTTTACTGCTGAGTCATTAACTCTGCCCTTTTTGTGTTTTCTTCTTAATTACTGCTATCATTTTCTTCTTGTTCATTATGCATTTTGATTCACTTGTGGTTTGTTTTTTGTACATTGTAACTACTTCCTTAGTGGTTCTCTTGAACAGTTAAAGTCTTGTACGCATAACTGCTTAGTCTGAATGAGGAACAGCTGAGCATCAGTGATCCCAGACCAGGCTTTTATTTGTCCCTTTCTATGGTGCTGTTGTTACAGAGATATGTTTACGTATTGTGTGATCATTGACAGAGATTCAGATGTATTGTTTTATACATCTGTCTTTCAAATCATACAGGAATAAATGCTTTTCTGAAGCCAAAGCTATTTTCAGTTTTAATGGGTTTTTATACATGACTGAGTTAGTGTTTTCTGTCTTCATTCATCGCAAAAGTTCTCATTTAGTGTTTAGTGTTTCTTGCTTATGACAAATTCCCTTAATTTTTTTTAGATCCCTAAACCTCTTAATTTCTTCTTCAGTTGTTAAGAATACTTTGTCCAGATGTTTTGTTCTTTGTTAACGTTTTTTTCTTTCAGCTGTAAAGTATGTTACCTAGTGCTTTCCAGTCTCCCTTGGATCAGATAAGGAAATGCCAGTTATGTTAAGAGTTCTTTATGTGTAAGAGAGACACTTATCTTGGTGCTTTCAGAACTCACTTTGACAGTTCAAAGATTATACACCTCTGTTTCAGTCTTTTCATATTTATCCTACTTGAAGTTTGTTAAATTCCTTGGATGTTTATATTTATATATTTATCAAATTAGAAAAATTTCTATTGTTTTCTCAAATATTCTTTCTGCAGAAGTTTTCTTTCCTTGCCTTTGGACTCTTCTTACACATATGTTGGTATGCATGATGTCATTCCCACAAGTCTTTCAATTGTTTTTGACAGCCTCATACACACATGTAGTGTATTTTAATCTTATTTACTGCTTCGTTACCCTCTCTTGTTTAGCTTCCATTCCCAATTAGATTCCCTTTTATTTGGCTTTCTCCCCTCCCCTGCCTTTTATGGCCCATTCTGTTTAATTAGAGTTGCTTGCCTGAGCACAGATTTAGGATTATGCATAGAAGCAAGGGCAACTTATCAGTGGTTGCACTGTTGAAGAAAATATCCTCCTTTTCCCAGCTATAGTAGTTAATCATGAACCCTGTCCCTGCCCATCACAGAATGTTGATGTCCCAATCTTGTATTGGTAACTGCAGCTACTGTGAGCTTATAAGTGCATCAGCTCTCATATCTGAAAGACAGCTTTCCATAGCACGTCTCCCCATCTTCCAGATCTCACATTCTTTCTATCCCTCCTTCTGTGATGTTCCTTGAGTCAGAGAGAGGTGATATAGATGTCCTGTTTAGGGCTGAGCACTCAACAGTTACTTTCAGCACTTTGAGCAATTTACAAGTTTCTGTACTAACAGTAATCCATGACAAAAAGAAAAAAGAAAAAAAAAAAGGGGAGGTGCTTCTTCCACCAAGGCTAGTAAGGCACTATCCTATGGGAATAAATATAAATACTTAGAAAGTAATTTGGTGAACATGTCTGTTTAGCCCAACAGCCAAATAGCCCCAAGGGCCTGTAACCTTCCAGTATATTATTAGACTGAGTTTACAATACCACACATGAGAGTTCTCTCCTATGGAATGGGTCTCAAATCCAGTTAGAACTGGTCGATTTCTCCATAACTGTTGTACCACTATTACACCATTGGGTACATCTTGCCTGACAGTTTAGATGTGAACTATGAGCATTCAGTCCACAGCTGGGTATAACACTGATGCCTTTTCTCTGCCGTCACCCACATAATACTATTTGGCACTGTGAATATGGAGAGAGGAAAGCTTCCAATGTAATTCTAACTTGATTTCCCTATGTCTTAGAAATGAAATTTGAACTGTCTTCAATAAGTTCTTATAATATAGTTTTGGTAAACAAACAAAAACACATCCATAGTTCTCTTAAGCATATTTATTTTTCATTTTACTTTTCCTCCCTCTCAGATTGAATAGTTAACAAAATCACACATGTATAATAGTTACAAACTTTGTTGATTTTCACTGTACAAAAATTTGATGATTGTCAATTACCTGTTTAAGTGTGTCATTCAGCTTAAGCTAAGTCCACATGGTACAGTTTAAAAACTGCATGGTGTAGTCCCCAAAGTAGCACAAATTCTGTTTTTCTTTTCTCTTTTTTTAAGATTTATTGATTTATTATATATGCAGTGTTTTACCTGCATGTATGTCTGCAGGCCAGAAGAAGACACCAGATCCCATTACAGATGGTTATGAGTCACCATGTGGTTGCTGGGAATTGAACTCAGACCAGCCAGTGCTCTTAACCACTGAGCTATCTCTCCAGCCTGTAGCACAAATTCTTTATCTTTGAATTTTGTTCTAAAGTAAGTCATACTAGCTTTCTGTAAGTAGGCAAGAACCGCTTTTTCAAAATGCTCAGGAGTGAAAAATGGTATCTTAATTAGCCTCTAGTCTCCAGGGTCTCTCTGCCTTTACCCACTCTTTAGCATTCATCTTAAAATTAATGTTTGTTTAGTTGCTTAGAGTGTAGGATTGAAACCACAGTTCAAATGTCAGCTTTTATTAGTTCTGTGACCATTAACAAGGTTTGCAGTGTTTCTTAAGTTATATCTGTTCTCTAGAAAGGTAGAGAAAATAAAGTTTGTCTTCAAAAGATTACAAGCCGGGCGGTGGTGGCGCACGCCTTTAATCCCAGCACTTGGGAGGCAGAGACAGGCGGATTTCTGAGTTCGAGGCCAGCCTGGTCTACAGAGTGAGTTCCAGGATAGCCAGAGCTACACAGAGAAACCCTGTCTCGGAAAAAAAAAAAAAAGATTACAAATGGGGGGACTAGAGAGATGGCCCAGTGGTTAAAAGCACTGAATGCTCTTCCAGAGTTCAGTTCCCAGCAACCACATCTGTAACGGAATCTGATGCCCTCTTCTGGTGTGTCTGAGGACAGCTGCAGTGTGCTCATATACATAAAATAAATAATTCTTTTTAAAAAAGATTAAAGTGATTAAGGTACTATATATAAAACATTTCTGAACACCCTTTTATACCTATTTTGTATCATCAAGGTGCTCTTCATAAACTGGCTTCATTTTATTCTTTCAGCTTCAACTTCCATGACTTTTCTTCCAACCATCTGTTATGAAAAATTATCAAATTATTGTAGCTACAAAATAAAGGTTTTCATTAGAAAGTTAATTTTTGTCACTGTAATTTAAAAAATTTTTTTATTATGTGTTCTTGTGCTTGGGAGGTGGAAGAGAAATGTTTCTATGAAGTTTTTGTAATTTAGAAGTCATTGAGAAACAAAGATACAAGTAAATTTGCTTTAAATGTTAGCCTTCATATCTAATGAGTAAAAAGAATTTATATAAAGAAAAACAGAGTTTCCACTTTAAGGTGTAATCTTGAAAGGTACTTGACAATCAACTCAACAACAATTTGAAATATTTGTCTTTAATGAAAGAGAGATATCTCTAACCTATCTTTGAACTGAAAAATAAAAAAGTAAATGACTTGAAGAGTAACCTGACTGCCTGAAAATACTGACAGAAATCACCCTATTTTACCTGCAAATCCAAAAAGGCTGAGAAATTAGACTGACTACTAACCCCAGAATTCTATCTACACACAGTGAAATAAGAGCCATGGATTCCTGGAAAAAAACTAAATAATGAATGAGGCTCCCTTTCTTTTTTGTTTTGCAAGATACTGTTGAACCGAGGGATTCTAGGCACAGAGAGGAGCATGGGGTGGGGTGGATGACATGCTAAAGCACAGACAATGATAGTTTAGCAAGCCCCACTCTGTTCTTTAGCTTCTATCTTTCTTACTTAGAATCAAGGCCTCCTTACTAGATAAATTAAATCACACTAGAAAAGTTATTAAGAGCCAGTAGTATTTGCAGACCACTACAAAAAAGGACAACTGGCCACAATGTTGAAGTCTGCCAGTTGGCAAGCCCAACCACACACACACACACACACACACACACACACACACAGAGAGAGAGAGAGAGGGGGGGGGGGTTTCTTATTAGTTTTTCAGCATTAGCAGTTTAAACATAAAGAACCAAGGATTAATAGCTATTTTAGAAGTTTCCAGTATAGGAGATTTGACAATAGAAAAGGGTATGTGAGGGTGATGTAAAGGAAGAAAACATGGCAGAAAAACAACATATGAAAGAAATGACAGTTGACCACTTCAGACAGGTAATTCCCTAGAGAAAGTTTGGGGGAGAAAAGTACAGAAGAAATAAATTCCACAAAAGCTTTGAAATTGAAATAGTTGAGGAATCGTGTGTGGTTATAGAGCAAAAGGCACAAATAAGAGAGAAAAACAGAAAATAGGTTAATATGAGATTCATTATCTAACTTAACAAGAGTTTAAGATTACAGGCTAACACAAACACCATTAACATTTTAAGAAAAAAATGTAACTATCCCAGACCTACACAAAGATTAAACAGATGTGTTCAATACAGTAATGTAGGTTCATGTGCTTATAGAAATTCTATTAATTTGAAAGTTTAGAACTGACTAGAAAGTAAAGAAAAAACAAGTAAGGGCTCTGATATTGATGGGGGAGGGACGGAGATCAAATCTGTGAGTAAGACAGCCACTGAGAGAGAGAGGCCTATTGCTCAGGTTAGATCACTACCTAGCATGCACACGGCCCCACACTCTGTTCCCAACACACACACACACACACACACACACACACACACCACGCACGCACGCACACACGCACACAAGCAAGCATTTAAAAACAAAAAACAACAAAAAAAAAAATGTTCTGCTCAGGGCTGGAGAGATGGCTCAACGGTTAAGAGCACTGGCTGCTCTACCAGAGGACCTGAGTTGAATTCCCAGCACCCACATGGCAGCTCTCATGTCTTTAACTGTCTTTAACTCCTGTTCAAGGGGATCCGACATCCTCACATAGACATACATGTAGTCAAATTACCAATGTACATAATATAAAAAAAAAAAAAAAAAAACAACTTGTGCTCCGGAAGAAGAGTTGCCATTTTCTTTAGAGATGTCAACATTGATAGATATGTTTATTATTCCAATAAATAACTTCCACTAATGTACAAGGCAAGCACCTATATAACTCAGCTGGCGGCCGTGGATCAGAGCAGGAAGGGACTTGTTGGGAAGACGAAGCTTTTCATTGGAAGGGAAGGTGTGCTAACTATAATGCATTGGGGATTAAATCCATGTTAAATCCAGTAATGAATCAGTCCTGCATTAAGGAAAGAAGGAAGAAGCACTTCTCCTTTTGAGTCCTGTAACCAAGAGCAAGTCCAGACTTGAACTTTCTGCTTCGTCTTCCCTGTCTGTTCATTTTATGAGTGAGTCTGTGCCTGCTTGAAGGCTGTTTTGAACCTGTTTGTGCCTGTTTCTGTGTGTATCCCAATGTGTGCCTGTCTAATGTATGGGCTGTGTATATGAGTGTATGGTATCTGTTGGTCTGTGAGTGGTGTGGCTGTCCATAATAAAGGACTTTGCTCTCTGTTTATTGAACAGCATAGAAAATATCACATGGAAAAGGAATGAGATATTTTACAGAAGTTTTTAACAGAATTTTAAAAGCATTAAGTCGCTGACTCCAGCTGATCCCTACTAACCAGATAGCAAACATCATTTGTTTATCAAGCAGTAACCATAAATGGTTGCTTTCAACCTTTATGGTAAGTTTTAGGAAGTTGCTTTCAACTTCTGAATCAGCTGCTTTCAGCAGAGATACACCTGCAGTTATCTGGGTCAAGGGCAAGGAACGGTGGTTAACATAAGAATGTAGCTATGCAATAGCTTAAGTTATACAAATTAGATACATAGGAAATCCAAGACAAGTAAGGTTGGTTGTTAACTGTTCTCTTAAAGGCAGGTTAAATAAACAGGCGGAGTAAACAGTAGGCTAGCAGTCTTAATTCTTAGGTGACGTCAAGATATATTATAAACTTTGGCTGTGAGGTCCAGGAGAAATTCTAGTCTTTTAGAATGTTAGAGATATTTTCAGAATATTATATTACCAAAAGAAGGGACATAGAAAAGGGTAATGTTTGAAAAATGACCAAATTTTAATTTATGTACACATGAAATTATTAAAAACAAAAATGTTCTCACAGTAACATAAAATTGTAATATTGGCATTTTGAGAGATGGAGACAGAACAATCATTCACTGACTCACTCACTCACTCAGGGGAGAGGCAAAGCCTTTAAGACACAAAGGTAAATAATTGCTTTGAGTATGTGTGACATGATTTTTCTTACAAGAGCAAACTATAGCATTCATCCCTCACGCAGGTTACCCTCATCACCCTCTCTGAAGGGCATAGTTTTAAAGTGACCGACCTGTCAGGTGTCTTCATTTTATTTTACTCGGGGCTTTCTTAAGGTTGACTTGTATCTGAATCTTCAGAGACTACATTTTTTTTTCTTTCTCATGAGTCTTCCAACACTATTTGAATTTTAAGTACTACTTTGAAAAGTAAAATTAGCTTTAAAAGCATTTAGATTTGGAGAATGTCCTTGGACAGTGATCACTGAGTGGTCACTTCAGATGTGACTCTGGTAAATTAGTCACTCATTTTCTTTTTAAAGATTGTTGTTACATTAACAAAACATACAACTTTTTTTTTTCCTTTTTTAATTTTATTTTTTTTGCTTATTCACTTTATAACCCGTCCCAGTCACCCCCTCCCACAATCCTTCCCCATCTCTTGTTTTCTGAGTACCCCCTCCTCCTGTATCCCCCACCCTCCCACTTTAAGTCTCTGAGAGGCTAGGTGCTTCCTCTCCCATTGAGGCCAGATGAGGCACCCAGCTAGAAGACCATACTCCATATACAGGCTTTATGTTTTGGGATAGCCCCCGCTCCAGATGTTTGAGACCTACATGAAAACCAAGCTGCACATTTACAACATATGTGCAGGGAAGCCTAGGTCCAGCCCATGGAGCTAGATCTGTGTAGACTAGGTATGCTCCACGGTTGGTGATTCAGTCTCTGAGAGCTCCAAGGGTTCAGGTTGGTTTACTCTGTTGATCTTCCTGTGCAGTTCCTATCTCCTTAGGGCCCACAATCCTTCCGCCTATTCTTCTATAAGAGTCCTCAAGCTCCATCCACTGTTTGGCTCTGGATGTCTGTATCTGCTGAGTCAGCTGCTGGTTAGAGCCTCTCAGAGGACAGCTTGCCCCTGTCTGTTCTCAGGCTGGAGGTTTAGATCCTGGGAGCTCTGGTTGAATCTTTTGATACTCATTCTAAAAAGGACAAAAGCACCCTCACTTTGGTCTTCCTCCTTCTTCTTGAGTTTCATGAGGTTTATGCATTGCATCTTAGGTATTGTGTGTTTTGGGGCTAATATCCGCTTATCAGTGAGTGCATACCATGTGTGTTCTTTTGTGATTGGGTCATCTCACTCAGGATGATATTTTCTAGCTCCATCCATTTGTCTAAGAATTTCATGAGCTCATTATTTTTAATAGCTGAGTAGTACTCCATTGTGTAAATGTACCACATTTTCTGTATCCATTCTTCTGTTGAAGGACATCTGGGTTCTTTCCAGCTTCTGGCTATTATAAATAAGGCCGCTATAAACATAGTGGAGCATGTGGCCCTGTTGCATGTTGAAATATCTTCTGGGTATATACCCAGGAGGGGTATAGCTGGGTCCTCAGGTACACTATGTTCAATTTTCTGAGGTATCACCAGACTGCTTTCCATAGTGGTTGTACCAGCTTGCAATCCCACCAACAATGGAGGAGTGTTCCTCTTTCTCCACATCCTCGCCAACATCTGCTGTCACCTGTGTTTTGGATCTTAGCGAATCTGACTGGTGTGAGGTGGAATCTCAGTGTTGTTTTCATTTGCATTTCCCTGATAACTAGGGATGCTGAACACTTCTTTAGATGTTTCTCAATCATTCGAGTTTCCTCAGTTGAGAGTTCTTTGTTCAACTCTCTACCCCATTTTTTAATAGGGTTATTTGATGGTCTGGAATCTAGTTTCTTCAGTTCTTTGTATACCTTGGATATTAGCCCTCTATCAGATGTAAGGTTGGTGAAGATCTTTTCCCAATCTGTTGGTTCCCGCTTTGCAAGATGACAATACGCTACCATCATCAAGCTTGTTTAGGGGGTTGGGGGGAAGAAAAGAAAAGAAATCCACAAACAAAAGTAAGCAAAACAGGTTTCTGAGCAGCAAAGTGATTTTCAAAAACACTAGAAACCTCAAAAACTATTGGTCTCCTTTAACTCTTTGCTTTTAACTGTAGTAGTAGTGTTAACAAATTGAGTTGCAGGATTGTAGATAGTTAGAAAGAGAAATGATGTCAGCAGGGAATTGCTGACAAGATTGATATCTGCTACAAAGATATTGTGTTGGTTAGGTTTATGTCAACTTGACACAAGCTAGAGTCATCTTGGAAGGGGGACTCTCAGTTGAAAAAATGCCTCCAAAGACTGACCTATAGACAATCTGTATAGAGCATTTTCTTGCTTAATGATTGATGTAAAAGAGTCCAGCCCATTGTAGCTGGTGCATAAGAAAGTAGGCTGAGCAGGACATGAGAAAGCCAATAAGCAGCATTCCTTCATGGCCTCTGTTTTAATTCCTGCTTCCAGGTTCCTGCCCTGGGTTCCTTCCCTGGCTTTCTTCAATGATAGACTGTGATGTAGAAGTATAAGCAAAATAAACCCTTTCTTCTCCAAGCTGCTTTGGGTCTTGGTCTTTGTCAAAGCAATAGAAACTCTGAGACAGATACATAACTATTAAATCCTGACACAGGCAATGAGGAAGAGTAGCAGTCTGGTGATAGCATACATTCATGCCATACAGAGACGAGGAATTCAAGGTAGTTCTGTTGTCTTTTTAGGAGGTGTGTGCTCAGTTTCCTGATGTTGACAGGAGCCATTAGTTACCATGGATTTAAATACATATTCCATTTGGTTATTTAGTGCCAAGTCATTTATGAAATAACCAAGAACATCCCTGAATCTGACATTAATTCTGATAAATACCCACAGAACAGGAATCACAGATAAGGTGTGGAATAAGGTGAAATGAATAAATGGCTTGGACCATATACTACGGCATATGGAATGATACATTGCTTCTGTAACTTCCTAGCTTGGGAAGCACTCTTAGTCACTTAAAACAACATTGGTTCTCTTGAGAGTTCAACTTAATTCTCCCCTCCCCTCCTCTTCCCTCTCTTCCTCCCTCCCACCCTTCCTACTTCCCTCCTGCTGTTTACCCTCAGTCCCCCAATACAAGATAGTCAAGCTTACATATATCTAGTTGGAATATAAATGTATCTACTGTGATAGAATTCAAGTTTGATTTTCATTTTTGAATCTATAGAATGAGCACCTAGTCTGTAAATTTGGTTACATTTGTTTAATTGAGTGCATATTCTTGTCTTTGTGCTATTTCTCTTAGAGGAAGTCCACAAATGAAGGGGATACCTCATTTTAAGGAAGAACATTGTGCCCCAGCATTGAATTTAGAAATGAAAAAAATACTGGATTTGCAAGCACCCATCATGAGGTACAGTATGTTGGTTATGTTTTGAGATTTTATGATCACAAAAGACCATGTAGTTGGTTAAATCACATGACAAGAAGATGTTTGTATTTCAAAATTTATTAATTGTTTGAGTGTATGATATGATAACATACTAAAAAGATTCAAATAAAATCATGTCTGTAGAGGAGAAGAGGGAGCTGTCTCTTTCTACAACCTCCATATGTTTCTTGGAAGTACATGTACACCTGAAAGAATATTAAGCTTTCTGATTCCAATGTGAATAAAGATTGTATGACAAGACAGTAAGAAATACTAAACTACAGAAGTCTACTTATACTTAATGATTTTTTTTTCAGTTTAACTTTATTAATTGCTTCATAGTTGATCTTTTAGTTATTACTGTCCTTTTCTCTGCATATATATGATTTTTGTCACCAGTGTACAGCTTTGAAAACAAATGAGGCTCAGTCCTTTAGAGACTTCCCAGATACACTGTTGATCAAAAAGCAAGATGTATATAGCAGTAAGAATGTTTGGTCTTAAAAGGTATTAGAAGTTTCTTGTTCTAGAAGAGTACATAAGCTAGTGGGACAGGTTTGGGGAAAAGATTTTTTTTTTGATCAGGTACCTTTCAAACATATTGAGCCATAGGGCCAGCAAGATGGCTCTGTAGGTAAAAGTGCTTGCTTCCAAACCTAATGACCTGAGTCACCTCCCAGTGCTCACATGGTGGGAACAGAGGTTGATTCCCAAGGTTGGCCTCTGACCTTTAAACATGCACCAGGGTATGCCCAAGCAGATAAGCCCCAGATAAATAATAAAAGTGTAACAATTTAAAAAATAAAAAGACTGAGCATATGACTGTAACGAGCTATTGAGCTATATAAGTGCAATTCCTACTTTTTAAAAGCCCTCTCTGATTTATAGTTCAAACGAAGGGCTTCTTTTACCATTTGTTTTGTTAAACCACCACTCACTAAAATAAAGAGCAGAGTTGGCATGAGAGCAGCCAGCTGTTGTCATTCCCCCATTTAGTCTGTGTTCTTATTATTTAGTACCCACATGGAAAAGAAAATCTTTATTACCTGCTAAATGAGATTAACTGAAAATTTTTAGTTTAGCATATTCATTTTGTTGATGATATTTTCTCAGGATGAAAGCCTTTTCAAGAGTGTGACTTGAAGTGGCTTGGTGTGTAAGAATGTTTGCCTCATCAGCATGACACCCAAGTACAAATACTCAGCCCACATAAAAAGACGTGTATAGGCACACCCAAGCCTGTAACTCTAGTGCTGCAGTGGACAGAAACAGGGGGATTGCTAGGGACTGCTGGCTGCCAGCCTAGCTCCAGTTCAGTGAAAGACTCTTTCTCAGTATAAGGGTCTTTCACTTATTCTCAGGAATAAGGTACAGTGTGATAGAGCAGTACACGCCTCAGCCTCCATATGTGTATACATATGTGTATACATGGATGTGCACACATGCACACACCACACAAACACACACACATTATTAAAGTAAAACTTTAAAAGACTCAGTTGATGCAGAAGGAATTTAGAATGTGGGCACCAAACAAGGTAAACAATACAACTTGGTTTTATGTCTCCACCTAGTGGTAAAGCCATGTAACACATGGAAATAGGATAGAAAGCCTTTACAAAAAGAAATTCTGGGGCTGGAAGCGTGCGTACACCATAGTAGAGCATGTTTTCACCATGCTCAGGGCTCAGTGTTCAGATTCTAGCATCACCAAAGGGAAGGGAGGAATTGCTTCCAACTTGTGTGACTTTGCTGGGTAATTTATGTCAACCTGACACAAGTTGTAGTCATCTGAGAAGGAAGAACTATATTAAGAAAATGCTTCCATAAGATTGGGTTGTAGACAGTCTATAAGGCACTTTTTCTTAGTTAGTGATTGATGGGGTAGGGCCCATCCCATTGTGGGTGGTGCCACCCTTGGGCTGGTTGTCCTGGTTTCTATAAGAAAGCAGGCTGAACAAACCATAAGAAGCAAGATGGTAAGCAGCACCCCTACATGGCCTTGCATGAACTCCTGCCTCCAGGTTCTTGCCCTGTTTGGGTTCCTGTCCTGACTTCCTTTTATGATGAGCAGTGATTTGGAAGTGTGAACCAAATAAACCCTTTCCTCCACAACTTGCTTTTTGGTCATAGTGTTTCATAGAAGCAATAGAAACCCTAAGACAATGACTTTCACCTGTGTGAGAGTAGAGTTCTTCAAATTTAGGTAGTTGGCAGTCTCAGACTTCTCTCAAACTTACAAAGAAAGAATTACATTTTAAACAACATCATTGGCTGGTCAAATACATAGTTCTTGGAAATTCCCTATACACTTGTAAATGAGAGAGAAGACACTAAAAGACTATATAATCAGCTATTTCTACTATTACAATGAATGTAATCAATTAAAATTAGGAATAATTGTTACCGTGTTGCTTATTGGAGCAAAAGTACTGTCATCTTTTATTTTCAATCAAATAAAAAGTAAAGATAATTGCTAAGTATCCAGTAATTTTGTTATTGCTTAGATAAAGAGCATATTTTAAAGATAAAAATTTGTAACTATGAGCTTTAATAATTGGTTAATTAGAAACACTATTCTACTTCAAGTTCTATGTGACAGCATGTGGTACATGCATGATATATCATATTAATAAAATCATTTAGAACTTGGTCAGAAACCTAAATTGAAAAATACCCATGTTTGAGAAATGTGAAACTTGTTATAGAATCTGTGGAGCCAACAATGAACTAGTCTAATTTAAAACATACCTTACTGATGTTCAGCTTTGCTTACAGAAGTCCCCCCGTGTGTGTTTGTGTGTGTCCGTGTGTCCACCTGCCTCTGCCTCCTGAGTGCTAGAATTAAAGGTGTGCAGAAGCAATTTTTGAAAGCTGTTATATTTATATTCATTGTTTTCCCAATATGCTGTCTTGCAAGTTAATTGAGTTGCTTGCTTCCCTCCAGTTTGCAGTCTGTGCTGGAAGATCTCCTTGTTGCAACTTCTGATGGACTTCTTCATCTTATTCATTGGGAAGGAATGACAAATGGAAGAAAAGCCATCAATCTTTCTACAGTACCATTTTCAGTAGACCTTCAGTCATCTAGAGGTAGTTATACTTTGTATATGAGGTAGAACCAGTTGTTTAATATTGGACATATGGTAGTACTACCCAAATATGTGAAATAGTAGCTTATTATAACCTACTCTATTTATGTGTTTTTCATCAGTAGGTTCATTCCTTGGCTTTGCAGATGTGCACATTAAAGATATGGAATACTGTGCAACACTTGATGGATTTGCAGTTGTGTTTAATGATGGTAAAGTTGGATTTATTACACCAGTATCGAGTAGATTTACTGCAGAGGTATGGTTTGTACATTTTGAATTATTTTATTTTACATATATTAATTTTGCTTTATTTTTAAATTCTATATTCTCTTAGTTTACATAATTTTTATTCAAACTATATAGACAGTTGTAGGGTTATTGACTTTATCCTGTGGAAAATGACCATTTGCTTCAGTCTTCTCCAGCCTGAACACATTCATAATCTTTCCTGTAAGGTTATTATTTTAATGAGATTACTGTCCATTGTTTAGTCAGCATGTAAATTCTGTTAATGCCAAACTATATAATATGGCAATGACTAGTTTTTGTGTATATGTGAAGGCTGTGTGTGTGTGTTTTATAGAGATCAGAGGGCAACCTAGGCTACCATTCCTCACTATCAACCTTGATTTTAGAAACAGGATCTCTCATTGGCCTAGAGCGTGAAGTAGACTAAACTAGCTGGCCGGTTAGTTTTAGAGATCTACTTGTCCTCACCTTCAGTACTGGAATTACAAGTACATAAAACCAAATTTTGCTGTTTACATGGGTTCTGGGAATCAAACTCAGGTCCTGATGCTTGCAAAGCAGGCACTTTACCCAGTGAGTTGTCACCTAGCCCTACATTAGTATATTCTTTATGTACTTACCTCTTAACCCCAAACTGACTGTTAGTTGCCTTATTTCCTCCATTCTTTAAATCATTAGGTGTTTGTTTAATCTTCTTTAAGAATTTTCTGTTAGAAGCCAGGCGGTGGTGGCGCACGCCTTTAATCCCAGCACTTGGGAGGCAGAGGCAGGCGGATTTCTGAGTTCGAGGCCAGCCTGGTCTACCGAGTGAGTTCCAGGACAGCCAAGGCTATACAGAGAAACCCTGTCTCGAAAAACCAAAAAAAAAAAAAAAAAAGAATTTTCTGTTAGAGCTTTCTAGCCTGCTCCAGACAAACTTCTCCAAAATGGTAGCTTATGATAGGTCTTTAACTAAGATGTATTTTCTGGGTTTTTCTTCTTCTTTATCATAATCATTTTCATCATCCTGAGGAGTCTCTTCTATTTCTTCTTTTAATTGTATATCCTTTAATAGCTATTGCTTTTTTATTGTTAGATAGTAAAGATATAAATTTTGCTGTTGTGCAGAGACCCAAAATAAAATTGCTATTTTCTGCTTTGGTAGATTTTGATATATGGAGTTTACCACCTCAGTGTTTGTTGACTGGTCATTTATTTAAGGGGCCCTGTCCATCCTTTTGTTCCTTCCCTCCTCCTTTCTCTTACTCTACTCTTTTTTCTCCCTCTCCCCCCTTTCTGTCTCCAGTGTTCCTTATAAAGAATCCTGTCGTCCCTTCCAGAGGGTACATGAACCTGATTCCCCCAATATTCTGATATTTGAGCTTTCAAAGACTTAAAAACTAGAAGGTTCAAGATGTAATCTTGGTCTTTTCTTTAATGTTTACACAAAAGAAAAATGTTTAGCTTTCTATTGGAGTGGAAGTTGGTCTTTGTTGACTGCTCACATTAGGAATATGCTCAGCAAGGAACCAAGTCTTCCTAAGTAGACTGTGACCCAGCTCTACCATTCTTTCAGGCGCTTTGTGTGCCCAACATGGAGAGTGAGCTATTTCTAAGCATTCTTTACTATTTCTCAGCTTCTAATGTGAATGCTTTCCACTTTTCCTTTGTCTTTACTGTTTTATGCTTCTTGAGGGAAACCATTAGATAATATGATAGTCTTTGTGAGAGATTTCTTATGCAGGTAAAACCAAATGATAGCTTGTTAAACTGAATATGTTTTGAATGATAATTGTTGGATCTACAATAACTTTAGGGAGACACTTTGTAAGCTTTAACTCTTTTCTTATGTAGCAGCTTCATGGAGTTTGGCCACAAGATGTCATTGATGGGACTTGTGTTGCAGTAAATAACAAATACCGACTAATGGCCTTTGGTTGTGCAAGGTAATTGATAGTTCATTCTAAGTTAAACTTAAGATATCTTAACATACTTAAGGGCTTGATTATGCCTGTCATAATTACCATTCATCTTAAGATAAGATATAAAGTTGTGTTATTATTTTGAAACAAAGGTATGAATAGGTTTCAGATGCTGAACATTTGAATGTGTAAAAGTGAGATGTTTCAACTGTAGAAAGTTGAGATACCAATAATAAAGAGTAAATATGTTAAAATTTATGGGTCTTTACTGTTAATCCTTTAAGACATCAGCATTTATTTATCAGTATTTAATTCCTTAAGATATCAGAGGAGGACACCTTCTTCAGAAACACCGTCTTCCCTTTGAAACAGTGCCTGGAGCTCACTAATTAGACTAGACTGGCTAGCTGGCCCCGGAGATCCACCTGTCTCCATCTTCCCAGCACTGTGATTACAGAGTACAGCACTGGACCTACCTTTTCATGTGGGTTCTGGGAATTGATCTCAGGTAGGTCCTTATGCTTGTGTGGCAAGGACCTTACATGAGTATGTAATTTTATTTAATTAGTGAATAGTTGTAAAGTTCACATGTAAAATCAGTTGTTGGTTTTCTTTGTTTTTTGTTTTGGTTTTTTGTTTGTTTGTTTTTCTGTAATTCATATCATGTAATGGAGAGTTTTAAAATAAAATTGAAACATGAGCATTATGACACATGTTTATAATGAGGCTGAGACAATAGAATTGTGAATTTGAGGATATTGATTATAGTCTGGGCTACATAGTGATGTCTAGACCAGTCTTAGTAAATCCCTTTAAAAAGAGAGGGTGGGAGGGCAAAAAAAGGGGGGAGGGATTTTATGTTCATGATTTGATTTGTTCATATTTTATTTAGAATTTTAAAATGTGTGGTCATGAGTACATTTTTCCTATGTTCCCTATCATGTTTGTCTCCTAAAACAAGCAGAAGAGGAGGGTGTAGGGTGTTTATGTGTGAAACACAAACATGTGCTGCCCAGGTTAATGCGTATTGTTAAAGTTCTTTCTCTCTTCTTTCTGTCTGTCTTCCTGTCTTTCTTTCTTTTTCTTTCTTTCTTTCTTTCTTTCTTTCTTTCTTTCTTTCTTTCTTTCTTTCTTTTTTTAAAGATTTATTTATTTAATTTATGTATGTGAATATACTGTCACTGTCTTCAGACACACCAGAAGAGGGCATCAGATCCCATTACAGATGGTTGTGAGCCACCATGTGGTTGCTGGGAATTGAACTCAGGACCTCTGGAAGAGGTGATATGTTTATAAAAAGATAAAGAGATAAAGAGAATATTTTCTGTGGAAAAGTATGGGGGAAGGGGATGTCTCAGCGGGCCCATGCCGAGACATCTCTTCCCCTGAGGGACCAGCCTCACACTGTTATAGTATAGAATAGAGTTTATTCAGGGCATGGGGAGGGGAGCCCGGAGGGTAGTAGAGGCAGAGAGAGAGAGAAAGAGAATAGAGAAGTAGAGGCCGGACATGACCACGTGGAGAGAGGGGGAAGGGAGAGGGGAAGGGGTGAGGGAGGGACGGGGAGAAGCAAGAGGCAAGAGAGGAGCAAGAGAGAGAGGAGGGGGCAAGCATCCCCTTTTATAGTGGGCCAGGCCTACCTGGCTATAGCCAGGTAACTGTGGGGGTGGAATTTAGACAGAATGCTAACAAGAGCAATCAGTGCTCTTAACTGTTGAGCCATCTCTCTAGCCCCAAGTTCATTCTTTCAATGTTATAGATATGATACTATATGAATATATGAAGCATTTTCTTCTTCTTTTGCAATGTGTTCAGATTGTTTCCATTGTTTTATAATTTTATATAGTAGAATGAGCGATGTAGGTTTCCTGGGAAATGTTAGGAATTTCTAGACTGTTTAGAAAGGAAATGGCCAGACTTGAGCTTATATATTTGTTTAGGCTGATGAGATGACTAATAACTCACGAAATGGTTTTCTACTTTGTACACTCTTCACTGGAACACAGATTCCCATGATAGTACCTTTTTTGTTTATGTTGGTCATTTTTCCCTGACAGTGTTGTTTGTTTTCACAGTGGGTCTGTGCAAGTTTATACAATAGACAACACTACTGGAGCCATGCTGCTGTCTCATAAACTAGAACTCACAGCAAAGCAGTATCCTGGTGAGTGTGTAATGTCTCTCTTGGTCTGTGAGGTTAAATCCCAGCACTGCCACTGCTCCAGCTCTGTATCCTGTTTCTCCCTTACACATAAATGCCTATAGTAATATTTTATTTATAAATTATATATAAAAGAGATACCCTGTATATTCATTACTTTTCTCATTGCTGTGACAAAATACTGTACAAAAATAACTTAAGATAGGAAAATTTGGGGCTGGAGAGATGCTTGGCAGCTAAGAGCTGCTCCCCTTTCAGAGAACCTGAGTGTGATTCCCAGCACACACATGGCAACTCACAACTGTCTGTAATTCCAGATCCGGGGGGAAAATGCTGTCTTCTGGTTTCTACAGGCACCAGGCATGACAGTGGTCCATAGACATGCGTGCAGGCAAAACACCCATACACGTAAAATATTTTTGAAAAGAGAAAGGAAGCATGTACTTTGGCTTACAGTTTAAGGAAGTATAGCCTGTCATTTAGGGAAAGCATGGGAGCATGAGACAGCTGAGTACATCATGTCTGTTGTCAGGGATAGAGAGAGGAATCCTGGGGCTCAGCTTTCTCTCTCAGGTCTGTCCAATCTGGGTCTCCAGGTGCTGCCCACTCTCCTCAAAGAAGCCTTTTTGGAACATCCTCATATATACCCATAGCTGTGTTCCTGTGGTAATTCTAATCCAGTCAAGCTGAAGTGAAGATGAATCCCCTTTATTTGATCATCACACTGTATGCTTGTATTGAACTATTGCAGTATGTTCCATAAACAACACAGTTAAAATAACTAAAACCTTTTTGAAATAAGTGATAGTGAAATAGAAAAGTTGTAACTGAATGGGGCTTTTCTCAAACATTTGGGTGGGGGAGAGAGATGCAGGTTCTTGGCTATGTCTGTTCACTACACCTGATTTTAAGCCCTCAGGTGTCACAGTACCAGAGTTAATCTATGATTATATTTCGTACCTTGTCCCAGAAGACTCAGAGGGAAGACTTCTTACAGGTGATGTCCCTTTCTCTTAGTTCAAGTTCTTCAACTCCATAATAATCTTGGCAGCCTCTTCCCCATTGGCAGAGTAGCAACTCACTCTGTCATCCATCTATGTTCCCAATTGTTCTATCTATAACATATATGTGTGTGTACATACATATTAGTTTTTCAGTGCAAACCTATTTTCAATTCTGTGTCACTGTCCAAAGCCTAAGATTGACAGATGGTGGGGGTCCTCCTAAGGTTTTCACATAGGCTTAGTGTCCTGACATGCCCATGTTCTCTTTTACGTATCTGAACTTTGAGCACCTTTGTGCTCGAGCACTAAGAAATCAGGGTATGAGAACACAAGCTCTGCTCTACAGAAACAGTGTGTGTGATTGAATTTTGAATTTTTTACTTCTTGAATTTTTCCATTTAATACTTTCAGGCTACAGTTAATCTTGGGTAATTATTAAGTGTGAGAAATGAAAACACCAATAAGGGGAACTACTGTACTGGTAATGCTAAGCTTAACAAAGCTAACTTTGAATTAAATAATGTATGTGCTAAATAAATATTATTAAGAAATATGTGATAAGAAACTGACCCAAGAACTTCTGGGTAAAGAGAACTAAAGAGGCCCTGGAATAGCTTTTCATCCCTTATCTCTTTCTGGTCCTCATTTGGTTTAGTTTTAGCCTCTAGTTTTCTTTTCTAAACATCTATAATCTTTACCTGATTTCAATTTATTCTCCCAAATACCCACTGAATGCCAACTGCATGTTAGACAGTATTCTGAATGCTAGATATATAGAAAGCTGGACACTCTTGATGAACCCTTAATGAATCTCTGCTAGTCACAGGACTGAATCTACACTTGGTGTCAGTGGAAATGCTTTTGACTAAAACTAACAGAAAAAAATGTACTGTGACTATAGTATCTATTTTCTGAAACAGCAAGAAATACAAAGGTAAGCTCTTGTTAACTTTTATTTGACCTTTTCCACATGATCATAAAATAGCCCCTGAGTTCCAGCCTTTACCTTTTTGCATTTGCATAAAGAAGGAAGCAATCAAGGCATATTCTAATTTTTGTATTTAAAGTGGGAAAGGAGAAGGTCTTGCAGAGTTAGCTCTATCTACTCCAACTTTCTACTTACTTCTAATTGGTCATAGATATGTCTTATAGCTATGTTAGGCTTCAAGAAAACCTTGGAAGTGATTTTGGACAAGAGAGGAGGATGGCATCAGAATTGGATTCTGTCTCCGGCAGTGTCTCAGCGTATGTGCACATTAAGAGCTACCAAATCCCCACTGTGCTTTCTTTATGTTTACCATCTCTATGATTTCTATGTAAGTTATGCCAAAGGGCTTGTTTGTTAAGTTATTGGGTCTAACCTACTTAATATCTGTCTTAGTAATTTAGTAGCATTTTTTTAAAGGTGCCCATAAATAAAATAATATTTGATCTCATTTTTAAACATTTTTCTGCTAATGGAGTGGGTATGATTACTGGATTGGAAATAACCATCCACATGTCTGATTTTAAATTGATTTTTCCTGATTGAGGGTGCTGCACAGTTGGAGGAGTGCATGTCTACCGTGGCTTTTGTTGTTTCTCAGTTCTGCTAGAGAGTGAGGCCTGCAGGCTGTGAAGATGAGACTGGACATTTCTCCAGTCATTATTTCTGAGTATTGTCTTTCTCTCAGCCTTTTTCGGGGGACATTAATTAGATACTTGCTGATTTTTTTTCCTACATTTCTTAATCCTGGCTTCAAATTTTAAAAATTTCTCGAGACTAAATTCTATAATTTATTTATTTGTTATTTGCTTGTTTATTTATTGATTTTTGCCATCTGTCTCTAGAATTACTAATTTTTTTTCTTCAGTTTTAGTTACTGTGTTATTTCTAAAGTCTGTTCACTTTATCTGGCCTGCGTACATTCTGTTCTTCATCACAGTATTCTCATGTGTATGTTATATGTGTCTTCATGTGCACAGGCCAGAGGTGGACGTCACATGTCTTCCTCAGGTACTTTCTAGCTTAGTTTTTGAAACAGAATTCTTCACAGAATCAGGAGCTTGCCCAGGTCAGCTGGACAGCAAACCCCAGAGATCTTCCTGTCTCTGGCTCCCCATTACTGGGATGGAAGGCACATGATACCATGCTTGGCATTTATGTAGACTCTGTGAACCAAATTTAGGTCTTAATGCTTACTCAGTGAGCATTTTATAATCTGAGCCATCACCCAGCTTTTCTCTTATTTCATTTATTATTGAGGAGAGAAAGAAGACACGTGTCACAGCATTCTTGTCGAAGACAGAAGACAACTTTGGAGAGTCGGTTCTCCCCGACGTGGGTTCTAGGGATCTAGCTCAGGTCCTTGGACTTGGCACAGGCACTTTTCCCCACCAGAGCATCTGGACAGCCATTTTGTTTCTTTAGCTGTAAGAAGAGTGGTTGTTTTATGCTGTGTTTACACTAACCTAATATCCAAAGACTTGGAATCTGCCTCTGCTTTGACTCATTTCTTGGGATTTGTATATTTAGCATTTTTGACTAAGAGCTGATGTTTCTTGGTGGTTAAGTTTGTGGATGCTTCAGGACTTGCTTTGCATTATAAGATCACTTGGGTTACTACTAGAGCCCTTTACATTGTATTCTCTGTATAAATAGTATTTTTGTTTTGTTTTCTTTTAACTACATTAATTACACAAATTATAGATCATGTGTGACAGAGGACTGTCACGGAACTTTTGTTTCTGGTCTGGATACTGGATGAAACATGGAACAATTCCCCTCATCTACATGGCAGTTTATCTCTTACTCTCCTTTGTACCATGGATGCAGCCTTTATAAGCCTTTATAAGGCATCTTGGCTTTACCTTACTAGTATCCTTACTAGATTTCCAGGTGTGGGCAAGCTCTGAACTTTATCTCCTGACCCTGACATGCTGTGTGAGTCACCAGTAGTGATAAAGATTCTCAGAGTTTGACAGATAAATTCAGAGAGAATGTACTTTTTCCCAGTATTTGGAGACATTCAACATCATGGTTTCAGTGTGAAAAATCATGTAGGATATCATCTGATGTACCACAGAGACAGATATTTGCTCTCAGCATTCATTTTTATCATGCTCGCTACATAAAGTGTCTGCTGCAACCTTATCACCATGTTACAGAAGCTGGTTCATACAAAACAAAAGCTCTGAGGATTACACAGTGCTAGTTACTCAAGATAATCACGGCAAAGCCAGCCTTCACTTCCCATAATTCACCTGCTTCCTAAGGTGTTCAGGCCACGGCTGATGGTGGCCTTAGTTTTCAGTACAGGGTTCATCCTAGTTAGAATTCAAGTAGTCCGTGCCATTCTGTGTGTTTGGATTTGGACATAGAGCTTGTAAAAAGTACTAAGTATTTCTGAACAATCTTTTTAATACTTCTCACTCTCTTTTCACAGACATCTGGAACAAAACAGGAGCTGTTAAATTGATTAGATGGTCTCCTGACAGCAGTGCCGTAATTGTAACCTGGGAATATGGAGGTCTATCTCTGTGGAGTGTGTTTGGAGCCCAGCTGATTTGTACACTTGGAGGAGACTTTGCGTGAGTGAAAAAAAAAAAAAGAGAGAGACAGAAACTTTAGATAAATAACTCATTGTTTCCCTGACAGCTCATATATTCAGAAATGCAGGTCATAGAGCTACCTTTATTTAAAAATTTAAAAAAAACAAAACAAAACTATTTTACTGTTAAAAGTTTTTTAATAGTATACAAAATAGTAACAAACATTAGAGCTTAAGATTACATTACATGCACATCAATGCACTTTGCTCAGATTTTCCGTTCTTCTCACCAAATATCCCCTCTGCCTTCATGCTGTATGTCATTCGTATGTCATTCGTATGTAAATCTAGACTGCATATGTGTCAGAGAACATCATGCAGTGTTTGATCTGTTGTTCCTCAGCCCCATACCCTCTCTCATTTCCTCATGTCCTCTGTCTTCTAGGACACACTTCTCTCATAGTTCCCTCTCACTGTCATGCCTGTGTATAGATTCTGCATAGGAGAGACAATGGGATGCACTGTCTGTCTGAGTTTACTATACCTCACTTAACATGACTCCAGTCCCATCCACCCTTATTTTACTCTTACACCAAAACACTTTGTAAAGCTCAGATTTACCTTATTGAGAATATTATTGATTCTTCAAACACTGACCCTCCTAAAACTGACAGTTGATTTGGTAAAATGTATTTACTGATCCCAAACACTAGGAGAAATTAACTTTTTGTGAGCCCATTTATATATATGACCTCATATTAAGGCCTGCTTGGGCTTACATAATAAGACCTGTTTCAAAAATAGCACTATGAAAAACTAAACCAAAAAGTACTGCTTTAAAATAGAAATATGTAATGATGCATAAGTGTTTCAGTTTCATGTACTATTGATGTATTTTTTGCATTAAAAGAACAAAATAAATTTGATTTTTTTTTTTTAAGCTAAAGCTGAGTGGTATGTATATTATATGCCATTGGAAGACAATCAAGTTTCTGTTGTGTTTTAGTTACAGGTCAGATGGTACCAAGAAAGATCCCCTTAAGATCAATTCCATGGTGAGTACTTTCTGTTTAAACATACGTGCAGCTTGTAAACCTTGTAAATCCAGGGCGTTTTCTTTCTCTCACATTGATCTCACAAAATCAGAAAGCAGTCTTGTCTCAGTAGGTTCATTTTTGGTGAAATTGATTTACTTGTGTATGTAAAATGGGGTTTCTTTCTATGTAAACAAGGTTAGCCTCAAAGTATATAGACCAGGCTAGCCTTGACCTCATAATCCTCTTGCCTTTGCAATGACTTTGTCGTTAAAAAGAAAAAAAAAAAAAAATAGGGTAGGTGCTTCTGAGGAATGACATCTTCTGGCTTCCATACACACACATCCGACCTCCACACACCTCATACACACACACAGGTTTCTAGTAACTGCTGTAACTGCTAGTCAGTGCCTTTAAATTGCATGTATTAACCATTATTATCAGGTTCACTAAGTTGGTATTTTAGCCACAAACTAAAGATCCAAGCAATTATTTAGCTCCAGGTTCAGAGAGACACTATCTCAAAGAAATCAAGAGAGGGCAATAGAACATGCTTCTATGTGTATCCATGCACATGGAGGTTCACACACACACAAAATAAACAATTATTTAGCTTTTTATTTTCCTTTTTTCTGTTTGGTTTTCGAGACAGGTTTTTCTCTGTGTAGTTTTGACTGTCCTGGAATTCGATCTGTAGACCAGACTAGCCTCAAACTACCTCTGCCTCCATCTCCCAAGTGCTGGGATTAAAGGAGTGTGTTAGTACCACCCAGTAGTTATTTAGCTTTAAACACTTTGCAACAGTTTATGAGCCTTGCTTACATATTAAAAATTACTAGATTCACAAATTCTATGATCAAATCTAGTTACAGAATGTAATACTGAATTAGATACTGGCTTAGAAAAATATATTTAAATCTTTTACTGTACATTTCTCAACTGAAGAAACCTCTGTGTAGTGAAACTAGGTACCTTGGCCAACACAGTGTAACAAGGTCTGGAATGAGAACACTTGTGTCTCAAAGACCTGGGGGTCTTTGCTGTATACAAAGGTTCATCTATTGCAGATGCTTTCTCACTGAGCTTTGAGTCATAGTCAGAGCTTGAGAACCAGGTAAATTAAATTGAGACGTGAGAAAAGAATTTTTAGGACTGTAATCTTGAAATTGAAGCTGAGAACATTATGTGTTGTTTTACCATTCTAAGTATAAGGCAATGACAGCGGCTTCCTCTGGCGATAGTTAAGATGTAGTAGATAACAAGAATCATTGATTCTGTTTTTTTTTTTTTTTAAATAATAATTTTGTGTGTCTGTGTAGATGATGTGTGTGTGTGAGCAGGCTTCCATGCGGATGCCAGAGGACAACTTTATGCAGTTGGTTCTCTTCATCATTCTGTGGATTCTGGGGATCAGACTCAGATTCACACACTTTCACACCAAGGGTCTTGACCTGCTGAGCCATCTGTCTTATCCTGCATGTGGTTCTTGTCTGTTATTTGTTATGGTTGCTCCAGCAGTCAGAAGACAAGAACTGTGCCATGGGTTATTGCATATATTGACTGTTTTCAGTATATAACTGAGGTTATAAAAGAAATCAAAATAACTTTGTGTTGTTTTGACTTTTTTTTCTCTTCCTTCAAGAGCTGGGGTGCAGAAGGCTATCACTTATGGGTAATCAGTGGATTTGGTTCTCAGCACACTCAAATCGAGACTGACCTCAGGAGTACAGTTAAACAGCCCAGCATTTTACTCTTTCAGTTTATCAAGAGTGTACTCACTGTAAACCCTTGTATGGTAAGTAATTAAAACTGTGGGATTTTTCATTTGTTTTGGTTTTAATGCCTCTTATGGCAGAATTTTGATCATTTTCTATGTCCCACAGATTTGAATATATTTCTAAAATTGTTAACTGTACTTTCTTTGTGTATTTTCTGTGATTTAAATATTTCTATAAAATTTATGCCAAAAATCTTATTTCTGAACATGTTTTGGACTTGGTTTTTAGAGTTTTGGGACAGGGGAGGGGGTTGTTTGTGTTTGGTGTTTTATTCTTTTTACAAAAAATAATGCTACAAGCAATTTGGAAAGAAGCCATATTTACATGTAAGATAACTTGACTAGTTTAGCCTTTAGCTGGGCAAGATTTTCCAGAGTATATTTTATTTAGATACTTCTTAGAAATATTAGTAACTGGTGGGGGTTGGAGAGATGGCTCAGCAGTTAAGAGTACTTGATTGCTCTTTCAGAAGTCTCGAGTTCAATTCCCAGCAGCCACATGGTGGCTCACAACCATCTGTAATGGGATCTGATGCCCTCTTCTGGTGTGTCTGAAGACAGTGACAGTGTATTCACATACATTAAATAAATAAAACTTTAAAAAAAATGTTCTAGGTGGTTAGTGGTGGGGGGATGGCTTAGTCAGTAAATTGTTTGCTTCACAAGTCTGAGGTAAAGGTTGATCATGTTAAGGTGTGCCTGTAATCTTGGCTCTGGGAAGATGGAAGCAAGAGTCAGCAAGCTCCAGTTCAGTGATGTACCCAGTCTCAAAACCCAAGGTGGAGAGTGATTGAGGAAGACCTTTACTTCACACACTCTCATACGTGCACACAAAACACACGGATGCACGCATACATACACACATGGAGAGAGAACAGAAATCCTGAGGCCAGGGCATAATTGCACACACTTGTTATGCCACACATTTGGGAGGCTGAAACAAGAGGATCACGATGATTATGTATTTTAATATGCTACAGATATATGTTATGGATACATATTTTGGTACTATCATCAATGGCTTTTTAACAATAAGTGGTATAATAGGTCATTTAAACTTTAGAATACATTGAAAATTAATGTGAAAATAATTCAGATCTCAGAAGTCTATACTGTAGTAAGGATCCACAGAAAAATAGTAGAGTGTATATTCTTGCCCTTCCCTATTCCAGATAATTTTAAAGCCTCCTTCTGGGGCTGGGGCCCAGAACTCATGTAAAAGCTGGGTGGGTATTACAGCCATCTATAATTCCAGCAGGAAGGAGGTAGGGATGGGGGACTCCAGGGCAAGCTAGCTAGTCTACCTAGCCAGAGTTAACACTCTCCAGGTTCAGCAAGAGATCTTGCTTCGGTGTGTATGGTAGAGAAGAACTGTAGAGGAAGAGACCTGACATCAACCTTGGATCGCCACATACATGCCAACACACATACATACATGCACACCACACACACACAAACACACACAAACATATACAAATATATATAAAGCACCCTTGATTGTATTTTGGATTAAATGGGAAAGGGATAGGATACACTGTTTGATTTGACTATAAGAATCTCATCTTGAGAACATCTTGAGAATCTTATGTAGATTGTGTCAGGTGAAAAAAATCAATATTGATTTATGGTACTTGTTCAGTAATAAAACTAAAACAACATGTTACTCAGTTGTCCCTACCTGATGCTGAGTATTTTTAATTGTTTTCCCTTCTGCCCATCTTTCTCCATCTAGAGTAACCAAGAACAGGTGTTGCTTCAGGGAGAAGATCGCTTATACTTGAACTGTGGAGAAGCCTCACAGACCCAGAATCCCAAGTACTCTGTGCATATGCCCAGGCATGAGAAGAGCCCATTTGCAGATGGAGGTCTGGAGTCTCCAGGGTTAAGCACTTTACTTGGACATCGGCATTGGCATGTTGTACAGGTAAGTGTTCATTTACTGACTACTACTGACTTACTTACTAGGAATGTATCACTTGGAAACAGTTTGTAATTATTTTCAATGCTATATGTCTCTCAATGCTTTGGTTTTTTTCCCTGCCTTTTTCTTTCTGTTTGATAGAGTATATCCTAAAAATTTATTTCCTTTTCCCTCAGTGAAGATTACTTTACTTTGAACCTCTGTTTAATCTTAATCTAGCGCAGTGGACTTGCATAGCCCAAAATATATCCACTGCATGGCAAGAGATGATTTGACTGGCACCTAGTACAGCTGACTTTATAGTTTCAGCAGTTAATCACTTACACTTGACCCATATTGCAAACCTCTGAACATTTGAGAAATTTATTGCTCATAATTTTATTATGATGTATTATTTTTCCAAATTATGGATTCATCCTGATACCACATTTAAATTAGCAGGTTCATTTAGCAACTTTGACAGATTGACATTTGAAATGGATCAATTCTGAATTTAGATGCCAATTAAGATTAATTTGGTGCAGTAAGTAAATTGAAATTTCTTGTAAGGAATTTATAGGCATAGTTTCAAAGTTCTAAATATTTTCTTTCTCCTTCTAGTACCAAAATGGGAGAGCCTACTCTTGGATTAGTTTATTTTAGTCGATTTAGTTTTTTATATTCTTTTTCCTTTCGATCCCTTCCCTTCCCTTTTCCCTTCCCTTTTTTTTTCCCTTCTCTTTTCCCTTCCCTTCCCTTTTTTTTCCTTTCCTTTCCTTTTGAGATAGAGTCTTGCTATGTAGTTGGTCCCAAATGGTGAGACCATACTTGTACACTACCACACTTCTCTGCTTTTAACTTACTAGTTTGCTTCAGCTCTCATGTTATTTTCAGTTGATTTTGAGTGAAGAAAATGAAAGACAGAGAAGTGGTCATTCTGTGAGGGTTAAAGGAAAAATGGCTCCTACATTAACTTATAGTATGCACTGAAAAAATGTATTTCACATACATTAATAACCTCATGGAGTCAGACTATGTACATGCCATTTTATAATTAGTAACATTTTAAAATATAAAACTGCATCAGCTACTTCCTTGACTAAAATTTTCCACTGCTCCCTTCTCTCCTCTAGCCCTTCCTCTGCTAGTTTCATTTCCCCATACTTTGAACTATTCATTCTACACTGACCTAGAATCAATGCCAGTTCTGCCTAGCCAGGTCTGTGTTACCAGAGAGCCAAGTAGAGCAGAGGATCGAAGAAGGTAGGTCTGGAACTAAAACATCCATCAGGCAATAACAAAATTGAATTTCCTTCCAGCTAAAAAAATTCAGTGATTCTTAGCTGTCTGTGAAGCATTCCACTAAACAAGCACACAGCGCTGACTTTAGGACTGTAGGTGGTGCAGGACACTGTTGCCTGATAGCTAACTGTGCTCACTTTCCACATGAACTTCTTAAGTGTGGATTTACCTAGGTCTCATCAATTCTTTATTCATCTCTGTTCTTTTAGTTTTAAATAAAGGTAAAATAGTTTTGGTAAAATATTTGTTAAATGGTTAACTTATTTACCATTAGTTTAAACAAGTAATTCACAAAAAATAAATTTAAAATGCCAAAACTTTATTCTGCTTTGGAACCCTCAAAAACCCTAATTAGAAATAAACATTTAAAAGCTAATAAAGATACAAATTTAAAATGCCACAGCTGTGTGCCCAAGACATTAAAATAGAATTTTAATTTCAAATTTCATAGAATTTTTAGAGTTGGAAGGACCGTGGAGGTCATCTAGCCCAACAGACTCTGTGTGTGAGGAAATTTCTCTGACTGACCCAGCAACACAGAGGGTACTGGCTCACATAGCCTCAAAGCAGTCTACAATGAAGGATCCAGTGTACTTTAAAATCTAATTATTAGTGTTGAATCATATAATTGACCTTGTACTAAAACTTTAGAATTTGCCCTTTTGGCTTTTTTTTTTTTAAAACTAGTTGCCCTGCTCTTTGCTTGCTCAGACAGCAAAGGGCAGAAGTTTTGCCTTCTAAGCTTCCTCATCAATCATGAGGACTCCAAGGAGAGACATGGGAGCGTGGTTTCATTCCCCTTCCCTCTTACCCTCTCATGTAGGGTAAGACCACACTCTCCATTAGAGTTGATTTGGTTATGTGGTTTCTGTTTTGTGTGCTTACTGTATGATTTAGAGCTCATCTACTGAGCTTTGCTAATTCTGCTGTGCTTTCTACCCATCATTGGAACACTGCAGTTTGTTTCTTCTGTTTGTTCAACCCTTCTGTATCATACAACTTGCCTTCCGGATTAGAAGATTCTGTTAATTATATGTCTCTAGCCAAACTAAATGCATATATACTTATTAGAAGCAACGTTAGTAGCCAGCTGTATAGACAGTATCTTTCTCAGTTTATTTTTTAAATTTAGTTTTCTCAATTACAAATGTAGAAAGTAACACACTGGAACACAAGGTAAAATTAAAAAACAAAGCCTTTTAGTTTGTGGCTGTGTTCTTTGTTGGGTTCAGTGTTTTGTATGATGTAAACATTGGTCTCTACAAGGTCTTTATTATCTAGTATTCGAAGGATATTGACTTTATACTTAAACCTGGCTCTAACTCCTGGAAAGAATATCTGTTACACAATGTAGGAGATAAATACCAGGTACTTCTTTAGAGAGTTCAGCAGTGAATTTTGAAGGCTGTTTGGCTTGTAAGTGATTGGCTCACACCCCTCCACTTTTATCAGGTATGGAAGATGTGGTATTTGGCAAAGATCAAATCTGCTGGGGCAAGTCCATTAGTCTCACTAGTCAGAAAAAAGCTAGAGACAGTGTTTACCAGGGAAGAAAAAGAAGGAAAGCAGTTAGATCCCATTTAAGAGGGACTGCCAAACCCTTAACAAGGGTAAGACTTTTCTGAACCCCAGCACAGTTCCCCAGTGATGTGGCATGACGCCTGGGCCTTGAGTATACAGACGACCTTTATGGCCAAGCTTCTATATTCTTTATTAGCTCCCTCTTTCTTGGCACTGTTTCTACACAGCATTAAATATATAGTACAAAGTTCAGATTACACATAGATCAAAGACAGTGACCCTAGGGAAAAATATACACTTTGTTCTAGTAATAAAATATTCAGACAAAATTTAAAAGCCTATTATTTTAACTCATGTTTGGGTTTTGAAGATACATCATTTATAATTTGTAGTATTTCATAGACTTTTGACGGTTAAAACAATAGATTGGGCTTGGGGAAGTTGTTTTGTTTTTGTAGGGATATACATTAGAGTGTGATAATTTGATAAGCTCTTGTAGAACCTTTATGTTGGAATCATTTTTGCAGTGGTGTGCTAGCTCATTTCATAGGAATTAGTGAAACATCAAAGTTTGAGGAGGGTAGGATTCTTCGATTTTTATTATTTTATCCAGTGGCAATACGCTGCTTACTATGACACACCTGTTACATTCTTTTTAAGTAACAGAAAGCTATTAATTCTTTGTACTTTTAAGTTGACTGACTGGATAACTGCAGTGTAACTCTTTGTGAGTTAATTTTATGAGCGTAATGCAAGTGCTTTGGGTGTATTGCTTTTACTTGATTCTCTCTTTGTCTTTATGCAGCTTATTAGATTTGATTATACTTTACACGGTTTTCTGATTTGGGTTTCTTTTCTGTATATGTCCAGTTTTCTTGAGTCAAATTAAAATAAATTTGAATAAATTGAAGCTTTTCTTATTCCAGGAACAGAAGACTCTTCCATTGCTCTGGTTTTTTGTTAATACACATTCTGCTTCCTCCAACTACTCGTGAAAGCTAATTCATAGTCTAGGAGTGTATAGTGCTAAAACTTATTCCATATTAATAACCAGCACTTTCCTCTATGTTTGAAAATTTCTTAGCACTGATAAAATGACACCATGAACAAAGATGTAAGCTAGATACCATGGAGACTATGTTTACTTTGATGTGTAGGATGGAGGCCTAATGTCTGTATTATGTTAAGGGTTCTTGTGGATCAGTAAAGTTGAACAGCCAAATAGAAAAATTGTAGTTTAAGCATATTCATACAGGTCTGTGGGTACATCTTAAGAAATCGGATGAAAAATAAGCCAGTTGGTATTCTCAAGCAGCAGATTTTTTGTTTGTTTTATATTGATTGATTTATACGCATTGCTTTCTCTTTTTTTAATCACAACAGTATAAAAACAACAAAGGTTTCCTTTATAAACCAAAACACGTGCCAAAGCTGCCATTTATTTAGGGATGGACTCGATCAGCAGACAGAAGCTGTTGGCTGCAGTTTGTGGCTACCATCATGTGCTTCTTTGGCAGTTACATTGAGTTTAATATTAGAAACAAGCAATGCTGTAGTGGGGAAGGAAATGTGGGTCTTAAAACCTTGAAAGGATTAAGATAGGAGATGTAAACATTGGTTCATAAACACATGCTCAGTTCCAAGGGCTCTGTTACTAAAGCTACTACTTGGTACCTTAAACATTATGCAAGAAGTGGAATCTCATCTTGTGTGCTAAGTTAATGCTTTAATTTTAAATATATTTCGTAAGTCTTACCAAACTGATATGTTATTTTCTATAGATTTCCAGCACCTATCTAGAAAGCAATTGGCCTATACGGGTAAGCTATATTTTTTGTTGGTATTATAGTAGTCATTCTGGGAAATGAGCCATTGTGGATTCAGAACAGTGACAGTTCAGTGCTTGATCTACTGTGTATTATAGTAGATTCTCCTCTACATTTTTGTCAAATATAACTATCAATATTGGTCTCTTAGTACAGTATTTTATATTTAAATCACTTAGCAAACATGTATTAGTAGTTTCTTCACCTTATATTTTATTAAGTACTTTATACTATATGCAGGAAAGAGGTTTTAATTTTTTTTTTAAACAGTTTTCAGCTATTGATAAACTTGGACAAAATATTGCTGTGGCTGGCAAGTTCGGGTTTGCACATTATTCTTTACTCACCAAGAAATGGAAACTTTTTGGAAACATTACTCAGGTTAGTTTGTTTTGTTTTTGGTTTTGTTTTTTAAGAAAAATAAATTTCAAGATGCAAGCATAAAAAAAGGAGGAGGAAGAAAGTGATGCTGAGGTTGGAGATATAGCTCAGCTGTAAAGCACTTGCTGTATTCACAGGTTCTTGGAGGGAAAGAGAAGTGGGAAGAGAAACCCACATTTGATAATTGCCAATAAGTCCCTTTTGGAAAAATACTTGACATTTGATAAAGGATCTTGCATTGAGATAATTGACTTTTCATTCTTGTTAAGATCATTGACAAGTGCTGGGAGATGGCTCAGCCATTAAAGTGTTTTATATAAAAGCAAGGGAACCTGAGCTCAGATCCCAAGAGGCCACTTAGATGCTCGATGGAAATAGCAAGTCACCTGTAATGCCATCCGTGGAAGGGAAGAGGAGGCATCCCTGGAGCAAGCAGCCTGGAGAAGCTAGCCATATCAGCCAGTAGCTTTACTGAGATGCTACCTCAAAGAATAAGGTAGAAGACCATCAAAGAAGATTCCGTGATATGTACACACATACACACACACCCCACTCAACAGGCACATGGAAAGAAGGAAAAACAAGATTAGTAGCAATAATTATTTAGCTTAAGGTTTAATATTATCTTTAAGACTGAGTTATCTAATATGGTGGAACTAAATGCCCACAAAATTAGAGATCATTCTATGTGTGGTATGTGCATCTGGATATCGAGAGTGGGGGATGGAGGATCAGAGGGAGACTGAATTAGATTGTATGAGAGTCAAATGGGAAGGAATGAAGAAAATTAAAGTAGGTGTCTTTTATGTACCAGGCACTTTTAAATGCTTTGGTGTTATTATCAACCCAGTTAGGACACTAATACTATCATTTGCTAAAAGATTGGGATTCATGCACTCATCTGCTGAGGAATAAAGCCAGAATTTTAATTGTTGTTTTAGATGTGAGATTAATGATGCTGTGTAATGTTGAGATATTTTTGAATGACACAACTGTTTCTTTTAGGAATATATATATATATATTTTTTTTTTAAAGACAGGAAATGGTACATTGTTAATAAAAGTCCCAGAGAAATAATTTGCAAGAGAGAATAAAGCAGAAATAATCTGAGCTTTCTAAGAGTATTATATTTGTTTAAAGTTTTAGTAATATAATTAAGGTAAGTGCATCTTAAATTTTTCTTTTAAGGAGCAAAATATGATCGTGACTGGTGGCTTAGCCTGGTGGAATGACTTTATGGTCCTTGCATGTTACAACTTAAGTGACCGTCAAGAAGAGGTAACTTTTTTTTTTCCCTCAGAAATAATAGAGTTTTAATTTTGGAACTAAGGATGATTTAATTTTAGGTAGACAATAAGCCATTAAAAACTGAACAAAGCATTTTGTTCCAATAATTTAGCATATTTCAATAGTAGAATTACTGTTTAGGATCTTCCAGTTCTTCTTTAAAGTGACAAATTGAATTGTAAGATAACCATTATATTATAATACCCAAAAAGCTGAGACAGCAGGAAGTTGAGTTCAGTTCCATTCTGAGCTAAATATTAACCCTATCTCAGAAGTAAATAAACCTAAAAAGGAAACCTTTTAGGTAGAAAATAAACTCTAAGGATTGATTATAAAACATGAAAAGTAAAAAATACATAAGAATGACTGTTCTTAAGGATAGCTTTATTAATTTATTGACTTGTATGTTGGTCTTGAGGGAGTAGTAGTCATCTTATTAGTCAGGTTTGATTACACAGATCTGAGACACGGTCTCCTAATATTACATTCTCTCTTGATCTCTTTATCTTTGGTTATTTATAAAGAGTTAGCTTGCCAAAACATAAACATTCATTTTTTGCTAAAATGTTGTTCATTCTTCTGACTCCTTTTGCTTTAAAGTGAGCTGGAGAAGAGTCTGTACATAAAGATAGCCTGACTGGGAACTTAAGCACCCTAGGTGACCATCTGATTTTTATGTGCTTCTTCTTTTTGTCTTCAGCTTAGAATCTACCTACGAACATCCAATCTGGACAATGCCTTTGCTCATGTCACCAAAGCACCAATAGAAACATTACTGCTTAGTGTCTTCCGGGACATGGTGGTAGTGTTTAGAGCAGACTGTTCAATATGCCTTTACAGTATTGAAAGAAAATCTGATGGGTAAGTTATAACACGGGGTGAGTGTCTTTATCAGGTTTTCTAAAATCCTTTTTCCATCTTCATATTTTGTTTCATTATAAGGAGTTTTGGTGATATTTATGTAGTAGCTGTGAAGAAAAGCACCAGAACCTGCACCGACTACCTGAGCTTTTCTCCCTGTGTTATGGGGAGGGGGACTATCGTTTTAGCCATTTTTGCTGAGATCAGTCTTAGGTACTTTTTCCCACAACTTACAAGTTGGTGGCAATAACTATTCTCCTCTCCAGGTACTTGTGGAAAGTTGAGGCACTATCCTCAGAAAGCTCATTTCATCCCTGCTACAGTGGATATTGTAGTCGGCAGCACAGAAACCTTATGTTGTTGGTATTGGTCAACTTGGAGCATGTAGGCTACATGAGCGTTGTCCTTTGTTCTTAAAAGTATATATTTTTTAGTATATGAATTGAGTGTGTGCTAAAGTACTGTGATGGATTAGTAATCCAAAGATAAAAATTAAAACACACTACTTAAGTAGTCAAACTTTTGTCATTTCACAACCACATAGTTGTCCCTGACCCCAGTCCCCCAGGTATTTCTATTTGAATAGCTTCCTTCCTACTGCTAGTTTGGGAATGTTCTGTGTTGTGGTTTTGTTTTTCCTACTTCCCAGCATTTTACTGCCTTTCATTGTCTTATTCCTGTATATGGTCTTTGGGTCCCTCAACATTAATAATCTTTTTTTAAATATTTATGTATGTATGTATGTATGTATGTATGTATATGAGTACACTGTCTTCAGACACACTAGAAGAGATCCCATTACAGAAGGTGGTGAGCCACCATGTGGTTGCTGGGAATTGAACTTAAGACTTCTGGAAGAGCAGTCAGTACTCTTAACCACTGAGCCATCTCTCCAGCCCCAACATTAATCATCTTAATGGAAAGATATTTGGGGAGGAAAGGACAATGGGGAGAAGACATTTGGGTCTGCCGTGTAGACATAAAATGTGCTGTAATATAACAACTGCAATGGAAAACAAATCTGAACATTGTTGAGCTATGAACTTTGTTTTTGTTTATTTTTACAGTTCTAATACTACAGCTAGTGTGCAGGTTCTTCAGGAGGTCTCCATGTCACGGTACATTCCTCACCCCTTCCTGGTAGTGTCTGTCACACTGACGTCAGTGAGTACAGAGAATGGCATCACCTTGAAAATGCCGCAGCAGGTACCAGTGCCTTTTCAGAGCTCTTAGGGATTTACATTTCAGTCTGTAGTGTCTTAGGTCAGTGTTTGTGTCTGTTTATTTGTTCAACAAATGCATGCTGTGTCTGTAATGTACCTTGCATGAAGATGCTGAGTTTTAGTGGCAAGCCAAAGAGACCAGTGTCTGGTCAACATTAAACAATAAGTACACATACACAGACTACTCTGAGGGCATGTACTAGAAACCTGGAATAGTCTGTTTAATCAATCAGAAAACTTTTATATACCATTTGATTTGAAGCCTGGAGCAGAAGTAGGAGAGTTCTAAACAAAGAAACAGAAATTCAGGCAGTCATGCAAAGGTTTACAGACAACATGATGCAGTTGGAGGGTTGAAAATTTTTAGTGTCTAGAGCTAAGGGTATAAGAAAAGAAAAGTCTTGTGGATAATATTGTAGCTTTCAAATCAGTGTTTAGTCTATACAGAGGAAAGTGGAATCAGAGCAGAACTTGATGAAGGAGGAGTACTGGAGAGAATGTTGTACTGGTCGTATTGAGTGCTGTTAGTGGCCTGAGCGTAGGGAGGAGAGAGGAGATAGAAGGAAGTAAAGTGAACTTAGGGTATGGAAGACGCCTGGCCGTTAGGAGGAAGAGAGAGCGGAATCCCACAGGTGCTGGATGTAGTGACCAGGTACACAGTGGTGCTGGGATCACTTCTATTGCAAGGCTGCTTTGGCTCCCAGCAGTTTCCAAACTCTATGTAACTGGGACCTGTTGTGAAAGGGAAGTTCTATAATATGTAGATTGTCATGCTCTCTCCATCTTTTTCTTCTAATTTAGGTACCTCATTAAACTTGAGCATTCTCATAAAATTATGGAGAATTTAACTACTTATTTAGAGAGCCATTTTATACTGCATTCATAAGACTTCTGATTGGGAATAATAAATAATAAGAACAACTTTCTTCCATGAGAATCTCTAAAATATTTATAAATCCCTGTCGTTCTCTTCTCTCCTACACTTTTCTCTGTAGTATTGCATCTGCATGCTGGCAGCTCCATGTCACCAACTCTGCTGTACTTGCTACATGCTCGCTCGCTCACTGCTCTAGGCTCCTGTTTGAACTTAATTGCTTTCTTCCTTACAGCACAGCTCCCATTCTGTCTGTAAGCTCTGTCACAATAACCATCTAGACTTAGTTGATAAAATAAAATTCTGTTTCACACAATTCCCACTACAAGATTTTAAAGAAAAGTGAAAATTACAGTCACTATTTTATGTCCCAAGAAAATAACTGATTCAGCAATGATTATTACTTGAAACTTTACATCACAGTGAAGCCTAAGTCATCAGAATGTCAATGTTGTATGAAACAAATGTTGTATGCTTCCTAAGGTGGGATGATAGGAAGTTCATATGAAGATTTATTACCAAAAACATAGAGCCTAAGTGGAATTATGTCTAAAATCATCTTCCATTCTCAGAAATTAGAGAGATAGAGAATTAGTCTAATTATACCACAAGGAGGAAGACCATAGGTTAGCTATAAATGAACCACCCAGTGTAATGTTGGTCAGCTGCATTATTAAAAAAGTGTGATTACTGCTTGTCTAAGTTTCTTCTTTTATTGCTGTGATAAGGCACCATGACCAAGGCAACTTATAAAATAAAGTTTAATTGGGCTGATGGTTCCAGCAGACTTGAGTCTGTAATGGTGGAGGATTGAAAGCAAAAGGTCACAGGAGCAGCTGCTGAGAGCTCACATCTTGATCTACAAGTAGAGGCGCAGGGGGTGGAGGGACGTCCGCACCTGCAGGCAAGCAAGCATGTGAGCATACTGAGAATGACTTGAACTTTTTGAAACCTTAAAGCCTGCCCCCATTGACAAACCTTATCTAACAAGGCCAAACCTCCTAATCTTTACTAAATAGCGCTACCAATAGGGGACCAAACATTCAAATACAGGAGCCTATGTGGACCATTGTTGTATAAACCACCATACTGCTGTGCTACATAAATAAGCCATTAAGCTTATTTGTACACTCATTGAAATCAGTTATTAAAAAGCACCATTGTAATAATTAACAATAAATATGAACTGAGAGAAAAAATAAAAAAATTATTGTTTCATTAACATTGTAGTTTAAGGAAAATGTCTACATATTTTAGGATTAAATTAAATATCAGAGAATAGATAGCATAATGTCTTGCTTTGAAATACTTTGTCAAGATTTAGAGAGGAAAAATCTTTGTATAAACTAGATGGATATAGTGGTGATGAGTAGCATCAATAGTAAGGGATGCAGCAGTTAAAGATGGCTTCACAAAGATGTTTTTAACTCATTGAAGAACAGATTAGAAAGGTGAAATATAACAGGAGGGAAATAAATAGAGGGGATTGAATCTCTTGGAGCTGGAGTTAGAAGCTATTCTGAATAGTCAATGAGGGTGCTGGGAATGGAACTCAGGTCCCCTGCAAGAGCAGTAAATGCCTTTAACCCCTGAGGCACCACTCCAGCAGCAGACCCTGTTTTTCTAATACTTCACTTAGATCTTGTACCATGAAGCCTCTTTGATTCAGGCATGCTTTTTCTGTTTTGTCATGCCTACGTTGGCAGTAAATTCTGTTTGCTTTTTAAGTCAAAATAATTTTCCCCTTTACAAATGAAACGACATGATTTACCTGATAGTTGGCTTAAAGCAGTGTTTCTCAAACTGCCACTATGTCCTTGTTTAATCGGGGTAGTGGGTTTAATTGCAGTGATAATTATGTGATAATTAGCGTGATAATTACAGGCTCTTTACTATAGCATTTGATTAAAATTTCCATAACAAAATACAGTAATTCATCGCAACTAACTGAGATTTTTTAATGATTCTTTCATTTGAGAGGTGTACAGGGTGGTTTGTATCATGCTCTGACTTTCCAAAGTCTCCCCACAGGTCTGCCGCCCAGCTAGGTGGTCATCCTCGCAGTTACCAATGGGGCTGTTCCGCCCTAGCTACCTGTGTTCACTTACATTTCATACTTCGGTTAAAATACAGCCTTTTCTTATGACTTCTGACTTCCTGGCCTTCCTGGTGTCTCATCCTTTTAACCCTTCTCTAGTGACAGCAGCTAGATCATTGAGGCCATCTCCAACATGTGTGTGTGTGTGTGTGTGTGTGGAAAGAGAGAAAGAGAGACAGAGACAGAGACAAAGAGAGACAGAGACAGAGAGAACTTCTGGAATTCTCTTAGTTTTTTCAGGATAATTCAGTTCTGCACTCATTGGTCACTAGCCACATAATGTTATACTTTGTCTATCTTGTCCAGGAAACTTGTTTTCCCACAGAGCCTAGCAAAATGGCTGTACTTAGTGCAACCTCAGTAAATGCTGTTGGTTGTTTAACCTATAAATTTTACTAGGTGGCGAGGAATGCCAAGAGCATGCCTATAAGTTAGTATTGATGAGTTTCTTTTGGAAATTTCAGGCTCGTGATGCAGAGAGCATAATGCTGAACCTTGCAGGACAGCTCATCATGATGCAGAGGGACAGGTCAGGCCCTCAGATCCGGGAAAAGGACAGTCACCCTAACCAAAGGAAACTCGTGAGTAAAGCTGTGAAGGCATCTCAATGAAAAGAGGAATTTAAGAGGAGAGTGGTGTGTTGTGATTTAGACGCTAAGAACATAATAAGATTCATCTTACAACTGGGTTTAAGAAGGATAAGACCTATAACAAGAAAATGTCTCGTTTTCCAGCTGTTACTGCTTAGGTACATTTTTATAAATTTCATTTATTGGGAGAAAAAAAGAGGTTGGTAATCATAGGGTTTTTGGGGTTTGTTTCTTTATAGATTTCAATACATATACTTTGAAAGATTACTATTTCTAATTCTAATATATACTCATTCTAAATAAATGTCCCTTCTTTAAATTAAAAAAAAAAAAAAGCTTATTTTGACTATCTACAAGCTAGCTCCTATGAACTTAAGAACCTCTATATTTAATAGGAAAACCCAAACCCAGCCTTCTTGTGTCTCCTCAGCTGCCGTTCTGTCCTCCTGTTGTACTAGCCCAGTCAGTGGAAAATGTCTGGACTACCTGTCGAGCAAACAAACAAAAGCGTCACCTTCTGGAGGCTCTCTGGCTGAGCTGTGGTGGTGCGGGGATGAAGGTTTGGCTCCCTCTCTTCCCCAGGGATCACCGCAAGCCCCACTCCTTCTTGTCCCAGCGGATCATGCTGCCTTTCCATATCAACATTTACCCCCTCGCCGTTCTGTTTGAAGATGCATTGGTCCTTGGTGCTGTCAATGACACTCTACTCTATGACTCTCTGTATACACGGAACAGTACTAGGGAGCAGCTGGAGGTGCTCTTTCCCTTCTGTGTTGTGGAGAGAACTTCTCAGATCTACCTCCACCATATCCTGCGCCAGCTCCTGGTCAGGAACCTTGGCGAGCAAGCCCTCCTTCTGGCTCAGTCCTGTGCTGCATTACCTTACTTCCCTCATGTGTTGGAGCTCATGCTCCATGAAGTGCTGGAAGAAGAAGCTACCTCACGGGAGCCCATTCCCGATCCACTGCTTCCCACCGTGGCGAAGTTCATCACCGAGTTCCCCCTTTTCCTTCAGACAGTTGTACATTGTGCCAGGAAGACTGAGTATGCTCTATGGAATTACCTTTTTGCAGCTGTTGGAAACCCAAGGACTTATTTGAGGAATGTTTGATGGCTCAGGATTTGGACACAGCTGCCTCTTACCTTATTATTTTACAGGTAACACTTGTCCTTATGAAGGGATAAGAATTCATGGTCTTAATTTTAGGAGGGAAAAGGTATGTCCTTATGCTAGGATTTATGAAATTACACTATTATGCAATGGTCATATTTTCTCTATTGTGTATGTCTTTCATTCTAAAGAACTCAAGCTTGCCAAGTGACCAGAGATTTCCTCTCATGTTTTAAAAGTGACATTCCTAAATATTTTGGTTGTTTGTCCCCTAAAAGGGCCTAAAACAGATAAATGATTTCAGAACATCATTTTAAATGAGATTGAAGATATAGGGATGGGTGTGTACATATGTTCAGATGAACATGTCCCTTAGCATATAGAAGTCAGAGGACTCTAAAGTGTTGACTCTTGCCTTCAAGTTTCTTTGAGACAGTGTCTCTCTAGCTTTTCCCTACTTCAAAAACTAGGAGAGCTGTGTTTTAGGCTTCTGTGGATTTTCCTGTCTCTACCTCCCATATCTTAGTATTGGCTCCAGGAGGCTACAGAGGTTTTACAGAGGATTCTAAATTCAGGTCATCAGGCTTGTGTACCAAGAGCTCAACTACTGAGCCATCTCTGCAGCTGAAATTTTCTTATATCCATTAGAAATACTAGATTAGACTGATAAAATATAACAAACATTAACTGAGAAAAATGGTACTTTGAGCATTAATGCAAGGATCTGAGTTACCCACAATAATAGATATATTTCCTTACAATGTAAAATTACTGAAAGAATTCTAAATAAATACTGTGGGCTTAACACAGTATCCAATCTTAGCCTTGCCGTAGACAGCTAAGGGTACTCAGGACTGCCACAGTATTAATGCACATGACACATTTTTTTTCTCAAAACAATGAGACCCTAAAAAACTTATTTCGTTATTTGATAAAGGGGCTCAAAAGTTTGGTACTGTTGTAAATCTGAAAGGCTGTTTTAAAGTTCTTTCATATTACTACAAAGTAGTTTTCATTTATACAAAAAGCTAGCCATAAGCCTAGTTAGAATCTCAGATTAAAGCAGATACCTCATCAATGTATTTGCTCCATGACAAGTAACTGAAACCAGAGATGTTCTAGCAGAGGCAAGTGGCCCAAAGAGTCAAAATCAATGCAGCTGGGTTTTTGTTCTTCTGCCCCTCAGACCCTTGGAGCTCTTCCTTGCTGTGGAGCTGGGAACTTTCCTCTAGCTGGGTCTGGTGCTCAGCCTATCAGGCAGCTTTCCGAGAAAGCAGACAAGGTGCTAGTTGTGAAGAAAGAGCCAGGGATGCTAAGCGTGGAACAGTGTTGCTTGGTCCTGCCTGAAGCAACAATTTTAGTCAGATCTTCAGAAAATGCTAGAGGAGACAGACCTAAGTTTTTTGGAGTCAGGAGAACCTAGATTTATCTTGCTTTTCTATTGATCTTCAACAAGTTAGATAACTCTGTTTCCATTTCCTGTAAAATCGGAATGGTGTAACTTTACAGTCAACGAGAAAGAAAGGCAATGATGACTGTAGGTGTGTATTGTTAGCTAAGGTGTAACAAGAATGCAGTGAACTGTAGTCTGAACTATACAAGCAGAGCAGCTGCTTCACTCTTACACATCTGGAACTTCTAAATGTTCCTTTTAATCTTATTATTAAATTGCTCCCAGCCAGCTTATTCCTTGGACCAAGAGAAGTGTCAAAAAAAGAATTGTTGGGTCACCCAGAATTGTATCATATAAATGGAATGTTATCTGTTTTGGTTGGTTTTATAGAATATGGAAGTTCCAGCAGTAAGTAGGCAGCATGCCACCCTTCTGTTCAACACAGCACTGGAACAGGGCAAATGGGATCTGTGTCGACACATGATTCGATTTCTTAAAGCCATTGGTTCTGGAGAATCTGAGACTCCTCCATCCACACCTACGTCTCAGGTTAGTACAACATTATACAGCTTCTCTGGGGCATACACCCACAGAGCATCTTTGACTAAAACTACTGTGTGTTGTGTGTAACCACAGGAGCCCAGTTCAAGTGGTGGGTTTGAGTTCTTCAGGAATCGGAGCATCAGCTTATCACAGTCAGCTGAAAATGTCCCTCCTGGTAAATTCGGCTTACAGAAAACACTGAGTATGCCAACTGGTCCTTCTGGGAAAAGGTAAAAGAATAAAGAGCAATTACTGTTTTCAGAGCATTTGTCACGCTGCATTTCAAGGCATTTATAAAATCAAGTCTTAAGAAAATCTTTAATTGAGTTACAATCCTTTTTTCATTTGCCAAAGGCTTAGAGAAGGCTTCTATGTTTCTCTTTTTTCTTCCTGTTAAGTTCACTTCTGTTCTCTAATTTTTATATCTTTGTACTAAAATGGATTTGGATGTACTTGTTCTAAATGTAATTAATGTCAATTACTTCTAATGACAGAGGACTCAAATAAAACCTTAGGTAATGGGAGAGCTGAAGGACCAAAGACTACACCTGTCATGAATGGAAAATTGTCTCTAGCGGTGTGGCTGTAAACTCAGTGATCTCCAGAGATTGTTGGAATTTTCTCTCGTTAGGAAACTCCTGTACTGCTTCTGGTGTTACCTGTTCTTGGCTCTTGTGTTTTCTCTTCCATAGGTGTTTTTGGATTTTTTGTTTTGGTTTTGTTTGTTTGCTTGTTGTTTTTATATATTTGTATTTTTACTATAATACTTAGCACATATCAAGAGTCAACATGTTTTATTATGGTATTTTACTTTTTTCTCCTGTCACCATCATTAACATTCCTCCCCCAATACAAATACACAAACACACAGACGAAAGTCACTGATAAAATGCAGTCATAGGAGGAGTATCAACAATTGCCAGCCACAGTCTGAAGTTAACTACTAGTCAATACCTTACCAAGAGCTCACTGTGTGCTACCCACTATTGCAAACATTTGCATGTTCACGTCTTAATCCTGACAACTCTGTAGGGTTGTTACTCATTGTGCAAGTGAAAAAATACTGGACTTTGTTCACACAGCTAATAGAAGGCAGAGTGAACCCAAATCTGAGAAGTCCTGCTTCTGATGCCAGGCTCTCCTGTTCCATGGCCTACTCACTTAGAGCCCTACTCAGTTCCTCCTGATTATGCATTGGCTCGTATCGATTAGAGATGATAGGGTATATTTACTTGTCGTTAATTTTTATAAGGTTTATTTTGATGTATCTGCAAAGTGCAAGTAGAGAGGATTTCATTTTCCCCTCTTTCATTGGTATTTGTTCTTTCTTTTCCCCACTTCAGTTACATACCACCTCTTCCTGGTCTGGCTTCTTTTGTCTCCTATTTATTCTTATTCCATATATTCAATTCTACAAATTGGTCTTAAGAGGTAACTTTGTGCCTGGCATGGTGGTGTATTCCTTTAATCCCAACACTTGGGAGGCAGAGGCAGGAGGATATCTGAGTTTGAGACCAGCCTGGTCTACCGAGTGAGTTCCAGGACTACATAGAGAGACCCTGTTTTAAATTTTAAAGGGGTTGGGAGTAAAGTTAACTCTGTGCTGTATGTTTAATAAGTTGTGAGGTGATAGGAAAAGCCCTGAGGTTGTTTCTTCCTATTCAGACACAATTAGATAATAGATCTCTTGCTTCCTTTTCAACTTTATCAATGCTACCTGAAAGTAGAGTTCTTCAGTGAGGTTATTCTTTAGCTTTCTTCTGTTTCTTACAGATGGAGCAAAGACAGTGACTGTGCTGAGAACATGTATATTGACATGATGCTGTGGAGACATGCTCGGCGTCTCTTAGAAGACGTGCGGTTAAAGGACCTGGGCTGCTTTGCAGCCCAGCTAGGCTTTGAACTAATCAGTTGGCTTTGCAAAGAACGTACCCGAGCTGCCCGTGTAGACAACTTTGTAGTAGCCCTGAAGAGACTTCACAAGGATTTCCTGTGGCCACTTCCCATTATCCCAGCCTCTTCCATTAGTTCCCCTTTCAAAAATGGGAAATGCCGAGCAGGTAATGTGGACTTCAGACATTTTTACAAAAATTATTTATTTTATATATTTAGACATGTTATCATTGGATGACATTCAAGGAACTCTTTTCATTGCAAATTTAAACAGATAAAAGCCAACTTTTTGTACCTTAGTTAGAATATCTCCCATTTGGCCAAAGATATAAGTGAAGTAGAAACTATTATTTAAGTCTTTTTGGCTTGAAGTTTAACTCAAAGTCTAATCAGTATGTAATTATAAACAGATTGAAAACTGAATGTAGGAGCACCTCCATTTACCTTCTTGTGGCAAAAACTTTAGAATGAGTTAGTCAGGAGCCTCAGATAAACTGAGCTATGATTTACCTGACAGAACTCATCCCAGGGGCATAGTTAGTCACCTTGACACTTGTGTCATTTTCCTAAACTTGAAGAGGACAAAGTCAAACTGAGTAAAAAAAAAAAAAAATTCAGATATTTTAATAAAGATTTCCAGTTGTTTAAACAAATCCTTCTTTTATGGTATTTAGGACCTTTAGGTCATCTTAAGAGCCAAGGCAAGTCATTCAGATCAAGAGAATAAAGTGTGGCCTAGTTACAGTAAGAGAAGGAGGCTTGGGAGAGTCTCTCTATAATTTCACATCCTTAGCTTTGGATAAGAGAAACAGTATACAGTGATAATTGGCTTTGAACAGACAGTATTGAGAACGGCAGCGAGAGCATCTTGAACACATTTTCTGCTTCTGGACTTACCATGCAGTGGGAGAGCAGCTGTTAAAGTCTCAGTCAGCTGACCCTTTTATTACCCCTGAGATGGATGCTGGCATCTCTAACATCCAACGAAGTCAGAGCTGGCTCAGCAACATTGGTCCTACCCATCGTGACGCAGACATAGCCTCAGCTCCTGGACCACAAATGCAAGATGCTTTCCTGTCACCATTATCTAATAAAGGTATATATCTAACAAAAGAACAAGTTGTAGCTCTTCTTGAGTTTTGTTTGGGAAATGATTGTGTACCAAGGCATTTCTAAGGTACAGCATCATTCTTTCCTAAAGAATTAGCCATTAAATGTCTGCCTACACAGGAAATGAGGACAAATTGGCTTTGACTGGGCCTTACCATATTTATTTTAGATATATGAAATACAGGTAAACACTAAATAAGTCTTTGCAATCAAATTTTAAAATGTTTACGTATTGTGTCTGTGATGTGTGTGGAAGAGTACACGTGTGAAAGTATGTATTGTGTCTGGATGTGTGTGAAGAGTACACTGTGAAGTTGTATGTGTCTGTGGTCTGATGTGTGTGGAAGAGTACAGGTGTAAAAATCAGAGGACAACTTGGTGTGATTAGGGCTCACCATCCATCTTTTTGTGGGTTTCCAAGATCAAACTCTGGTTGTCTGTCAAGCTTGGTAGCAAGTACCTTTACCCTCTGAGCCATTTTACTGGCCCTTTGCAATTAATTTTGATAAGGAAATACTATCTTTGAAATCCAGTTAACATTAAAATGTTATAAGGAATTCTATTTTTAGAATAAGTAGACTTTTGTCATAAAAACATACTTCTGTCACTAGTTTTTATTTCATTAATAAAGTTTATTAAAGAATTATTTGTTATATATAATGTCCCTCATTTTACCTCTTGGCTTTCAAAGCCTGAAATATTTATTATGTGACTATTTATAAAAAACAGTATACTAATTTCTGCTATATAGTTATGGTTAAGCTATAAACAAAAGAGATTTTGAAGCAATTTGTGTTGCTATAGGGTTATAAAATAATAAATCTTGCATAGTAATTGGGTGGATTTTGGTTTGGGGGGCAGTTATTGTTACTGTTTTGGTGGAGGATGGGAGAGCCAATACTGGGGATTGAACCTAGGACTTCCTGAATGCTAAGCAAGCACTCCCCTCCATTTTCCCAGGCTGCCTTCAAACTTGAGGTCCTCCTGTCTCAGCCACAAGTAGTTGAGACTACAGATCTGCATTATAAGCCGAGATTAATTTTTTTTTCTTCCAGCTTTCTTAATGGCCAGGCATTTACCTAGTATTCAGCTATCATTTTATCATCACCGTTGGGTGAAGCATCTGTCGTGTGTGAAGGCTCCTAACTGCTATTACTTTTCACTGTAAAATTAGAATGTTTTCCCATCCTAAGGCATATAATTCTTTAATAGTCTGCTAACTCTTAAAATACATATGTTGTTCATAGAATGACTATTTTAGCAGTAGATTGAATGTTTTTACTTTGAAATCTTGAAGAGAAACTAGCATTTTAAAAATAATTAATATTGTAATGAAAGGGAAATGTTCATTTGTGAAATGAAAAGCTCACATAACTTCTGCAATTTCTTCATCAGGGGATGAGTGCAGCATTGGTTCAGCTACAGACTTGACAGAAAGCAGCTCCATGGTGGATGGAGACTGGACAGTGGTGGATGAAAACTTCTCCACACTCAGCTTGACTCAGTCTGAGCTGGAGCACATCTCCATGGAGCTGGCGAGTAAAGGGCCCCATAAATCTCAAGTCCAGCTTCGGTGAGTGTCTCTGAGTTGAGAACACAGAGAGCCCCGGGTTTCTTTGTGCAGGTGGGAAGAGTCCCTTCTGAGTACTTGCTGCCCTTTTGTCAGCAGCTGTTGTTCATACAGATCATTTTGTTGCTGCTTTATGTCTAGTTATTTGCTGCACATTTTCATGGAGGCAGGATGTCTGGACTGGTGTGTTGTCATCGGCCTGATTCTCAGAGAATCCTCAGTGGTCAGTCAGATTCTTGGGATTGCTCAGTCTTCAGAGATGGATGGAGAGATGTTACAGAACATAAAAACAGGGTTGCACGCTGTAGACCGGTGGGCCTCTACAGACTGGTAAGTGCTGGTTTCTGTAAGCATGGTATCCTTTGGTGAATGATGGCTTTTTCACATTAGGACCATTATAACTGCAAGGTATGGTAATACATCCCTTAGCCCAGCACTTGGGAGGCAGAAGCAGGCAGACCTCTGTGAGTTTGAGGTAAGCCTAATCTACATAGCAAGCTTGAGATCATCCAGATCTACATATGATATCCTGTCCCAAAACACAAAAACTTATAACTCACTCCTTTTGTACATTTTTCAGTTTATGGAACTAAAAATGCTTTCATATTTATGTTTAAAGTAGTTTTCCTTTAACCAGTATATCTTCAGGCACTTGAATGGGTACTGTCCATTGAATAGCGTATAGTGTGGTTAGTTTATAATGTGAAAGCATAATGCTGGCTTAAGATTTATGCCATACAAATGATCATGAGACTGGAACTTAGATTGGTAGCTCTGTGGTTAAGTCTACGTGAAAGACAGGTTATGTAGTCTATGTACATTTCAAGACTCCATGACAGTTACTAGCATTTCCAAATTAGAAGTAGTGGGTGGGAGTGAGGTCCTGTCTTTGTCAGCAGTCATGTAGATTTGAAACTCTTTTCTTCCCTTAGATCTAGTTTTCCTTAATTGCCAAATGTATTTAAGTTAGATACTTTCCAGTGATCCCTTAGAGTCTAAAGTATTGTACGCTTACCCAAGTTGTGCATGTGAGTACTTTGCATTTGTACTTGTGCACATGTGCAAAAGACAAAAGTCAGCTTCTGCCGCCCTTCTACAGGAGCTATTCACCTTGTTGTTTAAGACAGGGTCTTTCACTGATTTGGCTAGGCTGTCTGGCTGTCAGCATGCTTCCAGAAATCCTATCTGTGCCTTGTCAGCACCACCACACTGGCTTTTTATGTGAGTCCTAGAGATTGAACTCAGGACTGCATGCCTGCACAACAGGCACTTTATCAACTAACAGCTATCTCCCTATCCCCGCTGTCAAGTCTTTTGAATTATAGCAAATGACAGCTAATTTTTTTCCCCTTTACTCAGCCCTGGATATAAGCCATTTTTAAACATCATTAAGCCACAACTGCAGAAACTCAGTGAGATAACAGAAGAACTGGTCCAGCCTGACACCTTCCAGCCAGCAACAGTGGGTAAGAGTCCTGAACAGACCAGCCCCCGGGCAGAGGAGAACAGGGGCTCTTCCAGCCATGGGAGCATCTCTCAGAGTGAAACTGGGGGTAACAGCATGGTCAGCCGGAAAGAAGAGGACCCAACAGAAGCAGATGAGGAGGAGCCATTTCAGGATGGGGCTTATGACTGTTCTGTGTCCTGACAACAGTGAGCACGTCACAGTGGGCAGTATTAGTCACAGCAGCATGCACCTGAGTGCATTGTAACCTGCTGAATGATTTAACAGGTAAAAGAACTTGGGTCAGTACTCTCTCGTAAAGTATTATAATTTAATGAACTCTTCTCTAAATCTCTTTGACTCCATTAAAAAAAAAGTGTGGTATCAAAGCATCTTTCATTAGAAAAATGTAAGCTGCAATAGAAAATAATGAGCAGAATACAGATGCACACATAGAATATTTTGATTTTATCCACAACAGATTGGTAGTTGTAGGAATTGTTCATAACAGATTGTTAATGTGTGTAGAGATTATTTTGCCCCAGGTGAGCTTACTTTTTCACTACTTATAGCTTATATATTTTCTGGTTCAGTGTGTGTCTAGACTGGTTTTGTTTTTGTGGGGTGGGTTATTTGTTTCTAACTTTCTTTTAAATAAGTGTTAAGGTGCTTGCTGTAGCTCATCAGGTACCTGAGCTACTTGTTTGCTTCCTTGTATAGAGCCAACTGGACTCTAATTGGTCCTTTGAATCCTTCTCTTGCACAGTATGGGTCAAAGTCAACCTTTGGCTTTGATACTCTGTTCACTGGCAGTCCTGAATTGATGGAAGCTATTTACCTGTGAGTTAATGTGCCTGTTTTAGCAAGCTTAATTCCTACTAGATCAACGTGGGCAGAGGGTGAGGGGGTTCTTATCAATTATGCTGACACACTAAATTTTGTATCAAAAAACTGTATCTTTTTGTGAATATTCATGTAAATATACTCAAAGGCACTGTCCATATTTTTAAGGCGTGTATTATAATCTGTAAGGTTTTACGCTGGATTCTGCATGACTATACTCACTCTTGGAATAAAGACAAGACTTTTTCTTCTTTCCAAAATGAGCAGTCATCACAGAGGAGGACAGGTTTGCTGACCCGCTATAAAGTAATACTCCCACTGATCATGAGGTGGAATAGGTTTTGTGCAAATTAATGTAGTTTCTTATTTATTGCTTTTGTAAATTGAATAAAAATGGGCTTTTATGTAAATAGACTGTGAGATCCTGTATTATCAGCTACTAAAAATTAGTTTGTAAATTCTTTATTATAAAGTTTAAAACTATTTTATGTATTTCTAGATGTGACTTAAATTTTAGTTTTCATACATTATGAAAGCAGAACTACATATTCAGTTGCTTCAGACTAAACACATAACCTACCACATGTAATTCTAATTATTAATAACAGTATTAATTTAGATAGCTTATTTGTACTGTGCAATTTGAACAAGGGATGCAATGTTATTTTTTATAAAATCTTGTTTATTTTTATAACAATGTATTTGATGTGGACCAAATTCGTACCACCATGTGAAACAGCCTCTCTTATAATGCAGATATAACTTAGAAATGCAGTTCAGTCCTCTACTCCTGCCTTTTAAACTAAAGAGATAGACTAGGTCCTCTTGGGCAGTATCCTTTAGAGGAAACCTCAGAATTATTTTGAAATTATTCCAAATTTCACCAATTAGTTAAAATTATTGAATTTAGTAATTACTGTTATTTACTTTCTACATTAAAAGTGCAATAATTTTACATAATAAAATTCCTGAATGGGTGAACTACGTTACTATTGGTACCTGGTCCTTCTGGTGCTATTTTTATTTAAGTCATTGTATCAAACCACCACCTTGTTCTGAACTTTAAAATAGAGAATAAGGTTTCCTATATAAGTAGATGCAGTGCAGTAAAAAAATAAATAAAAAAGCTGAAATGTCTTCTGTCCCATTCCATTAGGGAAAAAAGCCAGCAATTCTTTTGTACTTAGTCAATTTCTAATGTGGCTATTTAGTTATTAAAGCAATGTACCATAATAAGCAGCAGTGGTCTTGTCAGATGTCTTACATGAGCGCTGCTGAGTTAGTTCAGCTTTGGTGGTGGGGGCGGTATTAAGGACAAGCATAGGGCCTCTCATGCTAACCAAGTGTTCCACTAGTAAGTTATATAGCCCACAAACCCCACCTTTTTGTTTGTGTGTGTGTGCGTGTGGTGTGCATGTGTGTGTGTGGCAGAGCCTTGCCCAAGCTGGACACCAATTTGTAACTCTTCCTCAGCTGTCCCAGTGAATGGGCTTTATGGCCGTGTGCTGCTGTGCCAGTCATCTGACGGCCACCTCACAATCGGAAGGGCCAGGTCTGAGTTAGCTAATGTCACTCCTGTGGTTTGAGCTGGGAATGACTCAATGATAAAATATGTAGTGTGTGTAGTAGAACTAGGAAACACCAAGGCAAGAAATTTGACAAGCTTAATAAAAATTATTCTTTGGTTGTTGTATACTTTTTTAAAATTGTGTTTTTGCTACATTGTTTGGTTTAAAACATATCACCTGTGTAAGCCATATCTTTAATGAACTTAAATATTCAGCATAACTATTTGAAAGTTAATATATATGGTTAAATTTCTCGCTGATACCAAAAGAGATCATTTGGAGATAAAAACAATCTTTGCTTGTAACTAAAGTTGCTGCTGCTTCTGTAATGTGTATTCCCCCCACTCCCCTTGGTAAAGGGTAATAAAACTATTACACAAACAAAGTAAACTTTTGTTTACTTATCTCAGGTTAACAGCAAAACAAGGGTATGTATTAAATGCCACAAAAAAATAAATCTTCTTATATTCTCCTGAATGAAATACCTCAAAGTTTAAACATTTATTTAAAATATTTAGATACAGAGTGGGAACATCCAAGTGTCTGATGACAGAATATTGGGACCATTCGTCACATGGATATACATGCTCAAGATACAGAGAAGAAATGATAGAAAATTATGATGCATACCATGTGATCACCAAGCAAACAGAAGTGTACAAGAAACTAGGTGTCATCTCTAGTAGATAAAATTGAAAATTATTTGCACAGTCCCCTATGTCCCTTATATGTTTTGCGGCTCATCTAGTCTATGGGTGTTTATTACCTTGGCATCATGTTTTGAACATTTTCATATATCTACTTTATTTTTTTTTTAAAGCTGAATAATGCTGTTTGGTGAGTGTTTACTGTCCATTTAAAGGTTACAGTTTGGGGTTTTGACTTTAGGTTGTAACTCTATAAACATAGTATATAAACATAGTAATTCTCCCTTACCCTGCCTCGCCTTCTAGGATTTCAGTTACCTAGTCAAATAAGGTCCAAAAAGAACTAAATATAAAATATAGACATTAACAGTTTCTCAGTTTTAAATAGCTTTTATTACAGCATATTGTTATACATGTTTCTTACTGTGCCTAATTGCTAACTTTTACCACAGGTGTGTCTATAGGTAAGAAGTATGATGTACCACATAATCCATGGTTTCAGGAAAACCCATTGAGGATCTTGGAGCATATCCTCATAGATAACGAAGGAGATTCAAGGAACGAGGCTTTTCTGTATGGAAGTTTTTAGTTCTCTCTAGAAGTGCAACTGCTGGATTATGATAAAGTGACTGTGTCCTTGAGAAAGTACCAAGTTCTATCTGCTAGAGTGCCTTCACTAGTTCCATTTGCTGTAGGTGAAGGTTCCAGCTACCTACCTACACTAAATGTAGGTGGCTTATGTGTATCTTTTTCCATGGTTTTTAGACCAAACTAAAAGATCATATTTATCTTTGGTTGGCCAGTGATTTTATGTATTTTTCGATACTTAGGCTTTACCCAAATTTCTGATTAGTATTGTGATTTCCCTTCCTTGATACTATCCTTTGGAATTTTGGAAAACAGCTTTCCTTTTCTTGTTTGTTTTGGGGTTTTTTGTTGTTTTGGGTTTTTGTTTGTTGTTTTTGTTTTTCAAGACAGGGTTTCTCTTCGTAATAGCCTAGCTGTCCTGGTCTAACTCTGTAGACTAGGCTGGCCTCAAACTCAGAAAGATCTTGCTCCTCCCCGCCCCACCTTGGGCTGGGGTTAAAGGCGTGTGCCACCGTTAGCTGCAGCACATGGGAGTTCAGTTTATTCTCTCCTTGTTGCTTGTGCTTCTGCAACATAGCTAGGAAACCACTATTTAACCCAAGGCTATAAATATTTATGCCTGTGCTTTGTAGTTGTAGCTTAAACATTTAGACACATTTTGAGTTAATTTTTGTATATTTAAGGGACTCTACTTTTTTACATATGGATAGTCAATGTTCTAAAAAGATTTTTTTTTCCCAACTGAACTGTCAAAAACAGTATAATGTGGATTTTTTATAGATACGCTTATAAATGTGCGGTCTTATTTCTGGGTGATTCTTCTTCATAGGAAGCTTTGGAGGTACAAGTACTACATTTATCTCAAGGCTGCTTTGGTTGTTCTAGGACTCTGGTTCCACATGAATCAACTTTTCAGTGTATGTACACTCCAACGGGGGCTTTGTAGAGATGGTCTGCAGTGTGCAAACAGATCTGTTTGTAGAATGCAGTCCTGCCGGGCGGTGGTGGTGCACGCCTTTAATCCCAGTACTTGGGAGGCAGAGGCAGGTGGATTTCTGAGTTCGAGAACAGCCAGGGCTTACACAGAGAAACCCTGTCTCGAAAAACAAAAAAACAAACAAAAAGAAGAATGCAGTCCTTTTTAATATCATGCTTCCCAGGCCATGAATGTCTCGTTCATTTTGGCCCTTTGATTTCTTCCAGCAATGTCTTGTACCTTTTTGCCTTTATTCTGTTTCATTCTTTTTGGTATTCTTAATAAATGGAATGCTTAATTTCATCTTTGCATTTTTTGATTTTTCCGTGATTTTTTCCGTGATCATGTCATTTGCAACCAGAGATAGTTTTAACTCTGCACTTCAGATCTGGATGCTTTGTTTTTTCTTGCCAGGTTGTCCTGGCTGGAGCCACCAGAATGATGATCAATGGGAGAGGCAATTGACACTTTGTTTTCTTCTTGTCTTAAGGAAGTCTTTTATCATTAAGTATGATGCTCTGTGTTCTCACTGAAGAGCTTTCCCAGCTGGGTGTGACTGATAGAACTAGGAAACGCCAAAGCAAGATTATGAAAATTATTCTTTGGTTGTTGTATACTTTTTAAGAAGTTTTGTTTTTGCTGCATTGTATTGGTTCAGCATAACTACTTGAAAGTTAACTCATAGTTAAATTTCTTGCTGATATATCTAAGCAGATCATTTGGAGATACAAACACCCGTTTCTCAGGAGAAATCCCCTTCTGAGACGGTCTCGTGATGATTTATTGTTTATGTGGTACATTTTACTGAGCCCACTTGATCAGGATGTTGGATTAAATAAATTCTCAGTAAGTTTTACAATCAAATGTTTTTTTTTTTTTTTAAGTTCAATATACCGAAGGCATATGTGCATGGTGACTTTATTGGCCCTAAAATGAGAAGAACAAAAATTGTTTGACCTTGAAGTGCTGGGACAGAATCTCCTCTGGAAACTAGAAGAGCCTGGAGAAATGCTGTGGACTTTGTCCTGGTTTCCCCTGGGCGATGAGAAGTCCCGGGCTGCAGTGTAGCTTCTCTCCCTGCTCTTACCCCTAGTCACAATGTTTAAAAAGCTTCCTTTTGTGACTTCCTCTCTCAGAGGAGAAGAGTTTGCCATCTGCTAAACAGGTTCTTTTTATTTCTTTGAAATTCAGATCCACAATTTCATTCCAGGTAAAAAGATTCCAGGTGAAGTGAGCATTTCTATCTTGAATTCTTTGCTTATACCACTTACTAAAATAGCAATTATACTCAAGATATATAGATCACACACACACACACACACACACACATATATATATATATGAATGAATGAGAGAGAGACAGACAGACAGACAGACAGACAGACACACACTAGGGATATAAAATAGCCTTGAAATATGGAGACAGAATAAAAAGCAGTTTTAAAAGATCCATTTTTTCCAACCAGTATGTTAAAAAGTTTATTTCAGTAACATTGTAAGGCAACAATTAACCCTCAACAAGTCAGCAAAGAAGTGAGTCTGACGGACAGACATGTTCTTCCAACAGCTTCCTGAGTCACCCAGGATGGCTTGTGGTTTAACCTCCTTCACAGCAAAAAGGAGGGGCGGGGGAAGAATCTTTGACATTTAGTTACAGCTGCTAAACTGGAAACACTGTGTAGAACAGTCTTTCTTAAAAAATTAAGAACTGTGAAATCAGGTCTTTATACTACTTCCCAAGGTGCTGCTCATGTTTATACTCACTGCGGGGAATGCATTACATAGACCTTGAAACTGTCTTTTGAGAAGTGAATTACACAAGTGATCAGATAATCTTTAAAAGGGTAGGGGCTAGTGATAACTACAGACTGTGCTTTTAAAAGCCATGAACACTGTATGTAATTACTTGACCATTTCTGGCCTTTAAGCATGCCCTGAAACCAAACATCTTGTTAGTGGCTGCATAATAATGTTAGAGAAAATCAAAATCGTTTGCATAGAGAAACAACCCAAAGACAGAAAGAAAATCATGATTGATTATACTGAAAAGGACCTGCCAAAAGGAAAGAAATCAGAGAACATCTTGGTTTTTGTGTACTTCCTCAGCATGTCATTTTGCTCCCCTCCACCATAATTTCTAGTAATCAATTTCAGATTAACCCAGGCACAGAACATAAGCCTGTATTTTTAAATTCATTGAGCTCCTAGTACTGTTACTTAGTACTGTTGTTTTCCTCAGCTGTGGTTCTTTAGAAGCTAGACATAAACTCTCAAACCTTTAAGTAGGACCTGACAGAATACGTACATAGCAGGAGCCAGACACTTGAAGCACTGTTGAGATAAGATTTCTGTGAGTCCAGCAAAAGAAGTGACTCCACTTTACAGTGTCACCACGTGACAGTCAGCATGTTACCATTCAGCTCCAGCTGCAGCCCTCATGTCTGCACGGGCCCAGGTTTTTAAGGCATTAGATATTAGGCAGGCAATACACAGAACATGATTAAGAAACTGACACATACTACACAATTTTCAGAAGCTCTTCTCCTGCAGTGCACTCTTAACTATGCTCTTGCTGACATTCAGACAGTTCTGAGGGTCACTCTAAGAGATGCCTTCCTGTTCTCATCTGACAAAGATATTGTTTATTTTATTTTGTTTTTGCCTTACTATGGCTTTTCTTTCAACTATATTTTGGGTCATGCTTGTTGGCTAACTCAAATTTTGTCTTTGTACATTTACTACTGTGAAAGAAATTAGCATAATTTATTGTTCGTCTCATCCTCTATCACCAGTGGAACCTAGAGAAGTCACAAGAGCCACTGCCGTGACATACCTCACAAGCCACATCCCTGTCTTCAAAATGAAAAGCACCATTAAGTCTCCTTCCTGTATAAGCTACAACCTCAACATTGGGACAGCTAGTTCTCACTGACAGCAAGTTACAAGAACTTAGTCACCTGCTGGAAAACAGAAAACCCAGTGCAGCAATAAAAATGTTGTGCTAAAGGATTAACCTTGTATAACAGAGAATCCTTATAAAACAGAGAATAAATATTATAAAATCCGTAGTCCTCCCAGCCCTCCTCCTCTTCCTCTTCCACCTCAGCAGCTATGCTGGCAATTCAGTGCACTAAGGAAGAAGTTTAGGTTCTGTGCTTGCACAAATAAACCAACCCATGAAATGTAAAAAGAAAATGTAGCTGAAGAAATGTTCTCTTCCCCAGGTAAATGACAGGAACATGTTTGAGAGGAAAGCAGACATGGAATGTTACTCAGGAGTCAGGGTTTAGGCTTCAGAACAGGCAAAACACCTGAACTGCCTGAAGAAACAGCACTCAGGCATCTACGGGCGGCAACGGCTTCCACCTTCGCACCATTTCCTTTCCAGTGATTTACAGTTGTAGTGCAAAGAGAGGCACTACTCCAGTGAATGGCATCTTACCCACTATCCACTGACAAGTGGACTTCCTATTTCATTAACAGTGGTCTAAGAGTCTACGTCTTTCTTGATCCTCAAAGGAAAGTTACTGAAGTGGTATGCTGCTGAGTCCTTACAGTCATATAAATGACATGATTGGCAGGATCCACATGTGCTTAAATGCCAGAAAACAGGAATTTTCAACTGACAAAATGGCCAGGCATCACTGTCCCAAAGTTTAACCCATACATACTTGGCCCTGTAGAGTGTTATCTCAAAAGCTCTTTGAACATATGCTCAGTAAAATTCATTGACTTGTATTACAAACATCCATGTACCACGGGAGAGAAACTATCCCATGGAATGTCCAGGGAACATGTACTCAAAGTCCATCCACAAGATTAAAACACAAAGAGACTATAGGTGGAGACCCACGCAGAGGGAAATGACCAATCTGGGAACTTCTCCTTCAGAGCATCCAGCTGAGAAGATCTTTTGTTTTCCCCTGATACATAGTGGGCAGCAATGGCCACAGTGACCATTCCTTCTGGCTGTTCTTCTGAGACCTGCTGGAGAAAAATCAGTTAGTTCTCTGAAGCCAGAACACTCAACTCCAAGGTTGTTACGTACTGTCTGGGAGCCTGGGAAATTCCCACCTGCACTTCTATCCAGAACTGCCATGCAGAAGCCTGGAGTCCATGGGAGTAAAACACAAAGTAGTCCCCTCCTCTGCTTGTGACTGGAATGCCGTTGCCAAGAGACCACTGAGAAAGCGTTGATCCTTTGTGTGTTCGAATATAGAAGGACATATGGCTTGGTCCTGTAAGAGGAACATTTAAATAAGTCAATCAGCAGTGACAAGCAATACTGTTAAGCTTCATCTGTGGTATGACTTTAGATGGGTTCTCCACAAATCTCAAGGAGGTTTAACAGTTTGGACATTCAGTATCTAGCAACAAGGTTAAGTAATGAGAGAACAGAAAGGACAGAATCTAATTGAGAATGGTAACTTGCTAACTGCTGATGTAATTTACCTAATCTCCAGCCCTGCCTTACCATCAGAACAGGTTGCAGGAAGAATTTAAAGGTGATATGCCTGCAGTCAATTCCTTAAGACTCTCAGTGTTTGGAGGAGGGTAACTGATCAACCAGACTCAAATCCACTATTTACATGTTATCAGAAAATGTCAAGGTACTACAGTTTAGCCAGACAGATACAAAGTTAAGCATCACATTTCTACATTGCCTATTAGTTTTATACAAAAGGCCCAAAATGCTCTGCTAAGAAGTCCAATCATTATGCTGGAGAAATGGTTCAGCAGTTGAGAGAACTGACTGTTCTTCTAGAGGTCCCAGCAACCACATGATGGCTCACAATCATCTGTGGTGGGATCTGATGCCCTCTTCTGGTATCTGAAGACAGCTATAGTGTACTCATGTATATAGAATAAAAAATCTCTTAAGGTGGGAAGTAACACTCAAATGTAGTAAATCAGCTGGCAGTACTGTGGGCGGAAGCCTAGGACAAGGCTTATGGGGACATCACTGGTAGGGATCTGCAAAAGCTAGGAGTTTTAAACATGGAAAGGCGAACATAATGTAGGAAGAAAAAATATATGGGACAGTGTGGATCTGTTTGACAACAAACTGTATCAAACAGTAAGACTTTCAGTAAAGCTTCTTAAACTTCATAACTGGGCTGGGCAGTGGTGGCACATGCCTTTAGTCCCAGCACTGAGGAGGCAGAGGCTGATCTCTGACTTGGAGGCCAGTGTAATCTACTGAACAAGTTCCAGGACAGCCAGGTGACATAGCATGGGGTGCTCTTAATTGGCAATGCCACCAAGTGGTGCCTGAAACACACTGGCTCAGATTCAGTAGTCATTGGGCTATGAATTAGTATTTATACTGTCCATACAAAATTTTATTCTCTTACAGAAACATAATAGTCACATACTTTAAATGTTTTTTAACCGTCATTCATCAGCATGTAAATACCAAATCTGAATATCTTTGGACTCAAATGTGTTAGACTTTAATTTTCAGACTTGCTGTCTGAGTTCCTGACAAGTTTCATTTAGAGTTATTAAATGAATTTTTGTCTTGGGACTAGGACAAAATTTTACAATTTCTGAAATGACTCTAAACATACTTCTGCCATTTTGTACTACATATTTACTGAGATACAAACATCCTTTTGTCTTTAATAACCAGTAAAATTATATGAATACCAAAGAACTTCGTTAAAATCAATTTCTCTGATTTATCAGTAAGTGTTTAATTTGTACACCTATTTTATAGCCCCAGAGCCAAATACACATTTCTCAGGTATAAAAGTTACAAGTGTAAAAATTGAATACTGTCTAAGCAATAATCAAAAGGAAGTTTATAGAACTGAGTGTATATATTAGGAATAACAATCTAAGTGGGATAATTTAAGCTTCCACTCTAGTAGACAAGGAAAGGAAGAGAAACAAGTGGAACAAAAGGCACAGTCCAGAACTCAGAGGAGAGTGGACAAAAGCTGGGTTTTAGGAGAAAATTACCAAACCTGATAAGCTTTAACTTCTATACCTTCTGCTCAATATTTTTGTGATTCTAAAACTATTCTAAGCAATAAAATACATTAAATTTTCTTAAAGAAGTAACTTTCAGCTGCTATTAGAAATACTGTAAGGTACAAGGTGTGACGGTACATGGTTCCTGCTGAGGCAGGAAGACCATGATCATAGGCCAGCCTGGGCTCTGGAGTGAGACACCTCAGTCAGTACGTCGATAAAGAAGTGTTTCTCTGATATGTTGCATGGGGAGACACATGGCAGCTAACTGAAAAACGTAGGAAGTGATGTGAGAAGGAAAGTGGCTCACCTGTTGCTTCAAAGGTCAACTTTATCGAATCCCATGGCATCTTCTCTTTGGATACAAGTCTGAAATGAGCAGGATTTCTTGGAGAAATTTCTGGAGCTGGAAGATACCAATTTTTCCTATTGGAAAGATAATGTGAATATTTAGGGTGCTTTAGTAACTAACAGTAAATTCATAACTCTACAGAACGGTTCAGAACACTCAGAGGGGTCTGAGAAATGCCTGATGAAATGACAAATGAGACAGCTCCTCTGCTGGCCCCAAGTTGTTAACAAATCCTTCTCAACATTAAGATTAAAAAGTTAAGGACTGGAGAGATGGCCCAACAGTTAAAAAGCCCTTCTTATAGAGGACCCAGATTCAGTTCCTACCATCCACATGGCAGCTCACAGCCACCTGTGACTCTAGAAGCAGAGATTCAGCACTCTCTCTGGCCTCCACAGGCACAAGGCAGACACCCTGTGCACATAAATGATAAATAAAATACAAATAAAGCAGGAACTGCCTAGGAATTCCACTGCATATCCCATTTCCTCTGATGAATACTGGAATGCCAACTGTCTGAGTATCTCAGACTGCGGGGGAACGGTAACCATTGCTTGTACTAGTCTGGAGCATCACCCTTGCTGACTACTCAAGTTTCTTCAAGAGAGACTTCCTAAGTTTAAAATAGAAATCTATTCTGAGTTCATTGTCTACTAAAGAAATATAAATTTTATAGTAATATAGGAACATTTCAAACACAGCACTTGACTGAGTTAAGATAAATTTTACTGAATCTTGAGAGTGACAGAATTTGGGAACTAACGCCCAACTTAAGAAAAAGTATGAACCAACCTGATGAGAAAGTGCACTGGAAGATACCAAGGGAAGCCACAGAGTGGGGCATTCTCCTCACAGTGAGCTCGGATTGTGTCGTTGATCTCAGGAATGTGAGGTGTTACATGAGACATTCCAGTATAATCAAACCCATTGATCCATATTCCAGAGTCTCTTTTTACTACGCTTCCTTCTAAGTTATGAAAAGTTCTACTCACGTGCTGAAAAGAACAAGACTAATAAGAAAACTGTTCAGCTAGTTCACCCATATTCCTACCCCGGTTTGATAAAAATAAAAAGACCATTCCAAGAATTGATTAGAAACAGGGAAATAAAAAGGAGACTTAATAATTACTAAGTTACTGTTAGTGGGTTTTTTCCTTTTAAACTAGATGACAGACATGCAAATGACTTTTATTATAATTCACAAGTATAGTTGAATGCAAACATAAAGTATATATAAGACTTGATCAGGGACAGTGTGTGTGCTTGTAGTCTCAATTATTCACAAGGCTGAAGCAGCTCTTCCAGAAGACTGGTTCGATTCCCAGCACCCACTTCAGGTGGCTCATAACAACCTGTAACTCCAGTTCCAGGGAATTGATGCCTACTTTTAATCAGCCTACAAATATTTATGCTATTTGTAGTTTTAAATGTTCATGGCTTCCAGACTATACACATACACATATTATGGAAAGTGTGTCTAGGTAATAAGAATGGCACTGGTGGTCAGTGTTCCTTGCTACTTTATACACAAAGAAATCTAAGCCAACTAAATTATGTCAACAGCAGGAAAGTCAGTTTTTCTGTTCACTGGTGAAGCTCAAAACTCACAAGGCAAATCTCATCTCCTGAATCTCACTGCTTCTGAAGAACCTCCCTTACCTGAAGAAACACTCTCTTTGGCTTTGGACTCTCGGGATTAGAGCTGTATGGGAAAAAGGCTCCACTGCAGACAAGGAGGAACGTGACTGCACACACCAGTATTAGTGTCAGAATGGTTTTCTTTGTGCTGTTCACAAGGTAGATGAAGGTAATCTAAACACAAGCAAAGAAGCAATTATGAGTTCATAACATTGGTAGAGAGATGTTTCACATGCAATTTTTAGTAGGTATTGTCTAGAACACAATAAAGAAAAGCTAGGAGCCTGTGTGATGCACAGTGAAACCCAGTAAACAAAGCAGCAGTTCCCCAGGTGTGACCATCCTAAATGAGGGCCTAGAAAATGACAGATGGCTATAGTGGGCCAGAAAGCAAAGGGAGACCGGAAACAAAGCACAGTGATCCTGTGTTCCAACATCAGAGGAAAAAGGACCAGAACCTATTAGCAGCCAGGCCACTGCCCTATGTGCCTCAGTGGCCAGCAGTGGCCAGCCCTGCACAGCAGACACCACGGAACTGAATCCAAGCATGGTGTTAAAGCTGCCAAGTTCTCAAAGGTAAGGTTTTATGCCTAAACATGTTTCAATCAAATTCAGATTCCACCTGTAGTGTTTTGAAACATGCTAATAAGACCTGAAGGCATATAGACTAGTGTTTAGATGGACCTCTACACGTTGCATTTGAGGGAAACTGTCCTATGAAACAGTACTGTTCTTTTAGGTCAATCATTGTAACACTAAACAATCTGAGCTTAGAACAGCAAACGCAGTTCCAAGGTTCGCATCCAAAAAAGCCCACAAAATATGCTTAGCTTTTTGTTTTGGTTTGGTTTGGCTTTTTGTAACTAAATCAGCAAATTGAAATACGAGTACACACAAAACGCATTCACGGTCTCCTCAGTTTTGAGAAGCTATCTGAAACTAGCTCCTACTTTTCTCTCTTCATCTTCCTGCCTACCCCTAAGCTCATGAAGAATATGAATATGAAGATATTTTCAATGACAGGAAAATTTTTTAAAAAAACTAAGTAAATGTCAAAGTCTATGCAAAGTTAAGTCTCCTCTTATATAATGTTCCAGTATCCTTTCCTGAGCAATTTCAACCAAACAGTACTATTCTTGGACGAAAGATCTTATACTTGTATACTACATTAGGAAATAAACACCCCAGGGTTTAAGGTGGTGGGACAGCAAAACAACTTGTAACCCTATCTGTTCCTCTACCAAGTGGTCATAATGCTCAAAATGTTTCAAACCTCCCACCAAGTAATGAGCTTTCTCTAATGACATCCTGGTAAATTTGGACATACAGCAGCTGTATGCTAGTGTTGAAGGAAAGGAAATAGAGGAAAATTTATATACTTTAATAATATATATTAAATTATAAATATATAATGTGAAAATAAATCCTTATTATAATACTGTAGTTCTGGCACACCCAAGCTAGCTACTGTCAAAGCTGTCCTAAAATCCAACTTTAAGCTACCATTTCCTATTGAAGTTCCCTCTTCTCAAACTGTAAGGCTCACCTTCTGGGAAGTTATAAATGGATGGACTCCCAGAACAAAGATGAAGGAGTGGCCATAAAGTGACAGTATGTTTGAGTCTATAGCTAAGCACCTTTACAGGTATACTCTGTCTTAAATGTATCATATCATTTTTAAGATCTTGAGTGAATACAGAATCAAATGAAGAAGGTAACCATGGTAGCACGATCCTGTAATTCCAGCACTTGGTAAGTAGAGGCCAGAAGATCAAGAGTTCAAGGTCATCTTCAGAATGATTAAGGCTAGCCTGTGCCATGTGAGACCTTGTCTAAAAACACCAAAACTAATGAGGAATGGAACTGAGAAGATGGCTCCGTAGGTACAAGCACTCCCAGTGCACACATCAGGACTTCACTTTAAATCGCTACCCATGTAAAAAACTAAAATTGATGGTTCAAGCCCCCACAGGAAGATCCTAGGAGCTCTCTGGTTGGCCAGCCTAGCTGAAAGATTCCGTGAGAGGTACTCTCTCAAGGAAATAGGGCAGGGGATGGTAAGGAAGGTAGCCGATGTCATCCCACACCCTCAGAGTGCACATGAACCCACATGCTTTTTTTAAAAGGCACATAAAAAGGACCCCAGTATAGCTGTTTCTTGCAGGGTCTCCTGATCCCATGCCTATTATCAGGCCTATTTTGGCTTTCAGACAGTCATGTTTTCAAACAGACATCATATAATCATGATATTCAACAAAGAATAACTTCAAAAAGTGTGATAGCTTCTCACTTAACAAGAATGTTAACTGTTTTCTAAAACCTATTTAATAAAGCCTCAGTGACTACGAGAAGTGCTCTAAGATACAGATCAGAGGTCAGTGCTCTATTACCATGGAGCAACTCATTCAATGAGCAGCAGCTGACTTTAACCTGTAACACAGAAATAAGAAAACCAAGAGAAGAGTAACTTAGAGCATCTCAGAGTAACAGTACCATTTCACATCGTAACAAAAAGGAAATAAGGTTTTTAGTTTTAGAGGGAGAAGGGTTGTTTTGAGACAGGTTCTCACTACATAGCCTTGTCTCAACCTAATCTACAGCTCCCTGTCTACAGCAGCCTGGCCTAGGGCTCAAACGTGCCATCATCACAGGTACATACTACCAACATACTCAGTTGTAATTAATATTCCAAGAGGTGCGCTTTCCAAAAGCCTTCCAGGTAAGACATACTTTATGCTAATGCACTTTGATTTCGTTATGGATTTGAGGACAGCCATGCCTTAGAGGCTTTCCTAATCTCCAGTTTCACAGGTTCATTATTCTCCCTTCCACATGATCAGTGGAACAGAATTCAAATATCCTGCATCGGAATCACCTTTGTAGGCACCAAAAGTTTCAATCACTTGTACAGTGATTCTCAAACTATGGGTCTTGACCCCTTTGAAAGTCAAAAGACCAAAAAAAAAAAAAAAAAAAACCGAAAAAAACAGCCGGGCGGTGGTGGCGCAGACCTTTAATCTCAGCACTTGGGAGGCAGAGGCAGGTATATTTCTGAGTTTGAGGCCAGCCTGGTCTACAGAGTGAGTTCCAGGACAGCCAGGGCTACACAGAAAAACCCTGTCTCAAAACAAAACAAAACAAAAAAAGAAAGTCGAAAGACTCTTTCACAGGGTCACATATGAGGTATTTACATTACAATTGGTAACTAGTTATAGTTGGTAATTATAGTTGTGAAATAGCAATGGATTCAGTCACACATGAGGAACTGTCTTAAAGGGTCACAGCATTAGGAAGGTTGAGGACCACTACTCTAGTAGAACATTGAAAACCTAATTTACAATATAGATACCTTTAGACCAGACTCCCATCTGCAGAGGACAGAAGTCTACTCTCTCTCTCCAGGGCTGTATTGTTTGCTTTTGGGGACAACATCACAATATGTAATCAAGGTTGGCTTCAAACTCTGATCTTTCAGCCCCAGCCTCCCAAATGCTGGAATTCCTTAGGTGTCCCCTGCCCAGGCCTCTAATCTCTCTCCTTAAATACTAGTATAGCCATCAGCAAGCAGTGTGCATAAGAATTACCGTATATGGCTACATATGCAAAGCCGTGTAGGCAGAGCTTTCCTGATAGATGAGGACATATTTATGTATGATGTGGACTATGACTGTGGCAACCCTCTTACCTCCCTAGGTCCTCAGAACCTAATTTGCACCAGGAACACCCTTTACTGTATAAAAAAGCTCAGTATCCTGTACATGAAAACCTAAGATGTAAAGAACTCCAGTCCCTGTCTCTACTTGGTCCCCTAGCCTCAGATCTCAAGGAATGCCTATAGTACTCACGAAATACTCCTTAGGAATTCTAACAGAAAAAGCACAAAACAGAGATGCTTTCTCTAGAAAGGCTCACCATCAGCCTCAGACATCATGCCAAAAGAACTTCTCCTGAGGGGTCTGGTCCATACTGACCAACCTTCTTTCCTTTCCTTTAAGGTGTCCCGTGGGAAAAGCAGCACACAGACAAGCAAAGGTAAGACTCCATACCTGGGCAGCATACTCAGAGACTGAGAGACAAAGCATGTTTGGGTATCACCCAAGGGGCAAATTCATGAATGTTGATTTGACAGCAATGAAGTAGTAAAATGATAATGAAAACACCTTGAACACACAAATATACACACACACATACACACACACATACACACCCTAAACTACTATGAATTGTCCTGTTACTAACTTGAAAACATGCTCATAGGGACTATTCTGAAAGTTCAGGAACAGAACATCTCAATCCACACAGTATATATCCCACACATTCATATCTGCCACGATGGAAGGCTATGTGAAGAGAGGATTTAGACGCTAGGTATGCCTCCCGGCCCTTGGGAGGTTGGGGCAGGAGGAATACCACAAGTCAAGGCCATCCTTGTGAGAACCACAGTGAGAACCTGTGTCCAAGTGGGGAGGAAGAGAAGAGGATCTGGCTAGCTAGGGAGGCTGTGTGTGTGTGTGTGTGTGTGTGTGTGTCTGTGTGTTTTAACATTAAAACAGTAACAACCAAACATGGTCTCACCATGTAGCCCTGGCTGGTCTGGAACTCACAGAGATGCTCTTGTCTCTACCTCCTGAGTGCTGGGGTCAAGAGTGTGCACCACCATATCATTCTAACATTTTCTTGGCACATTAAACTGACAGTGCACAAACATTGACCCCACCCCTTTTGGTTAAATTTTCTTAATAAAGTATGAGCAACATAATTTCACAGAATCCAGTACAGCTAAGTCATCACATATATAAAAAATAAAAACAGTCCATTTTTCCTTACAAAATAGGAGGAGAGAATCATCACACAGACAGCCAAAATGGACGCTAGCACAACATCAGGAGGGATTTCCGAACCGCTTCTTCCAAGGATAGGGGTAAACATCTCAAATACAGCCCAGATGAGGTACAGTCCATAAAGATACGGGATGAACATCCCCAAAAAGTAAAGAGCGATAAATCTTCCTTGGGCACCTAGGGGAAAAGAAAGAAAACAAGCCTATGAAACTCTGGCACGCTGCAGGCCCATCATCAGTGTTTACCTGCTCGTCACTTGACAGGACTGGGTCAGAGGGGACTCCACAGTTCCCTGCAACACGTGATCTAGTGCAATCAGACAATTTCATCAAGGAGCATAAAGCAATATAATAGCATATGTTCAGAAACGTGTGAATGGGATGGAGTATACAGTATAAGATACTTGCATGGCATAAAAAATTAAAACAGATATTTTGGAAAGATAATTTGGTCAAATAATCTCTGGGAGCCTTGCATTTTTAACATATTCTCCATTTTTATCAAAAAAAACAAAATTACCCTACCGTGCTTCTTGAAGTCCTTGTACACACAAAGCTTTGTGAGCAGTGGAAAAGCTACCCAGACAGCACTCATGAATGCAGAGCAAAACCCTTGATAAGTTAAAGCAACAAGAAAACCACAGTGCACAGACAGTGAGGTGTCAAAGAACAGTTCTCCCAGATACAGGTCGCTGGCGTTCTGAAAGAAAGAGAAATGAAGTCTCATTCACAGTCATTCATAAAGATCTTGCTGCAATTTCTATCTCAAGGCCAGTGCATCTTATTTTGAAGGGTCAACCCTTCAGACTGATGAAGCCCAGCTGCTGCGCAGGACAGGGCAATTCAACACGATAAGGAAGCAGAGCAGCTCTGCTCCTTCTGTCTATAGGACCCCTAAGAACACCCACAGATGCCCTAAAGACAGTTGAGGCAGGGTAGAGCAGTGGTCCGTGAAGGACATTACCAGTGCTGCAGCATCACAGAGCACATGTCAAACCTCACCACCACAGCAATGGCCATGGAAGACATGTGGCTTGATTTTCCTTTCCTGTTGCCACTTCATCAACTTTGCCGCTGTGCCACCTTTCTCTACTCTTGACACTTCCTTACAAGCTTTGAGGTTCCTTTTAAAGACTTCGAGAAGCCCAAGGGCACCTTATATTATTTCAGGAGAAAGCTGTCCAAGGAACTTTAAACAACATGTGCATGCCTCAAAGTCATAATTACAGCGCATACACACCAAAGAGGGAAGAGCTGCCTACAAGTTTCTTTTCTCTCATTCCCATCTCTACTTCCTCAGACAGCTTTGTCTTTAGAGACCTCACCTTAAAGTTCACTGACAAACAGGTTTGACTGGTTAAATACTTAGATGTTCAACCCCCTGTTAGAGGCACAGTCTTTAAAAAGGAAAGAATTCTCAGACCTTAATCCTTATCAAGCCTTCAGGTGTGATTTTTGTAATCCCAGCACTCCAGAGGCTGAGGTAAGACAACCTGAAGTTTAAAGCCAGGCTACAGTGCAAGATTCTTACCCAACATGGGAACGTAGGTCTCTGAGACTGTCTCAGAAAATTCAAAATCGTAATAGTTACATTGATCCTGTCTGAAACTGAACACACTCCAGGAGCTTTGTAGGGAACGCTGACAATTGAGCACGCTTTACAGTAAGTGACAAGGCTGAACAAATGAAACAACATTCCTCAAATCTGTTCTCATGCACGCCTCTCCTGACCCTTCCCTTCCTCCTGCCCTTTTTCAGTAGAGTTGCCAGAGTTTCCTTACTAAGTCATAAAACTACTCAACTCCCTCCTGCTGAGAAAAGGTTAATGGTGCCCTAACTGACTTTTAGGGCCAACCTCCAATCTCAAATTTCACCCTGACCCAGTTTTTGTTGCTAAGGTTTTTCTCATCTTGTCTTCACCACACTGGACTTTTTCTTTGACTGTGTGGCCCAAATGTGTCCTGTGCAGAAGCGTTCCCACTTTTGACTGCTCAGTAGTCTGTTCTCAATCTGGTGCACTCATGTTTCTCAAGCCCCTTCAGACGTCACCATCTCCATAAACAAAGGCTCACCCAGTACAGGCCCATGGCTCTTGCCCCTGCACTCTCCAGAACTCTTTAGTTACTTGACTTCTCATCAGGGCACAGTGGCCAAGAATCACAGCAGTCCTCACACCTCACCAAATGAAGCTGCACTCAGAGGAAGAGATCACATTCTCATGGGGCACTCAGCCAACCGGGTGCCGGACAACAAGGCTGCTGGTGATCCAGGCCTGCCATCCCAGCTACCCAGGAAGCAGAAGGAACACATGGTCAAGGCCCACTTAAGATACACGGTGGGTCCAGGGCCAGCCTGAGGAAACTTAGGGAGACCCTGTCTCAAAAGTAGAAGTGAAAGCAAAATACAAATAAAGGGGCAGGGGACCTCAGGAGACAGTAAGGCACTATGTATGCAGAGCCCACATAATGAGCTGAGTACACTGGCACTCTCTGCTAATCCTAGCTTGGGTAGGCAGAGAAAGGCAGGTCCTTGGGAATCAGCCAGCCAGCGTAGCTCTAATAAGCAAGCTGCAGCCTGAGAGACCTGGTGTGGAATATGCAAGGTGCTTTCTTCCCCCTTGACTGTTCTAGACCTGCAGCTATCAAGAATGACGCAGTAACAATCCACACAAGGAAGTTCATGCCTAAACATCTGCTGCAGAGGAAAGGGTCATTGATGCCCTTTACCCTGGGCATCAGTGGGAAGACAAGAGTACCAAAGACACAAGTTTGGGGAAAGCGAGACAAAATGTACAAAACGACACCAGATGATATAAGAAGTCCTCTTTTAAATGATCAGGGTTCCCAAGAGACTCCCCAAACATTAAAGGCTATTGTTAATTGCCTTTAGCTGCCTCTCATAGGTAAAAGATAAGTCCCTATTGCTGAAGACACCAAGCATGCAGAGACATGGGACCAAACGCTTGTAAGCTGGACCTGAATGCATCCTTCTTGAGGATTCGCTCTCATGGTACTAGACTGCAGCATACAAGCTTCCGAAGGAGGGAAGCAGCCAGTAGTCCTGCCTACCCAGCTAGGATGCCTGTGAACCACAATGGCAAGACAACCCAAAGGCTGCAGTAGTGGCTCACATATCTTGGTGGTAACCAAGCTCTCTAATTGAACTTACGACCTACTCAACAAGAGGGATCCCATGCCCGGTACAGGAAGCTAGCCAACCACCCAGGGCTTGTATCATGGATCTTAGAGAACCTACAACCACCACTGTACCAAACCAGGATAACCCCTAACTACACAGTAAATATTTGTCCTTAGACCTACATAGAACTGTAGTCCTTACCCTGCATCAAGGAAACTTGGCAGCAGATAGAGGCCATTATAGAAAATCACAACCAATCAAAATAGAAACCTGTGGATCCGGGTCCTAATGAATACAACTACAAACAACTCTAGAGCTAAAGGCCCAGGGAACATTTCAAAAGGGGACACAAAGAGCGGAAAGATAACAGAGTTTGCTATGATACTATGTCTCTTAATAATGTCAGAAGTTACATCCATAAAGACTTACCATCATAACTGCATAAATATTAGCTGCACAAGGACAACAATAGACATGGTAAAGTAGGTAGGGGAAAGACCACAAGGCTTCAACCCTACACAAAGAACTACAGACAACTAAGACATGCTGAGATTGGGAAAAAAATACTCTTCCCCAGAAAGAATATTAGTCAGCTCTAAAGCAGACATATGAATAATGTTACAGAGACTAAAAGTGATGTTTATGAACATATATGTACACACACACACACATATGTTTAACAACAATTAATGACAACAGAGGCTGTGAATTTGAAAGAGCAAGTAGAGATACATAGGAGGGATTAGAGGGTAGAAAGGGGGAAATGATGTAATATCAAAAAAAATAAAAAAAAGAAAAAGTGAAGGAAAAAACAACGAGGAGATTTTACATGCACTGTTGTTTTAGGAAAGAAGTGTTTATCATGTCAGGTTATGTCAAACATTGCCTAATAAAGGGGTGCAGCGGAGAAGTCAGCACCTCACGCTCACCAGCCGTGCAGTCCAGAGGAGAGCAGCGATAGTCACACTTAGACCTAAGTGGACCGTACGGGTTGGTGCATGGACACACAGCTACAGAACCACAGCAGAGACAGAGAGGCACGCGAGCGAGCAAGGCTCATGGCCACCACCGTTCTAAACACTGCTGAAAACACAGCTTTGCCACTTTGCTTGAATTCTGCACCACTTCTGCGAATAAGCAAAGTGCAGGAAATGAACACAACCGTGGCAGCACTGTCTATGCTGAATAATGTCTAATAGCTCTCAAAGACCACACACAGTAATTTCACTTGTCTGTCTTCAGTTCATGAAAGCAGAAAAAAATACATCAGCACTTACCACATAATAAAATCTTTTTGCAAGAGTATGAATGAGTATTATTTTGGCGACTGTTGCAGTTCCATACAGGCAAACGGCAATATAAAAGTAGTTATACCACGAGAGAGACTGTCCAATGAGAGATATGAACACTGCTATAATGAGAACTGTCACAAGGCTAGTGAACCAGCTAATAAAAGTGATGCCAAGTCCACACAAGAAGTCTCTCACGTAATTAGCATCTAAGGAAGAGAAAACAAAAAGTTAATCTTCATCAAATCAATTATAAAACCAGTTACAACAAAACCAGCTAAAGGGGCAAATATTAAAACAAAAAATTCACTACGTAATTGAAAATATTTAAACGTCGTAGTTTAGAGAATGGTCAAACACCAAGAATGGGGTAAGAATCAAGGATGATGTTCAAGGAACACATTGAGAGCCCAAGGATATTAACAACTAAGAGACGTCTCACAGGGATTCAGATACCCTCCTTACTAGGGAAAGAGGTAGGAATCCTTACTTTTAGGATGTTTCATTTATCAAAAAATTAGCAAGAATTTGAAGAGAAACCGTTCCATATAAACTCTTGCTAAGAGATAGTAGCATAGGGCTGGCAAGACGGTCCAGCAGGCAAGTGCACTTGCCATCCAAGCCGGTCAGCCTGAGTTCAGTCCCCAGACCCCAGCGCACTGAAGCCTCAGCTGTCTACTGACTTCACACATGCTCACACACAAATAAGTGGGTGAATAAATAAATGTAAAATGTTTTTAAAAATGATAACATTGGAAAATAATGACAGGGAAAATAACTAGTGATAAAGAATTATTTCAATTGCTGCTAAATACGTATATTGTAATAACATATAACAATTTAAACTCTGAAACATTTCGAGCAGAAATGACTCAGGCAGAATGGAAGCAGAAACGTTGCAACTGCATCCATCTCAGGACGGTGTGCTGCTGGCCTGTAGCATACAAGACTTCATGAGACTTTTCACAGTCAGTCAGTCAAGGACCCGCAGGATAGCTCAGCAGGCCAAAATAATGAGCTTGGTTTGATCCCCAGGACATACATGGTGGAAGGAGGGAGCCAATTCCCACAAGCTACCCTCTGACTTCTATACTTGTGCATGTGCCCACACCCAAACACACAAAGTATTTTTTAAAAAATAAAAAGTCAACCTCTACAAACCTTTTTTTCTTTTTGGTTGTATAAATTTTAGTTTTAACACATATTATAGACTTGATCATAGTATAAAATATTACTAAATTTCAAGAAACTACAATTTGTTATTAATAAGTAGAGAAACAATTCTAGCAATGCCTTTGTTTTTCCTTTGAAAAGCAAACATCGTACAGTACTGAAGTTCCTGTTAGTGATTTCACACCAAAATAAGAGACTGAATGAACACAGCTAGTGAATGGGCGAAAGGCAGCCCAAGGAGCAGCCTCCTGCTGAGCCCTGCAGGGCACAGGACATCGCACTGCAGAACAGGGCTTAGCCTTACTTGGCCCTGCCTTCTTCCATGGTCCTGCCTTCCATTAGTTTGGCTAAGGCAGACAGTCAGGGTGAGTGCATAAAAACTGTCATCTTCAACCCTCGAAGGATAATGAGCATACCAACTAAATACTTATCTAGGAATTTCTAAAAATGTAAATCAACTAATAGTTTCCGAAGAGTCTATACTTTCTTGAAGAAACAAAAACAATGGCTAAAAACTCCTCAGCAAATCCCACCCTCATTCCAGAACCACACTTTAAAGTGAAAGACTTACTCCTGTGTTTGGGCCGCAGCAGTTTCTTTCCCAGGTACAGAACAACAGCCATAACCACCATGTAGTTTATTATGGAGCCAACCCGAGAAGGGTATGCAATGACAAGCAGGCCAAGCACATCGAAGAACACCATGTTTCCATGTCGGTACTCAGACGAAGAAGCCAGCATGTCAGACGTAGCTAGGTATTTAAGAACTGCTAAAATGTTGTCACCTTTTATTAAGAAAAATAACAAGGCCGAGTAAGCTACTCCATCGTGACTTCCATGTACAGCCACATGAAGCAGAAGTGGATCAGGCACTATCTGAAAATGAGGCACCCAGGGAGAACATGAGCAGACACCTCCTCCCATCTTCCACTCCACTCCCCTTTCTTGCCAGATTCCCCAGGTAAGGTCCCTGCTCCTGCTCTCCTTCCTCCCCACTTAGCCTTGGCCCAATAATACTGCTATTCCCTAAAACCAAATGCACAACCCCAAAGCTCTGTCTCAAGCCTTCCTCATGGATACATTATAACCATGAGAGATGCTAAGACCAGAAAGTCAGTGGTAAAACAAGAAAAAAAAAAAAAATGCCTCCCATGAAGTTGTTAAAGCATGCTTAGAATTATTAGGGGGTTTAGAGAGATGGCTCAGTGGTTAAGAGCACTGGCTGCTGTCCTAGAGGACTGGGGGTCAATTCCAAGCATCTACACGGCAGCTCACAACTGTCTCTAACGCCAGTTCTAAAAGATCTACCACTTGCACAGACATGCATACAAGCAAAACATCAATGCACATAAAAGTAAATAAATCTTAAAAAAAAAAAATCGTTAGGAAGGAGAGGCAAAGGCAGGAGGATCATGAATTCAAAGTCAGCCCATGTTACATACCAAGTTCAAAACTGACCTGAGCTATACAACAAGACATTATCTTAAAAATAAAAGAAAAACAATTTTCCCTAAAACTAGCTGGAGAGTTGGCTCTGGGCCCGGTGATATGGTGCTTTCCAGGAGTGCATGCACAAGGCCTGAGTTTGAGCCCCAGTACATCAGGATAACCAACCAGAACAAATAACAATGAAAGGCACAGCTAGGAAGGAAGCAGAAAGGTTGCAACATCATGGCTAGCCTGGGCTATAGAGTGAAATCCTACATCAGAAAAAACTGTTTTTAAGGCGAGCCAGGTGTGGAGGTGTAGGCCTGTGACCCCGGCTTCTGGAAGCACAAGTAGTGAGCACTGTAGCCTGGTCCCTGCCCTACACAGTAAGTAAGAGCGGGGAGGACCACGCTAAACTGTCCAGATTTTTGACATAACCATGTCCAAGAAGAGAGGAAAGTTAAACACACAACACACACACCCTAGATGAGATACTCCAAATATTCAAAATGCACCTATCTCCCAGCACTCCTTTTGAAAGCACCAGTCAAAGCTCATCTTTCTGTATAAACGACTGTTGGAAACTAACTCCTCACTCTGCATGCCACAGCCAGACCATAGTATTTAAAACCACCGTAATGAGGTCATTAATGAGTTCCCCGTAGTGAGACCTTCAGGGATTCCTTACTCCTCCAGGTCCTTCGAGTTTACACACTGTGTATCACATCATATTTTTATTCACTGGGGTGCTGCACACCACTGCACATATCCAGAGGTCAGAGGACAACTTTCTGGAGTTGCTTCTCTCCTTCTAGCATGTGGGTCCAGGGATCAAACACAGGTTGCTAGGTTTGGCAGCAGGATCCTTTATCTGCTGAGCCATCTACTCAACCAGTTTGCTAGAGATGGGCTCCGGGACCTTGTACACGTCCGGCAAGCTCTCTACCTCCAAGTCCTTGATAACTTTGGAAGCATCTGGCATCCTTCCCCATATACTTCAAGCTTATCCCCTTCTATTTCTGAAAATACTACCTCCATCCCAGTCTGACAGCACAGCCTTCCACCCATCCCCTCCCCAGGTCCCTGCTCTGTGTGTGCTTTTACTAAAAAGGTCATCTTCTCTCCATAGCTCAAGTCTCTATCAACTCCCTAAGCCTCAGATGGACCTCCCTGGATACCTCTAGATCTCCGGGAAGCACTGCAGTGCTCTGTCTATCTAAGTGCCGTAAGTGCCGCCTCTGTCCTCACCACCCACCATGGGCTCCACGTGCCATTCTCTGCTTTCATCTGGTGCACACACCCCGGTCCTGATGCTACTACAGTTCATAGCATTCACTTGTCTGCTTCTTTACTCTTCAACAGCCCGACTGCAGCCTGGGGCTGCTCTTCTAAATTCTCAGTGAATCCGAAACCCTACCACAGCCCTGGGCCACTGCTTTGTGAGTATTCACAGGGATGATTTCCAAGTTTTTAATTGCTAAGTCAGACATCAAAGACTAAAGTCCAAGCCCTCATCTTTCCAACTCCAAGTCTGTAACCCACTCGGCCACAGACTGTCTCTCCACACAGACATAGAACATACGCTATAACCATCCTTTGTAGTTCATCATTGTATATCAAAGGCCAAACCTGTAAATACCAACCTGCTCTCTGAATGGAATCTATGAGGATTCTGTCCGCTGTGTCATACTTGGTGTGGTATATGTATCCATTTTCAATAAAAGCTAAGTCTATTCCTAAGACAGATAATGGAAAACGTCATCTTACTTTAAAGATCAGACTTGTGTTAGGTCCTTTCTGCTTGATATATTAAATTCTAAAAGACAAAATGTCAAAACAAGAGGTTGACTGATGTCTGTCATATTCATGAATGACATAAAACCTTTTCTGTTCTTACAAAATCTAGAATCAGGGGACTAGGAGGAGGAGGGGGCTGATATTGGGATGTAAAGTGAATAAATAAATTAAATTTTAAAAATCTGTAACTATGGTCAACAATTTAAAACATTATTAAGGAGCCATTTTAAGTCATACATTAGGGGGAAGTTTTGAAAATGGAATTTGACAGTTAAGAGCCAAATTTAAATTTGAAATAAACTGTAAAAATCATCAAAAGAGTTGGAAAACCAAGACAGCAGCATAGGAGTCAAAACCCTAAGGATTCCTGGCATCTTTGGAGAATGAAGTGCTAGCCAGGTCTATCCATCTCCAACACTGGTGCACGGCAACACCATAGAGGAGGCAAGCATTTAAATTACCACAGGGCTTTGAAAAGATAGCATCAAGAACTCTACTTTCCTGAGTGTGGTGGTTTGAATATGCTTGGCCCAGGGAGTGTCACTATTAGGAAATGTGGCCTTGTTGGAAGAAATGTGGCGCTGTGGGGTATGGGCTCATCCTAGCTGCCTGAGTAGCCAGTCTTCTCCTAGCAGCCTTCAGATGAAGATGTGGAACTCTCAGCTCCTCCTGCACCATGCTGTCTGGACACTGCCATGTCCCCACCTTGATGATAATGGACTGAACCTCTGAACCTGTAAGCCAGTCCTAATTAAATGTTGTCTTTATCATGGTATGTGTTCACAGCAGTAAAACCCTAACTGAGACAGTGATTCAGAAGATAAATATCTCACATATAGTGTCCTCTCAGAAGCCATTACAACTTTCAAGAAATGTCTGGTTTTTGTTTCACACAACACCCTGTGACCACAGACAAAATACCTGGAATGTTCCCAAAATCCCTATAGATTCGGAAGTCGGTATCAGAAGGAATGATTCCACTCTGAAAAACCTCCTGAGCCACCACAGAAGCAAAGGGGTGTTTAGCTGCTGAAACGTAAGCCTGGACCAACCAAGGATTTTCAGGGCCTGAAATAAAACAAAACAACACAACACAGGGTTACTCAGATAGCTCTGACAGCAGACCACATGTGGCTGCCTGCACTGAGGAAATGTGAGCAAGAGCTGACTGGTGAGTACACGGATTCCTTTAGGAATGATGATCAATGTTCTAGGAGATGCAGAGTTGCTCAGTGATTAGAGCTGTGCTGCTTGAATTACCAGGAGCAAGGCTCAGTTCCCAGCACCCATGTCAGGGGGCTCACAGACACCTCTAACTCTAGCTCCAAGGGATCTGATGACTTCTTCAGACCTTTTTTGGCACCTGCACACCTTATACACATTCACATACACATGAGCACATGCACATAAACAAACCTTTTCTTAAAATGATCTAGAATTATGATAATGGTAACAACTACGTGGAAAAACCTAAACCACACTGAATCTTGGTAAACTATAAGACATTTAAATTATACTTCAATGGAGCCATGGATTGATTTTATTTATATATATATATATATATATATATTATATATATATATATATATATATATATATTCATTCATTCTAAGGATGGCAACAGTTGCAAAATATTGTCCCATTTTAAGGAAATAATATCAGCCAGGCGGTGGTGGCGCACGTCTTTAATCCCAGCACTTGGGAGGCAGAGGCAGGTGGATTTCTGAGTTCAAGGCCAGCCTGGTCTATAAAGTGAGTTCCAGGATAGCCAGCGCTACACAGAGAAACCCTGTCTCGAAAAACGAAAAAAAAAAGAAAGAAAGAAAAATTAAGGAATAATATGTGTATATGTTGATGTGCATAAATATGCTTTTTTTGGAAAAAAAAAAAAAATCCCAGGGCTGGAAAGATGGCTCAGTGGTTAAGGGCACTGACTGCTCTTCCAGAGGACCAGGGATCAAATCCCAGCACCCACATAACAGTTCACAATTGTCTATAACTCCAAGATATACATGCACACAAAACACCAATACACATAAAGTAAAGGTAAATAAATTTTTAAAAACTTAAATAAGAAAAATTACTTTAAAATCCCAAAAAGTTATAGAGCAAATTAGCATTGGTTTGCTCAGAGTAGTGGGAAAGCCTTAAGCTTCTGACTTACCAGATTTCTTGTACTCGGTAGAGCCTGACTTTTTCAATAATGGGACATGTTAATGGTTTAATGTTTAAATTTTATAAGGCTATATTTTGTTAGTATCTTCAAAAATGATGCCATCAAGCACTTCATGATAGTGCTGGTCTGATGAGCCAGTCTTTCTGACATTAAGAAAGAATGATTATTCCAGCCACAAAATGCTCCCCAAATGAGCATTTCCCTCTCAAGTGACAGTGGAGGCCTGGAGAGTACAAACTGTTTTATCTGAAAAGCTGGGAGAAGATAGGTCTCACCACACAGAAAGAAAGCTGAGGACAAGACCATCTGGCACTCTGTCTCAAACACAAGGCTAAGTCTGCCAGACTGGGGTGCTTGTTCTATTAGTCAAAAATGGAATCAACACTAGGAATTTTCTAGAAGATAGAGCCATAAGAAAGCCAGTCTTCTATAGGCAGTGGCATCAGATGTGAGAGACATCCTGAGAAATACACTAGACCATCAGAAGGTACATCCAAAAGCTCTCAGGTACATACTTAAACCATTAAGATAAGCTCAAAACTAGAAGCAAAGAATGGTGTAAAATTCAGATAAGAAGGATGTTCTCAGCAAGTCTGCTAATGAGTTCCTTCCAGGGGAATAAATCTTAAAATATGCTGGTTTTAGAATGAGTAAAATGTTTAAATTGCACATTTACTGATGGGTACTTGTTTTGTTTCAGAAGTAACAAATCACGGGGAATTTTATCTAAGAAACTAGAGAGAAGGCTGGGTGTAGCAGCCAGCAAAGAAGGAACCTCCTAATTCGATGCCTGCAACCATTTTGAACTGTGTCCTCCATCAAACAATTTATGTACTGTCTAACTTTGCAGAGAAAATCAATTTTGAAACCAGAGCTGGATACACCAGAACAGAGGATAGACAGGTGCTGCTAAGAAAGTCAGAAAAGGCACTTAAGTTACAAGACTGCCTTGAGCTGAGATGCCATTTGGGAAGTGTGTCGCACTCTCATCAAACTACTATGTAGACGTACTAATATATGCAGAGAAACATCAGGAGTCTTTGACTAAACATGAGACTGGATGACATCCAGGAGCAGAGGATAGACAGGTGCTGCAAAATGAAAGTCATGAGATGAAAGCACTTAAGTTTACAGTATACTTCTGACGGGATACACCAGAGGCTGTTGCTCAGCGTTCTGATTTGGTGGCTGTTGAAGGTGTTCCTCTCCCCGTCTCAAGAAGACGGGGCCAGAGCCGACAGCAGCTACCTATTTCTACAGATACTAGAGCTCAGCTGCTTCTCACTGACTAAAGACAAAGTAGAAAAATTTGAGAGCTGAATCTCACCTTGTGACCTTAAATCTCAATACCCCCTCTTTCTTTCTCACCCCCCCCCACTTCCCTAAAATGGCGTCTCAGCTCAAGGCAGTCTGTTAACGTCTAGGAGTGTTCCCTTTTGCTGGCTCTGATCAGACCCAAGTCCTTACTCCTCATCTAAATGTATGCGGCTTTAGATAAAATCTCCAGCAACACGGAATTTCAAAATGATTACATATCTGAAACAAATGAGCATTTTAATTTTAACTCTGTGTGTGTGTGTGTGTGTGTGTGTGTGTGTGTGTGTGGTCAAGGTGTCCCTGTGTAGCCTTAGCTGACCTAGAATTCAGAGATCTGCCTGGCTCTGTCTGCCACATGCTAGGGTTAAAAGCCTATACCACCAAACTGGCAACTCTGAATTTCTTAAAGTTGTAACTGAAAAAAATACAGGATCATTTAAAAAGCTTAAAGTAAGTTTGAGAGAATATTGAAATATGGTACTGTTTAGGTTATAAAACCACTTAGTACTTACTCTAATCCCTTTTTTTGGTTTTTCGAGACAGGGTTTCTCTGTATAGCCCTGGCTGTATCAGAACTCACTTTATAGACCAGGCTGGCCTCGAACTCAGAAATCCACCTGCCTCTGCCTCCCAAGTGCTGGGATTAAAGACGTGCGCCACCACTGCCCAGCCTACTGTAATTTCAAAACTTAAAGAATACAATGTCTTTTTTTGGTACCTGCCCCCCACAGTGTCTTTTAAAGATGCTGCAGCGTAAGTATCTATCGCCTCACTCATGTCGTCCAAGCCCCTCTCACCCAAAACACTACTCACTCTAAGACTCCTGAAAAGTCAGGCAGGGTACATGCCTATAATCCCAGCACTCTAAAGGTAGAGGCAGAGGATCGGATTCCAGGGTAGCCAGGGATGTGAAATTAGACTGTCTTGATTCACACAACAGAGGCAGCATTTGACCAAAGCTTTCTGTGTAGTAGGGGCAGACAGAAGGTGGGCCTTCCAAAGTCAAGTCTTAGCAGGCCCTGCTGAGCAAGTCTCAACTCTGCAAAGATGGCAAGTACATGATGTTCAACAGTTATACCCTATTATCTTCAGGAATGCATAATCCTAAAATTAAAACTCTCTCTGGCTATTATACTTACTGGATTTTTTTTGACATTCAAATTATTCAGTGATGAAATTAATTACTATGAGTAAATTTTTTCATTTTAATTCTATCATTTTAAAACCCTTATATCCTAATCATCCATAATTAGTAATATTCACATTGTATTATGTCCTTATTTGCTTCTCTGCTGTGTTGATAAAACACTAGCCAAAAGGAACTTGGAGAGAAATGGGCTCACTTGGCTTACAGGTTATAGAATCCACCACAACAGAAACGAGGGCAGGACTCCAGTCAGGAGCCTGGAGGCTGAATGTAAAGTGCAGGCTGCTCTCCATGGTTCACTCAGCCTTCTTACAAAACTCAGGATTCCCCAGGGAGAGTGGTACATCTACAGTGGGCAGGCCTTCCATATCCATCACTAATCAAGAAAATGCCCACAGACACGCCCACACGACAATCTGATGGAGGCTATTCCTCAAGGAGGCTCTCACTTCCCAGATAACTCTAGTTTGAGTCGCGTTGTCAAAAACATAAATAAACCAACCAACCAGCACATACTGCAATACAGCTGCTCACTGTGAAGCGACTCTGAGTCTTGAGTTGCCAGTGTTCCGATCCGCTGTCACACACCAACTATAAAACCTTGCTCGCTGTGAACCGACTCTGAGTCTGAGTCGCTCGTGTTCCGACTATAAAACCTCGCGAGATAAACTCTCACCTCTATTCTGCATCCGTAGAGTGGAAGAACAACAGCATATGCTCATCACACTTTGAAAACTAAATAACTGAGTGTAATATTTGCATATAATAAGTACTATACGGGAGTCACATGCTGTTCACATTATTTTGCTTTTAAAAATGTTTAATAAAGAGAGTCAGGAAGGCCCCTGGAACTCAACGGCCAGACAGAGTAGCTGACTGGATGAGTTTCAGGTCCAATAGTAGGCTCTGTCTCAGAAATGCAATTGAGGAAGACACCTGATGTTAACTTAATACCTCTGGCTACCATAAGCACGCACACAAGCACACAGTGCAGATACATGCACACACACATACATGTACACCCATACCAACGTCCATATTACCATACATATTCATGCCTTAAAAATAAACCTCATTCAAGAGATTGCTCATTAAAATGACTGTGTACACTGAAAACTTTCCACTGTTGCACTGAACTGCTCAGTGCACAGCCTCACATACCTGTTTGGAAAACAAGCTCTTTCCCTCCAACACCTGCAGCCTCCAGGTTAATAAATGCTCGAATCAAACTGGCCCAGGGATGTTGAGTAATAAAACCATGGCTTGCCTTAATGAGGAAAGAAAACAAATGTAGGTTAAACTAAGTCTTTATTCTGCTTATTTGCACGAAGAATGGCTATCTGAAAAGATAGGGACTATGAGGGCAAAATGACATTTCTCAAACGCAGACTCTAAAGGTATCGTCCTGTACCAAATGGTGGGTTCAGTTTGCCAAGTGGAAAGTCACTGTGAAAATATGCAAACGTTAAGAAGAAAAGACAGGAAAGATAATCAATATGATTAAGCATTAGTGCTGTGTACCTTCCTCAGCTCTCTGATCTCAGGGATTAAAAAGGTCAGGAGAGGAGGGATGCCATTGAGAAGCCCTTGAGTCAAACCCTTTTCTGGTTACAGCGACACTCAGAAAGCTGAGTCAGGAAGATCACAAGTGCCAGGCCAGCCTGAGGAGACTCAGCAAGACCTGGCTTCAAAGACTAGAGCGAAAACAAACAAAGGTGTCACATCCTCGAGGCTGAGCAGTTCCCAGCTGAGCTTCTAATTTACTGAGCATGCTACATGCTTGGGTGTTTTTAAACCACTGCCAGGCACAGTGTTATTCTGCATATTATTTCTATCATACTATTCATATTACTAATAAAACACATTGTTACCAATCATTATTGCTTTCATCATTATTCAACCCAAATACTTAAAACAATAAAACCTTACTTGCAAGACATTTTCCTCTGCGCCATTAAAGAGGAACACCACAGCATGCTGCAGGGGTTCTGGAGACGCTGACATGACCCGGAGAACTTCGAGCATCACTGCACAGCTAACTGCATCGTCACTGGCACCTTGGAGTCAGAAAAACAGAGTCACTTCTCAGAGTTTCCGTGTTTTTCCTTACTGCTTTGGGATGGAGTTTCCCCTCAGAGGAGCATTATGATAGCTGCGTGACCAGAAGCATAACTGTGTCATCACAGGGTGACTACTATGCTCAACAAAGACAAGTCCTGTAAGAGGCTTGCCTGGTCTCCTCCATGATGTGATCGGTGGGAGCATGCGTTCAGTACACACTCACTGGCTGTGGCATCAATTAACCAGATGGAGCCTAAGGCCGCTGGAATTTACCCCCATCCTCTGGTACTTCTGGTACCCATGCCTTCCTCCTCTCTACTACAGTCTTTCCAAATCATAAACACTACAGCACCTCACATTTACAGAGGGAGTAAGACTAGATGCTTTAAGGTTTTTCAAAAGGGATCAAGTAATGGAAAAGTACAAAGGCACCTGAATGGTAAGTAAGACACAGAAGAGTAAACTGCCTTGTCTCAGCACTGAAAAGCACAGCAGATACGCCAGCCTCGACATCAGAAAATCACCATACAAATTCAAGATTATGAAAAGAACCCTAGTACTCTGATTGTTTTGTAATGAAATCTGTTGCTGGAACATTTTTATGTGTTTATTTTGTGTGTGTGGGGGGGGGGGAGACACTTGCCACAGTGCACATATGAAAGTCAGAGGACAATGTGCAGGGCTTCACCTCTCCTTCTGTCATGTGGGTCCAAACTCAGGCAAGCAGGCAGCCTAGGTGGCAGGCATCCTTAAGCACTGGGCCAACTTGCTGGGCCCCAAGTGCTGGTTTTTAAAGCACCATGAGAGGTAGTTGAAGGGACTGGCTGGCTATTTGATGACAGTAGAAGGTTATTGCTAAGTTTTCTAAGTGAGGTATTTCATGAAACAGCATGTTCAGGGGGTCCTCATGCTTCACCAGTGCAGACTGAACTACAGAGGAAGCAATGCAGCCAAGAGCCACTCAGAGAGAAGCGAGTAGGAGGGCTGAGGTGGAAAAGAAATGAGGCAGTGGGAGGCACGCTGGAGTTCAGGAAAGAACTCTGTTTTCTGCTGATCTGATTCTTTTCAGAACAGGAAGCTTACGGGCATTCAGAGTAAGGAAACACCGTAACTCAGGCAGCAGCACTTCCGAGGGGGTGTGGAGCGTCGGTGCTGCAGCGTTCAGTGAGGACTCAAGAACAGGAAGGATGTAGGGTGAATTCTATCTCCGTCACTTGGCTCACTGGTCTAGAAAGCAGACTGAGGACTCCACCCCACAGGCTTTTTGCACAGATTTTTCAAGACAACATGCATTGCCTGGCACCTGGGAAACATCCTCGGTTAGCTTTCTTCCTTCTCTCTGAAAACTGAGGGAGGCTCTGTAACCGGGAAAATAAAACACTTGCTTTAGGGCTCTGTTGAATTCTAAACCCTACTTCTGCTCAAAAAGAAACAATATTGATGACACTAGTCTTGGTGATTACTGGATGGTACTTTAGTCGTTAGTGAAAGTGAAACAAAGTAACAGTTACCTGACCGCTGTTAGAGCGGGGTATAAGCTGATGTAGGCAGTGTGGGCCACGTCTCAGAAAACACATGAAATGAACATCTTCTTTTCCATTTGAGATTGTTATTTTAAAATGAAAAGCAAACAGTAACACTTCTCTTTATTCAAAGTGAAATGAACAACAGTTACCTTTATAAACAGAGCTGTTTAACAGCTTAAAACGTCCCACTCATCCTCCCTACTCTAAGGGAACCAGTGTCTCAGACGAGAACAGAACAGGGTCACAGCGCCTTTGACAGAGTGACCGTAGAAAACTATAAGAAGGCTAAGTGACAAACTGACATCCTTTTCCATTTAGAATCACCCTGAAAGTGAAGCCACCCCAAAGTAACTCAGATGTCTCTTTTACCAAAGACCTGGCACCACACAGCAGACCTGAGAAGATAAATGAGGTCCTTCTGTAGGCAACATTACTTCTAATTGGTATCAATTCCCAGATCCAAGTATGCTGCTGAGAACTTTAATACACACAGGAAAACAAGCACAGCTCTGCAGGCCTGTGATCCCAGCCCTGGGGTGACTTAAGCAGAACCCCTGGTAAAACTAAGGCCAGCCTAGACTGCACAGTTCAGGATGTCTCAATAACACTCCTGAGGCTGGAGACAGCTCAGTGGCAGAGCATGTACAGGTGTTGGTTCTACCCCCAGCACGACATGCATGCACAACAAAACACTCATGCTTCAGTGAGTTCATCCTCAGAGAGGATTCAGGTGACAACTTTTGGTGCATGAGTGGAAAGCTACTCTTAGCTTATTATTGATAGATATTTCCTTCATACCATCAGTATGAGTATCATAAAACTTTACGTAAAAAATTATTTCTAAACTAGAAACAGAGTAATTGTTTAGAATGCAGGAAGTCATAGGGTCGATCTGAGAAAAACGAACCTCTTTCTAGTCATTTAAACCATGCATGGTGGCACACTCAGATCAGAAGATTCAAGGTCATCCTCAGCTACACAGCAGTATGAGACGACTTCAAGGCTAGCTTGGGCTACATGAGATCTTGTCTCTAAAGGGGGAGGGGCTTAAAAATTCTAATGGCTCTCCAAAGATTCTTTTCATTAGTGGACTCCACATATAATCGATATGCCTGGCTCTATGTAAACAGTAGCAGAAAATGCCATTCAAAATATGTTACTGTAATGTAAGGCTCTTTGGTGTTAAAGGAAATCTGAAGACACAAAAAAACTCTCTGCTCTCCCCTCATTTGTCTAAAAACAGAACATAAATCTATGCAGGTGTTCTACCGCCCTGTCTACCCGGAAGGACAAAGGTTAGTCTCCAGAGATAACCACAGGCTCTGAAGAACGTACAGACTGCAAGCTTACCCAGCTAGACTTGCCATTCACGTCCTTTCCCACAACTTGCTGCCCACACAGACTCTAGGTCCTTTCTCCTTTTGTGCTTTATGGGATGGATGTTTTGCTTTGGTTCCGGATTTCCTCTAGGCTGGTTTGTTCTGCACTTCTGCAGCACTGAAACCAGACCCTGGTGCTGGCACATGCTAAGCAATCGCTCTAACACTGAGCTACACCCCATCTGACTCTTCCCCTTGTCTTGTAACTTTTCGAAAAAAGTATTGTTCTGCCGGGCAGTGATGGCGCACGCCTGTAATCCCAGCACTTGGGAGGCAGAGGCAGGTGGATTTCTGAGTTTGAGGACAACCTGGTCTACAGAGTGAGTTCCAGGACAGCCAGAGCTATACAGAGAAACCCTGTCTCGAAAAACCAAAAAAAAAAAAAAACTATTGTTCTTTGATGAAGACAATATCCAAGGCAGAGAGCTGAGCCACCTCTTTGAAATGATTCATTTCCCTTGGTGTCACAAAGATGCATCTGTGCACACACGGCGATGACCTGTCTCCTTTTCTCTTACTGTCTTCTCTCACATAAGAATATGAAAGGCAAAGGGGAAATCAGGAGGGGATTCTGCATTTAATTGATACCTGTATATCCAGTCTTTCTAATATAATGCTCTTAAACAACCACAGCATTTATGTGACCCTCTCCAGAATTTAAGCATCTAATAGTGAGTACAAGGTGACTCTGTCTAGTGTCCCTGGCATAGTTAAGGCACATCTGCCTTGTTTTAAATGACTGTGTGGATACTGATGTCTGAATATGCAAAATATAGTCTAAATGCAAAGAAATATCTTCTCACAATATCATTTCATCAATCATGGCTAGTTTATGTCTTAAGTGACTCTGCATGGTTACACTGAGCCTGCTACACAGTCAGGCAATCCAGACGTATTGCTACCAACAGGACGACCGAAAGAAGACTTTCTCTGAAAGACACTATCCCAAAGTTTTACTTATATTTAATCTTTGAGCAACACTATTAGGAAATTAGCTATGAGTTTTTCATTTAACAATAAAGAAATTAAAGATAGATTAAGCTAAGCAATGTGCCAAAAGAAGGCCCAATACCCAAGATACTCTCCTCCTGGTCAGGAGGCCCAGCACCCACCCCATCTTCGTGTCTATTCATGGTGACCAGTCAGAGAAGTCTTCTTAAGTGTATAATCTCAGGCATTGTTAAATGCTGCTTTCTATTCTTAGCTGGGTTTTTTTTTTCATATTTTATTTGTAAATATTTATATGAGCATGTAGAGAAGAAATTTTAGAGATAATGGATGTCAGTAATTTAGACAGACTCCTATCTTATAAAAAATTATGTGTCATGGAAATTTACATACATGATAAAAGATTTCAGAATTTAATACAATGAACAGGCTTCATATATTATATCAATAGTGATTTTGTCTTACTCTATAATACTTTACAAAAACATCCCCACATCAAAATAAAAAAATAATCCTTGGAGCTGTAGAGATGACTCAGCAGTTAAGTCTACTCGCTGCTCCATCATGAGGGGACCAGAGTTTGGACGCCAGAACCCACAACCGCAACTGTTCCCAGATAACTAAACCAGCATCAAGGAACTGATACCCTCTTATGGCCTCCAAGTGCGCAAACACATACACATGAGCATATAAACACACACACATACAAATAAAATATTTAAAAATACATATATTTTAAAGCAAGAAAGAATCCTTGTGGTCCACTACTACATCAATACCTCTGCATTCTGGGAGAACTTGATCTCCAACTTTCAGGCTAACTGAATCTCCCCATCCCCAAGCTACCACTGTTGACTGTGATGCTTTTCTTTGAGATTTACATGGAAGCTTAGTGCTTCTTTTGACTTAAGTTTTGGTTATAGGCACTTCAACCAATACTCTATCAACAACTGAAGAAAGTTTTAAATGCTTTTCTCGTCATTGCCCTTGACAATGTAGCTTATACTTTTTGTGTCACTCCAAGGACAAAGAGACCCAGAGTCTACAAATCATGTTTCTGAGAAATCTTATTTTTAAAACATTCAATTTCGGGGCTCACACTGATTTGACACATATGTACTGTATCAGACTTTGTCCTGAACATCAAGTTCCCTGTCTTGCCAGTGTCTATTCACAACACGGTATTAAGTATTCTACCAATATGTCACACCTTCAGTGGACCATAATTTTAACTTTTCAAGTGAACAGAAACTACTAGAACTTATATCTTCTAATCCATGTATCCCTTAAATACAGAGAACTTTACCCAGTACCCCCAAAGCCTACTGCCAACCCTGTAAGTGTGTAAGCACTTACAAGTGGACAGACACATGGATAAACTGAAGATAAACTTAAGTGTACCAAAAACATCTCATGTATTGTCATGGGGCTTGTGTGCCACTATTTAATAATTACAGTAACAAGAGTAATCATAATGAACTTAAGGGAATATTAAATTGTTAGACTCTAAACTGGTATTAATTAGCTTAACTTCTACCACAGTGAGAAAATGCTGGACAAAGAAACATGGTCCTTACATGGGGCTGAGTTAATAAGCTTTCTGGGCTGTATCTTTTTGACTTTAAATGACTAAATACAAGTACATACCTGGTGAATTGGCCACTGAATCAAAGTGACAGTTAGCCAGGACAGCATACTTGGCTCCATCTCGGGGCTCCAGCTTTACCACGACATTAGTGATGTTGTCATAGTAGCTTGTAAAACCCCCCAAGAAGTCAATGCTGAAGGAGCCAGTAGGCCGCTGTATGTCCACCGAAATGCTGTGAATGCTGCTGCTCTGCGCTTCTATCAGCTTGATCTGCTCCAAAAGGTACTGGACCGTCAGAATTTCATTTTCTGTGCTTCCTGTAGTCCTGGGACCAATGGCCGTTATGTGTTCCAGATAATCCCTGGAAACAATCAAAAGGACAGTGATGACTAAGGCCCGCAAACCTAATATCAGCGCAGCCTAGAAGCACTCTCCACTGTGCTTCCCTCCTACCTCACAAAGTTTAGTTCTTCTCACTTCTGTGCCTCCCTTCCACCTTGAGACATGATCTCTAGCTGCCCAGGCTCTCCCTACATCGACCAGACTGGCCTTGAACGCACTGAGATCCCCTACCTCTAACTCTGGAGATCTGAAACTAAAGTTCTGCATTCCAGGAACTAATGCTTTCAAACTGTTCTCCATTGACACCATATCAAATCAGTACCAAGACCAGAGCTTACGTTCAGTACGTATGACTGCTGAAGGCAGGAGGACAGCACAGCTTCACTGGCCTGACTCCTACCGATAATTATGGATTGGCTGAAGCCATTAGTATAGCCATGCGATGCCATCAAGTAGGCATGATAAACGTCTGAAAGGAATAAACGCAAGCCTCTTGCTGTACACACCAAACCTAATAACTTCAGTTCAGGCCAAAATTAACCCTACTCCAATGGGGAGGGATGGGACAGGAGGGGAGACTGAAGGTGCCATCCAAAAATCTCTTCATAAAAAGCATCCAAAGAAGCAACTTTTAAAACACAATAATAGTTGAAAAGTTTCTACTAGCTTAGGATTCATCTGATTTAAGATACAAGTAGTATCAAAGAGTTCACATTTCCAAGTACACCTGAGGTTGTTTAAAAAAAAAAAAAAAAAATTGAACCCTTGGCCAGTAGTGGAGGTGCAGGCCTTTAATCCCAGCACCTGGGAGGCAGAGGAAGAGGCAGAAGGATTTCGCTGAGTTAGATGCCAGCCTGGTCTACAGAGAGAGTTCCAGCCAGGGCTACACAGAGAAACCTTGTCTCGAAAAATAAATAAATAGAATAAAAAAAAAAATGTTGAACCCTATACAATCCGTAGTACAGAAGAGCCACAGACCATCTGCGACCTTCAGAAATTAAAGGCATAATTCTGCGTGGATGAGCCTCCCTCCACAGTTTTCAGATTTGCGGGCTGTGGTGCTCAGAAAGGTAGCGCACACTACATCGTTTCCAACACCATCCCAGAGAGACTTGGTAACGCAGCCCTGGCACAAAAACCTCACTCTCCATCTCATTTTAATTAAATGCAGAGAACTAAACAAAGTAAAAAGTGGAAGTTGAAGAGAGGAGAATGGACGACTGAAGCATGTGAACAACCAATCATCTGCAGGAGGAACAGAGTGGATGATAAAGCAGACTCGATCGATCTGGCCACCCCGAGAAAGCGAAAGAGGGAGCCTGGCAAGCCCCGGGTACCCGCAATTCAGACCCCAGAAGGACGCGCAGGACTAGCCCACTTCCCCCCGACGTGCGCCCAAGGACCCCGGGACTCCGCATACAGCAGCGCCGGACTCCCCCGCCTGGGGCGCAGTGGCGCCGGGCTCACCCGCGCGGGACCCGCCGACCCGGCGCTCCCCTACCCCGGGCTCACTCGTCTGGGGCCGCAGAGGACTCGCGGCCGGGCCGATCGGCCGTACCTGGCTCGGTGCGCGTCGAACTCGCCCTGGAGCCCCGAGGTCCGGCTCAGCACCAGCCGCTGCAGCGACAGCTGCACGAGCGCCCGCAGCGCGAGCAGGTAGAGTGCGAGCGCCAGCGCCGTGCGCGCCTCGGACAGCGCGGTCTTCTCACCCCGGCTCCCGTTGCCTTTCTCCGTCTTCTCCCGCATCCTCCCGCCGCCCCTCTCATCCTCCTGCGCGGAGGCCTCTCTCTGCGGGTGCGACGCGGCCGCCTGTCCCTCCCGACGCTCCGCTGCGCCGCGGTGCCGCCGCACGGCCGCTGACTCCGAGCTCCACTCCATGGCGGCAGCTGCCACCACCAACCGCCCCAGCCCGCGACAGTCCGGGCCACCGCGGCCTCCGCAGCGCCTCCTAGTGAGCGGACGGAAACTGCAGAGGGCCAAATTTCTTCTGATTGGCTGGTCCGCTTAGCTGTTCCCTGGGCTTGAGTCTGAAATCTTTGGTGGCACAGGCTGACACCCAGCCTGGTGCCAGCAGACTATGAAAGGGAAAAATATCTATAAACCTAGAAATGAGCAGCCCCAAAAGAGAGAAAAGTGCAAAACCGCTTTAACAGAATACACGAGGCATTTATCCTGCGCTGGGCTGATGAATAGTGGGAAAAGTAGGATTCTGGCTACCAAAACAATAAGTAAGACTTCACAATCTGGACTGGAGGAACAAAGCTGTAATCCTGGCACTAGGAAGAATGGCCACAGGAGGATCCCTGTTTTGCGCCAATATGCATAATGAAGATACTGTCTTAAAAAAAAAAAAAAAAAAAAGGCATTTCTAATCCAGCATTTAGGAGGCACAAACTGGATTTACACAAAGTAGAGGCCTGCCTGGTCTACATAGCGAGTTCCAGGCCAGCTAGGGCTACAAAAAGTGAGCAAAGGAGGAAGGGAAGGAAGGAGGGTGACATAGAATTCCAATAACCAGGGTAGTGCTGTCTTCATTTAACAGATAAAAATACCTATAATTTAATGAATAGCTGCAGAGTCAAGCAGTGTGGTAAGTACAGACTCTGAAAAGAAAATATCTTTGTTCCCATTTAATACTGAGGAACACAAAGGCAGGAAATGAAGAGCGAGTGGGCTCCCAAGACAGCCTTCTGCTCTGTTCCGTGGACACACAGGGCACTCTAAAAACAAAGATATTCTCCAAAAAGATATTCTTGGGCTAACAAGATGGATCAGAAGGTAAATGTGTTCCTTCCCACTTTCCCCAAAGCCTGATAACCTCACTTCCATACTATGCCCATGGTAAAAGGAGAGAACCAACTCTCAGGTGTCTACTGACCTAAACACACACGCATGTGCACTTACAAACATACAATTCACACAAACACACATGCAAACACATCATATAAACACAATTGTGCTGGCTAGGCTTATGTCAACTTGACACACAAGCTAGAGTTATCTTAAAGGAAGGAACCTCAATTGAGAAAAGTATTCCATCAGATCTAGCTGTAGAGGGTACTTTCCTAATTAGTGATAGATGGGGGAGAGCACAGACCTTTGTGGGTTGGGACATCCTTGAGCAGGTTGTTCTGGGTTCTATGAGAAAGCAGGTTGAGCAAGTCATGAAGAGCAAGTCAATAAGTAGCACTCCCACCCCACCTCCCAACCTCATTGCCTCTGCATCAGCTCCTGCCTCCAGGTTCCTGCCATGTTTGAGTCCCTGTCCTGACTTCCTTTGGTGAAGAACTGTGATATGGAAGCATAAACCAAATCAACCCTTCCCTCCCCGAGTTGCTTTGGTCATGGCATTTCATCAGAACACTAAGTAACCCATAAGAAATACACAATAATACAAATAAAAAATGTTTAAATGTCTTCAGAATAAATAAGTAATAAATGAAAACTTAGTCTTCCTTCACTATCACAGTAAGTGGCAAGAAGCTGGTCATTGGTTTCAGTGGCCACACTAGCAGCTGACCAGTCTTGTTTCTACTTGCTGCTGCCTTGAGCCTCTTAGATGCTAGGTTCCATGGCCCAAGCATGTAATGGCAGAAGTGCTCTAAGGCATTAGCCTAGAAACCCACAGAGAAAACACACTGCAGGATTTTGACTGAGTGTGTCAGATATATGACGTCCTGCCTACCTCTCAGACCGATCAGATGCAGGACACTCCTGCAACCACACTGGCCTCTCTTAAAGACTTCCAGTCTGCCATTTTTCCTTCACAGTGTTTTCGAATATGCTGTTTGGATTACCCAAAACACTTGTTCCTTCCCTTCATTACCATGCTTATTCTCTTCAAATCTCAATGGAAGTGGTACTTCCTCAAGCAAGACTCTCTTGATCCAGCTAAGCCCACACTCCCTTGTGTCCACTCCTACAGCACCATCAATGCCTGTGACTTCATGGTTCCCTCAGTCCACTGGAGGCTCCATGAAGGCAAGAGCCTTGTCTAGTCTTACTTGGTCTTTAACTGATGTCTCCTAAGATGCAGCATAACATATACTATTCACTCAATATGTCTGGACACATGGAACTTCAGTTCTGTAAAATCCTTTCTAGTGAAGTTCTGAGACCAAAAACAACACCTACCTTATTATTTTACCACCTTACCCATAGTTCTTAGCTTCTGCCCAGTCTCTAGTCATCACTCACTATGTGCTTATTGAATGGGTGTACTGGCTAGTTTTGTATCAAGTGACACAAACTGGAGTTATTATAGAAAAAGGAGCCTCCCTTGAGGAAATGCCTCTATGAAATGCAGCTTAGAAGGATCCTCCCTTGAGGAAATGCTGAATCTCATAGAGGCATTTCCTCAATTAGTGATGAAGGGTGGGAGGGCCATCATGGGTGGTGCCATTCCTGGGGTGGTAGTCCTGGGTTTTATAAGAAAGCCAGCTGAGCAAACCAAGGGAAGCAAGCCAGTAAGCAGCACCCCTCCATGGCCTGTGCATCAGCTCCTACCTCCAAGTTCCTGCCCTATGTGAGTGAGTTCCTGCCCTGACTTCCTTTGGTGATAAACAGCAATGTGGAAGTGTAAGCTGAATAAACCCTTTCCTCCCCAACTTGCTTCTTGGTCGTGATGTTTTGTGCAGGAATACAAACCCTGACTAAGGTAATGGGAAAATGAAAATATATATTACCTTCTATAAGAATCCGATATCCCTGCTATCTACTTCTCCTAAAGTCTAGACCTCTATCACCTTCGAAAGAAGAGCTGCCAAAGTCAACAGCTGTATCTGCTACAATATATCAAGAAATGGGACATTCTGCTATCATGTTATGATCAGAGGCCATAGAAGCCTTGTCTGCTGGCTAGTTTTATGTCAACTTGAATCAAGGTAAAGTCCACTTAGAAGAGGGAACCTCAATTGAGAAAATGTTCCTGCCAGATTAGCTTCTGGGAAAGCTAATCCCCAGTGGTTCATTGTGTTCGTTCAGCCCCATGGGTTAGGGGTTGTAAAAGAAAACAGGGGTTAGGCAAACCATAAGGAGCATGACAGTAAGCAGCTTTCCTCCACGGCCTCTGCATCAGCTCCTCCCTCCAAGGTCCTGCCCTGACTTCTCCCAGTGAAGAGTATGCTGTGAAACTGTAAGTTGGAACAAACCCTTTCCTCCCCAAGTTCCAATTGGCCCTGGTGTTTCATCACAGCGACAGTTGTCCAGTCATATCCCAAGGCCCCAGTCTCAACCTTAAGTTAACTAAAGAAGAAGAAAACACGAATGAAGGGAACAAACCTGAACCTAGATTTGGACTGCCTATCCCTCGTCCTTTACACAGCACTGACTGACTCCTACACAGCTGTGCTGAACAAACCAGGCTAGCTGTAGTCAACAACTTTTACTTTAGTAATGTCTGGCCTTTGGAGGACCAGAGGCTACTTTGACCTGTGGGGGTTTCTATTGTTGTGGAAAAAAAAAAAAAAAAGGACTCCAGTGAGTGAAAACACATACTGAATTGGTAGTGAGGGTAAAACAGTCCAGATGGCTATGCTGCCAGCCCTATCCCAGAGCTGTTGATTGTGGCTTCTCTGTTCTTCATTGGCCATTGGGCACCAGCAGTCTCAGGATGTGAAGGAGCTGGGAAGCAGGATCTCAGGCAGCTGTGAGTACGGTAGGTCTGAATGACCCAACCTGGGAGACTGTCTCAGAGGATAGCTCGGTTATTGAAATAGTGAGGTGGCCGGGTGGTGGTGGCACACTCCTGTAATCCCAGCACTTGGGAGGCAGAGGCAGGCGGATTTCTGAGTTTGAGGACAGCCTGGTCTACAGAGTGAGTTCCAGGACAGCCAAGGCTACACAGAGAAACCCTGTCTCGAAAAACCAAAAAAAAAAAAAAAAAAAAGAAAGAAAGAAAGAAAAAGAAATAGTGGGGCTAGCTAACCTCTATAGCTGGAGTCAGTGGGGAGGGAAGGAGAAAACGACAAGATAAGAAATGCTGCACTGGGCTCAGGAACCTCCCAATCTATCTGTCGACTACCTTAGCAGACACAGGAGTTCTGAGAAGCCAGTTCTCTGACCGGGAAACAGAAACCTAACAGACTTTATCATGATGAGGCCTTTGTGTTTATGGAGTTGAGTAGGCCCAAGTCTGATTTGGATTGGGAGAAACCCACTCCTGCTGTGTCTCAGAGATGTCTGGGGTATAAGCAACACTCTACCATCCCATATCTGGCTAGGGAACCCACAGTTGGTCACTAGGGCTAAGTCAGTTCATCTTTCTTGGCAGATAATTAAGTTTTTTCTTCCGTGTCCTTATGGGACACAGAGTTTAGGCTGGCCAGCAAGCACAGCGATGGTCCAAAGCCTTTCTTTTTTGGTCTTTTTCTTGCTGCCCAGTAACTTAGCCAGACTGAGGAGGGCAGACCTGCTCATTGTCGGCAGACAGGTGACTGGCTGCTCTAAACAGGCTCTTTCACAGCTGGCATGCCTGAGATTAGCTGCACAGTTCACAGGCTCTGTCCTGTGAGGAGGGCATGCTTACCAGGTATCGTCCCTGAGCTGAAAACTGGCAAAAGAATGTTATTATCTTAATTATTAAATGCTATTACCATCATTATTAAAAGCAAGGAAGGTGGCAAACCAGTCCAAACCAGTTGCAAAAGACAGAAGCAGACATCAAAGCTAGGAAACCTGAGTGAAAAGAATTTGAAAACCAAATAGGAATCCCAAATGCAGACAGGAGCCTGGCTGTCCGCGACACGGGGGTGCCTGAAGTTGGATTTGTTTCTCTACTCTGTCTCTACTCTGTGTATGCCAGGCAGCTCTCAAAGGAGCCAGCTGTGACCTTGAACCCTGACTCCTCCCATCCATAGCATCCAAAAGGATTGTGCGTGTGCCGTCTTGCCTGTTTTATGCAACCCTGGGAATAAACCTGAGGCTTTATACCTTTTATGTAAGCTCTCTTCCAACAGAGTCAACTGGCCGAGCAACTTTTTAAATCAGACAAAGTTAGATGTAAATGGCCTCAGCATAGATGAGAAGGAAGATCAAGGGATATGATACAAATGAATAGGATTTTAACGATTAAAGCTTGAAATGCACAGAGATTCTAATCCAAAAAGAAACGTGAGCTAGAACAGGAACATCACATACTGACTTCACAAAATTAAAAACTTGTATACATCAAAAACGGTCACCAAAAAAAAAAGAGAGAGAAGGGGGAGAGAGGAGAGAGGGGGGGGGAGAGGGAAGGGGAGAGGGGAGAGGGGAGAGGGGAGAGAGGGGAGAGGGGAGAGGGGGAGAGGGGAGAGGAGGGGAGAGGGGAGAGGGAGAGGGAGAGGGGAGAGGAGGGGAGAGGGAGGGGAGGGAGAGGAGAGAGGGAGAGGAGGGAGAGGGAGGAGGGGAGAGGAGAGAGGGGAGAGGGGAGAGAGGGGAGAGGGGGGGAGGGAAGGGGAGAGGGGAAGGGAAGAGGGAGAGGGGAGAGGGAGAGGGGAGAGGAGAGAGAGAGAGAGAGAGAGAGAGAGAGAGAGAGAGAGAGTGGTTTGGGTGATGGCTCAGGGACTGAGCTCAGCCCGGCAAAAGCCACCAACAGGCAGGCAGAGTGGCCTATAATCTCTGCGGTGGTAAGACTTGCTGGCACTAGCTGAATGAGGTTCCAGTGAGCTCCAAGTGCACTGTGAGACACTGAGAAAGAAAAGCAGTCACTCACGGACACACACAGACAAACACACACACACACACATACCCACAGGAAGAAAAGAGGCCATAGAAGACAAGTGAGCCCATCCTGGGACAGAATTTACAAGTATAAAAACCCAAAGGATCATATGTCTTATCTGTAGGTGTTGTGTATGCAGATCAGGAAGAAAGACCTTAAGGTAACTCCGTATGTGCTGTTCATACTTAGTATCAAAGGAGTGGATGTAGAAATGTCACTTACGTTGAGAAGGTTATTTTAAAAATAAGGGGCACTTAATGGTTTCATGAATAGAACTTACATGATGCTGGCACTGGTAGGATATATTTTGGAATAACTCTCCAGAAAAGTAGTTATTTAAGGTGCACCAGGAGCCTTAAACAAACAAACAAAACAAACTCACAGTTTTATGTAGTGATTTCTTACATAGAGAGCTGTCAAACCATGATTTTAAAAAAGAAAAATGAATCGTGTATGGAAATGAGTCGTGATGATAATTGCTGTGTGGGAGGATTACCATGATCCTATATGGTAAGTTCCAGGCCAGGCTGAACTACAGAGCGAAACCTGTCTCCAAGGAAAAAAGGAGGGAGAAGAAGAGGGAGGGGAGAGGGAAAGAAAGGAAGGGAGAGAGCCTAGCCCTGCAGAGCCTTTAAGATAGAAAAGTGATTTAGCATATAAAAGGAGAAGAGAGGCCAAATAAGTCACAGTTGTCAGGAACACAAATGTCACCAAGTAAGTCTCTAATGGTGAAGGAGTGCTCACATTACACACATTCAGACAGAAAGAGTAGATGTCAGAACAGTGGTGTGAGCGATCACACAGTTGCAATAAAAGGTGCATTTTTGCTGCATTTTCCTTCTCTGTTTTCCATCTTCTCTCAGGTTCTGTATTCAGAAGCTCACTGTTCTCTCAATTCTCAGAAAGATAGTTTATAATTAATTACAGCATGGATGGGCTCCAACAGGGAATAAAATTGTCAAAAGGCTAACTTTGGCTCGTAGTCTGTGAACACTTGTTTCTCCTTCCTTCCTCCCTCCTTCCCTCCCTCCTTCTCTCCCTCTCTCTCTTCCTTCCTCCTTTTTTCCATCTTTCCTTCCTTCTTTGTTTTTCTATCTTGTTCTCTTGTAGATAGGGTCTTGGTATGCAGGCTGCCCTTGTCTTCACAATACTCTTCCTGCCTCTGTCTCCTGATGCTGAAATTACACGCAGAGACACCTCACCCAGCTGCCTTTCTCTTTTCCTGTCCTTTTCTCTCCCCCCCCTGCCACCCCCCGGAAATGTCCACCAACTCCAGGCCCAAGCACATTTGTAAACTAAAAAGTTTAAAACTTCAATAACTAATTGCTGAACCAATAAAATAGTTTGAGGGGCTTTTCATGTCTTTAAATTCTGCCTTTGGCCTGAGAGAATTAGTGATTTTTTAAACTTCCCTCTGGATTCTAGGTTTTCTCTTCCATCCCTTGTAGTCTATTAGAAAGGAACCGAGCAAAGTAAACATCTTCGGGCATTTATTTGAAGATCACATAGCCAGTGCTTATTTGTAATTTTCCATGGGCTTCCTGAGGTGAGGCAGGTGACTTGGTACCAGGAATGCATGGCTCAGCACTTTGGAGGCTGAGAACATTGACTTAACCGAATTTGTTCCATGTTGAAAATGGACTGCTCAAGTTTACTTAAATATTCATGAAGTGTGGGCTTGCTCATCTACAAGTGCTCGCCCAAAATACCAGGCTCCCCATAATCTCACAAAATCTGTCCTGGACAAATCTCACTTGGCCTGTGAGAGATGACCTTTTCTAGATCCTTGCTGGACCCAAAATAGCCTCTGCAGCTGCTCTGTTTCCAAGATGTTCCCAAGAAGAAGGCGGCAACAACAGATCTTGCATGAAAGTATCGCCAGTCTCTCCCAGAGTGCGACACCAGAATCAGGAACAGGAGAAATGACCTGGTAGCTTCCTGTGTCTCACACACTGCATCAGACTCCGGGGCAGGTGGAGGTTTGCAGACTGTGCCACCTACTAAAATGGTTAGTCATGGTGTCCTCAGGGGCCTTCCTGGACTGGGCCACATGTCCAAGAGTGCAAAGAGGCCGACTGTGCTGGAGCCGGGTGGCTCTCCTTGGGCTTTACGAACACCAAGCCTACAGTGCTGACTTCTTCCTTTCCGCCCACGCTCCAAGCCTGGAGAACTTGGAGCACTTTGTCACACATGTGCAAAACAGAGTCACTTAAACAGCATTCGTGCCTCACTCTCCCACTAAGCAGTGGAACTTCTGAGAATTAATTACCTCCCAGGCTGTGCTGCCATTTCCCCCACGTGAGAATTAAGGCTAATAGGATTTTTCTAAGACCCTTGACCACATTCACGGCCAAAGTTCATTGTATCTTTGGTACTCTTCTGAGTGAGGTGTTAATCTGGAGATTCACAGAAGAAAAACCAGCCCCACCATTTGAGTCAATTTTGAAACAAGCTTTTAATTAAATACTGACCAGGACAGGCTTTGGTCAGGACCACTAACTGCAATTCCCACCTCAATGGTGGCCTCAATACACATTCTGAAGGGGTTTACAAGCAACCGTATTTTCCCAGGAGGCATTGTTATTTTCCAAGAACTACAACTCCCAGCATTCCAGGAAGTTACAGGATCCTTGGGTTTACAGGTTAACTTCGAGATTTACATAGGGGCGGACCTTCATCTGCATGGGATTATGAAAATGGAAAGAGAATGTCTTTCACCGTCCAGTTATCTCTCTGTAGTTGGCTAGGTGAATGAAAGACTAGGCGTTGGGAGAGAGGGCCCGGGGTTAAGAGCACTTTCGACTCCTCCAGAGGATCCGAGTTCTATTCCCAACACCCACATTGGGCTGCTTACAACTGCTTGTAACCCCAGATCCAAAGGATCTGACATCTTGTTCTGGCCTCCTCTTGCACCAAGCATAAACACAGCACACAAACATACATGTAAGCAAAACATCCATATACATTTTAAAAAGAAACAAACAAAAACAAACAGCATGACTATGTCTTTACACAGCAATCTAGTCTACATCTGTGGAAAGGCAACCTGGGACGAGACAAGCTGTATGTGTATCTTGTTAAATATCTCTAATAACCTAGTTTAACCCTACCAACATATTCATATCTTTACGGGTGCTCATCTCTTCATTACTACCTTCTTGGTGAGAAAGTCTTATAAAGATAAAACCTCTTTTTCTCTGTCATATCAGAGACTCGGTTCCTTTCACTACATTAGTGAATAGAAATGGATAAGCAAAAATTCAGAAATACCAAAAATAAATTCTCAATTTCTTCGATTAAAAAAACCAAACTTATTCTCAGACGGGAGTGGTGGCATGGAGCACGCCATTAATCCCAACATAGGGGAGGCAGAGGCAGTTAGAGCTCCAAAACCAAGGCCAGCCTGGTCTACAGGGTGATTTCCAGGATAGCCAGGACTACACAGAGAAACCCAGTTTCAAGCAAACAAACAAACAAGACAAAACCTTATTCACAATAAAATCCTGTCTTTAGAATTCCTGAAGTGTGAGTACCAGCCAGCTCTTGTGGCCTTAAGCCTTGGAAACAGGATGCTAGAGAAAGCAGCCAGAGCCAGAGGCAGAACACAGAGGTACAGAGGCAGGTGGATGTGCCAGGCTTGAAGACTATGGAAACGTTCTAAATGATCGCTTTGAGTATGGTTAATTGTGTGTGAGGTGGATTTCACCTTCAAAAAGAGAAATATGTGAAATCTAGGTCTCGGTATGATGCTTGTTTTGTTAGGAGATAATTTCCCAAGTCCCTGTGCCTGTCCTGCTTCTTCAGATGTTTCATGTTTGTCTGCTCACCAGTAAAGGATGTAAAGAGGGAAGTTGCCGTATCCCATTATCTAAACTAACGGACGCAAATAGTAAATGTGTTGCCTGTCTTGACCTAACTGACTAAGTGCAGCTTATCCGATCCTTTGTTTCCTTATCATTCTAGATTCCAGGCCAGAGTCCAGGAGAGGACCTGACTGCAAAGGACGACTCAGGACTCTGAAACCAGGTGACACGGATAAGGCCAGTCACTAACGTTGACTGCCTTGCTTAACCCCTTGTGTCAAAATATGATTGGTTAATAGAACAGTCCACCCACCTCCCCTTGCTTTGTGTTCCCATCCTATATAAATGTTGTACAATGTCCCTTCCGGGACCCAGTTCAGATCCTGAGCTGGCAGCGTCCCTGCTCGTGCAGAAAACAAAGCTTTCCTTTTCAAGCTTCTGTCTCTGAAGTGAGTTTTCTTGGCTTCCATTCCAACCCACCGTTTCAGGGAGTAAAATACTTGCCACTAAGTATGATAGCCTGACATCAATCCCTGGCACTCACGTGCCAGGAAAAAACCAACTCCCACAAGCTATCCTCTGATCTCTATTTGTGTGCTGTGGTATATATTTATTCCCACTTCACTAAACGTTAAAAATAAAAAACGCAACAATCTAGGTATGAAAATAACTAGATATCTAGATATTAATAATATAGATTATATATAAAATATCTAGCTATTCATAATAAATAACTCAGTGGTAGTATAGTTGCCTAGCAGGTACAAAACCCTGGATTTGATCCCCAGAACTGCATAAACCTCACCCAGGTGCATGCCTTAAAATCCTAGCGTTCAGGAAGAAGAGGGAAGAGGGCAAGAAACTCAAGGTCAGCCACTGCTAGCCAGTGAGTTCAAGGCCTGGATACACAATAGAAGGCCCCTCCCTAAAAAACAAACAAACAAACAAATGAAGTGTTCATACCTGATGCCTAGAATGGAATTTAGATTTCTTAGCTCTGAGACAGAGGCCAGCCCACGTTCAGTCTCAGTAAAACTCCCTCTGCCGTACACTGATGCTAATAAGCCCCTCGCACTTTGGTAGCTGGAGCCTGTCTCCAGCAGCTCTACATACTGTTTGAATATCTGACCTCCGCTTTCTAAGGAAGATAAGCAGCTCTTCAGCAGAGCTGCCATTTCACTCTATGTGTATGGTGTTTTGACTGCAGATATGTCTATGCACTGTGTGTACACCTTCGTGCCGGAAGAGGCAAGAAGATAGCACTGGATGCCCTAGGACTAGAAGTACAACAGCTGCCTTGGGGCCACCGGAGAGCAGCGGTTCTCTGAGTTACCTGTGCAGCCCCAAACGTTGATTCTTAAAAAAAAAAAAAAAAAAAAGCAAAGTGTCTTATTCATAGTGTGAAGGGTTGTGGTTGTTTGTCTTTCATTTTGAGGTAGGGTCTCTCCGTGTAGCCCCACTTGGCCTTGAGCCATTCATCATTCTGCCTCAGACTCTTTCTTCTCACATGCTGGGATTATAGGGGAACTGGAACACACCTATAACAGCTTACAGTTTTTTAGAACCATTGTCGTCCCAGACCCCAATAAATCTTCACTAGGTGTCAGAGTAATTGTTGTGGGGCTCCTGCTAGGCTGGGACACTAAGTTTAGAGAGTTAGAAGCAAAAGTCTAAATGATAATTGGGCATCCTTTTTTATTGCCATTCTAATGTGCAATTCCATCAGCAAAGAAATTGTGCTTTGTTTAGGAAGCAGACTGAACATTGTCAGGCCCAAGGGGTAACCCATTCCCCCCACACACACCCAAAAAAAGGGTAGTCCCACTGACTTGATCCAAAATTGAGCCTAAGCTTAGTTTAAGCTAGACTCTAGAAGGATTTCTGGTGGTTAGATAGAAGCCAGCTTTCCTTAGAAACTTGTGGCAGAAGGAATGAGTTCATCTACTTATCCCTGGCCTAAGGTCTCGGGGTGTGTGTGTGTGTGTGTTAGGGCTATAGCTCACAAAGCATCCCAGTGTGTTCCCTGTATGTATAACCAGATGGGTGAGGGGACTAAAATTATTTCAGAGCATTTGTTGCTGCTACAAACCCAGATCCAGGCACTGGAACAAATGTCAGACTCCTCCCACTCACTCAGTCTTAGTGTGAGATAAATAGAGTAGTCCTAGACGATTTTGACACGATTATGCATGCCCCTTACACGGAAGATGAACGGCTGTCTAATCAGTTCACTTTCTCCCCAATCCAGAGATAAGAATCTGGTCTATAACCTGATTCTCAGGCAGAGAAATATTTTATCTTTAGTGAATATATCCTTCAGGGCTTAAAGGTGAGGGTACTGGAGCCGTGGGCAGTCAGCCTGTGAGTGGGATCCAGTTTGTAGCCCTGTTGTGTTTGGCTCTTACAGTGATCTCTTTTTAAAACGAGTTGAGCAATGTTAGCAGAACAAAACTTTCACACTTGTATCTCAGGTTCGGCCCTTTGTTGGGAAAACACAAGATTCAACTCTTATAACCAACTATTGCTGATTTAGGTGGTTCTCTGGTTCACCCTGGTCCTTGTCCTCACAGCCCACCCCATCCACAACCACAGGCATATGTCAATGGAGAACTGTATGTCCCTTCTACCAGAGTCAAGGGAAATGGCACCATCTGGATGGAAGCCATTTCACAAGTTCCTGAGGAGAGCTGGCGTTTATCTAACTGCCGGAAATCCTTCTACAGCCCAGTTTGAGGTGGGCCCAAACTGTCTTTTCTGGACGTATGTACTCCAAGAGCCCTAACAGGGGCAGCTATGGAAGCTAAGGTTCTTATCCACCAGGGACTAATCCTGCAGCCATAGGCTTAATCCAGAGGACAAATTGTAAACCACGGCTGAGAGGCAGACCACAGCCAAAGCTGCATCCCCAATGTAGCATCAAGGAAAATTGCTACAAGTCAGATACCCCATCTTAAAAATACAGATAGGATAGGTCCCCCAAGTGCCCCCCCAACCCCACCCAGAGTCTTCAGCTCTGTCTTCTGCTCAGATTCAGACATGAGTGGGTAAGGGTCCAAGCTTCCTCAATCACATGAGAGATCAAATTCAGTCTTTCTGAGAAATCATCACTGTCCACGTTGAGAGACTTGTTGAGAAGTCTTGGGATCAGCCTGGAGACACACCCCTGAAGAGGCTTTGGCATAGGACCCCTTACACTTTCCCTTTTTATTCATTTACAGATGGATTGCTCAACCCCATCTGTCTTTCAGGAAGCCATAACACGTACATAAATATATTTCCAGTGTCAACACCTTTCTCCCAGAGATAGCGTCTGCTCAGAGATAACCACCAATAATCTTTCTGATAACCTATCACAAATTAGGGCTTCTTTGGGCATGCCAACCTTTTGAAATTCTCCAGAGGCCAAGAAGTGTCCTACCCCATTGTTGGAGTCTTTGGCTTCCTGCCAACAGGAACAAGGGCTGTCCTTACCTGTCCTGGTCCCTCCTTTGGCTCGGTACAGGATCTTTGACATTTAGACTTGACCTGGAACTTGGTATTTTTGTTCTTGTCAATCAATGTTCGGGGTTCTTTAGTTTTTGTGGTCCTAAAAATATCTTTAAAACTCATTGTTTATTTTTATACTTTTCATGTCCCTGACCTATAACCAGCCCTGAGAGAATCTGACAATTATCTGTACTCTTCAAAAGGAAGTTTTTTTAAGCTTGGGGGTTAGGAGGAAGATAGAAGCAAGCAAGGAAATGGGAGAAGAGCATACTATTTCAGCAATGTCCATCTTCTTTCTCACAGAACGAAGCCCCGATCAATCGATCGGTTGATCTCTTCAGGACTGCAAGCTCATCTCAGCTTCTCTCAGCTCTCTTCTCTCGCGTGGCTGGCAGTGTTTTATTATTTTTGCCACAGACCCTCTTCACTGTGGGGAGGGAACAACTCAGCCTGACTCTCTTTGATTTCCCCTTAGAGCAAGCAATAGGGTCTGTCCTGGCCTCTTTAAAAAACGGCATTTGTTTTGAAAGAGTTACTGGTTTATTGTGTGCACACGATGTGTGTGGTTGCATGTGGACCACAACAGAGGTGGAGGTCGGAGGAACGGCTTGTGGGAGATGATTCTCTTCTGCTGCTTCAGGGAATCAAACTCAGATCATCAAGTTTGGCAGCAAGAGCTTGACTCAGCAAGCCATCACCTCGATGGGCCTGAAGCGATCGGACCATGGTCACCTAAGGGAAGTTCCAGAAGGAGGGAGAGAACAGATAGAATTCTGTTGCTCAGGCCCTCACATCCTTTGTTCAGGGAAAACAGAGAAGCCACGTTGTACTATGAGGCTGGTCTGAACAGGCCCAAGCCATGCCTTTTGGTCTTGGTGGACAGAAAACTCCCGTGAAGCTAAAGGTAGGTAAGAAAGATGCTGAGTTTTTTGTTTTATTTTATGATGAAATCTCATGACATAGCCCAGGCTAGCCTGGAACTCACAAAATAGTCTGGTCTGTCTTCAGATTCACAATCTTGATGCCTTTGCCCCTCTGCAGACATTTATACTTCTACTTTGCCACACTTGTGTGACCATGTCACCATTAGGGACGGGTAGAAGCACAGGATTAGCTTGAGAATGAAATAAAGTGTGTCTGGAGCCGTGGTCTGAAGCTCCTGAGGTAACCTGTAGCAATGCTGTAAAATCTACCCACAGGTGAGTAATTACGTATTTCCCAGGGACCGGATGAGGCCCCGTTCCCATGGGTATGGAGGGATAAGGTTTATTTATTCTGTTATCCTTCAAAGTAACCAGCCATTGTCCTGGGGACTTTGCCACCCCTTTATCCCAACATTAATCACCTCACTTGTCCAATGGGATAGTTGTCCCCTCTCTGGACGGAGGGAGGACTTGCCTTGATGGAAACTACCATTTCTACTTTGGGAGGTGTTATGTTTCACCTGTACTCTTATGCAGAGTAGTTGTTATTCCTGTTTCGCTTGGCACTGGAGGTTGTTTGTGCAGGGAACTCTAAACAGACAAGGGCGGAGTTGCCCTGGGAGGGTGCATTTCCCTTGAAGCAGGGCCCACCGGTCAGTGCCTCCCTCCAGAGTTTTGGTACCCATTCATTGCACAGTAAGCACCTTTTTGGCAGCTCTCAGCCACCAAGAAGCCCAAACGATGGACAGAAGGGATGTTGGAAGGTGGACTCCGCTCTTACATCTAAGAAGCACTATTGTGATTTCTCTTAGACTTGTGTGCACATGACGTGCTGGGATCCAACTGAGGGCTTTACAGATGCTAAGTAAGAACCCTTCCAGAGCTCACCCAACCTGTCTTTTCTCTTCTTAGAACTAGAGCTATCCATAAACTCCTCCCCCTTCTGATGGTCTACCTTGATTTGAAGACCAGTTTTACAGCACTGCTTGATGTTGCTTGAAAATTAGGATTTTGCAAATGCTGAGGTGCCCTAAATATAATCACAGAGCACAGTGAGGCTGCGATGTGCCTGTGCACAGTCCCTAGGTTGATTCTGTTTTAACTAAAGCTCACCCAGTTTCGGACTTCAGGGATTCGATGTCCCAACCTCCCATCTCATTGTACGTCTACTGCGATTGATTACAGGTGTGTATTGCATACAGTGTCTGGTTTTTGCTTGAGTTCTGGGGATTTGAACTCAAGCCCTCACTAGCACAAGGCAAGCACTTTTCCCATGAGCTGTCTCCCCACCCGTAGCCTCAGGAATTCCCCACCCCCACCTCGGAAGACTGTGTCCTGCACTTGAGAAGCTGATCGAACTCAGAGCCCGCCTGTCTCCTGAGTGCTGATAAGTGTGTGCCCAATGGCTCAGGAATTTCATAACCTTATTAGAGCAACCCCATCCATTCTCTGTATCTTAATTTTGACAATTCTTTTTTTTTTTTTTTTTTTTTGTTTTTTCAAGACAGGTTCTCTGGTAGCCCTGGCTGTCTTGAACTCACTCTGTAGACCAGGTGCCTCGAACTCAGAATCCACCTGCCTCTGCCTCCTAAGTGCTGGGATTAAAGGTGTGCGCCACACTGCCCAGCTTAAGTTTTTTTTTTCCGGTGATGATGACAAGCACAGGCTGGGATTCGAACTAGGGAGAGACAGACGGCGACTTGGATTCCAGAGCGCGGCAACTGCTGCGGTCGCACCGCTGGCTCTAAGTTTTTGTTTGTTTTTTTGCTTTTTGTTTTATTAATTAATTAATTAATTTATTAATTTAACTTCCAGTTTTTAAGGTTGCAATTACGATGATGTATTCTGGAAAGGAACAAATAGGGACTGGTGGGGAGTTAGCCATCTTGTAGAAAAAGAATACACGATGTTCACGGAGAACACATCCTTCCATTTGAGCCTCATCAAACACCAGTGAACGGTGGGACCACCCCTCCCCCTTCATTCGGGAGTCTGAAAATCAAGTGTAATGTGACTTGCCTAATTCCAGAATGTCTTTGGCTGAAGCTTCACACCTGCCTCATCTTTTTGTTTCGTTGGTACACAGTAAAGGAACAGTTGCTTCTCTTAGATTATACTATGAAAGATGTACAGGAAACCCAAAAGAAAAGTCACTATCCTGGCATGATGTGCTGGCAGCAGGTGACCACAGGGGAATGTTGCATGTAGTTTTAGGCTGAATGTTCACACCCCTCACTTATTGTTCGTGGTCACAGGCCTCCAGATGGTCATACAGATGTCACAGGCCCTCAGGATGGTCACAACCTCAGATGTCGGCCAGTGACACAGGGATGGTCACAGGCCCCTCCAAGAATGGTCACAGCCCCCTCAGGATGGTCACGATGACCGCTCCAGGATGGTCACAGACCCTCCAGGGATGGATTCACAGACCCCCAGGATGGTCACAGACCTCCAGGATGTACAGACTCCGATGTCACAGCACCCCAGGATGGTCACAGGCCCCCACCTGGCACCCCTTTTGTTCAACCTGCCTTTAGCTCTGAGAGGTGACCTTGCTACCAGACCCCTCCAGAGACCCTTAAATCCAAGTATAAAAGACACACACTCAGTTTGTTACTTTACAACTTGCCTTCTTGGCACAATTGCTGGGCACAGATATCTCCCACCTAGAAAAGTGTGCCCTTAACAGTTTGTTATTTCCGTCACTCCACTGCCCTAAACAGTGACTAGTCCCACCTAGCTCCTGTCAAGCATTCATGGCTACCCGCCTGTAGTGGTGGCCACAGGCCTCTCTTGCCTCCCAGAACCCAGAAGTCCCTACCTTCTGCCCAGTACTGCTCTCTCTACTGACAAATCAAGAAGCAATTGGGGAGACAGGACAGTGGCATCAGAATCTTCCCTTACAGGGGAGTCTTTAGGCTCTCCTCAGAATCCAGGTGGTGGTGCATTATACCAAGTAAGTATATCTCAAAGACAAAAGAACTTGCCATTTGAGGTCTAGCAATAGCTATTTAATCCAATATTTACCAATATAATCTACTGCATTGACCTTATCAAATGGCAATAGGAACACCCAGGAAATATTACATGAGCATAAGTTGTCAATACTCCTTTTAGAAAAAGACACATGAGCCAGGCAGTGGTGGTGCACGCCTTTAATTCAGCACTTGGGAAGCAGAGACAGGTGGATCTCTTTGAGTTTGAGGCTAGTCTGGTCTATACAATGAGTTTCAGGACAGCCAAGGCTACACAGAGAAACCTTGTCTTGAAAGAGAGAGAGAGAGAGAGAGAGAGAGAGAGAGAGAGAGGACAGAGAGAGAGAGAGAGAGAAAAAACAACACATGAGTTCTTTCTCTCTCTCTCTCTTTCTCTCTCTCTCTCTCTCTCTCTCTCTCTCTCTCTCTCTCTCTCTCTCTCTTTCTTTCTTTCTTTCTTTGAGACAGGGTTTCTCTGTGTAGCCCTGACTCTCCTGGAACTCACTCTGTAGACCAGGCTGGCTTCGAACTCAGAAATCCGCCTGCCTCTGCCTCCCAAGTGCTGGGATTAAAGTCGTGCACCACTACCCAGCTAACAACACGTGAGTTAGGGTAGGTTAGTGTGGATATTGAAGGAGACAGAAGTGTAACTGGAGCAAGAGCAAGGGGCCTAAGGCAAACAGTCACTAAAATAGGAGAGCACGGAAGACTGGCAGTCAAGTGCAGCGGTGCACTCAGTGAGGGAGGCTCTGAGTATACAGGAGCAGGAAATCACGCCGTCTCAACACAAGGAACAGAAATCCACGCTTTGCCACAATGAAGTCAAAGGAAGTCCAATTGAAACCAGGAAGCAAAAGCAGATTGCAACCCCCACCCCCACCCCAGGTCTGTCTGAAGTTCCTTTAGCTCCCTGGGCCTTGCCGTTGCTGTCAAAATCATTCAGATGAAGCCCGCAGTGTAGTGTTGAGCGGACATGGGGTGATGGTGGAGCAGCATCCTCAAGAGCACGAGTGGGCATCTGCTGAAGGGACCGTTGGGCAGCACATCCCAGGCCACCCTGACACTATCCTAAAGGCTCTGGAACAATCAGCTTTACCTGGGGATCTTTGTCCTGTGCAAGTCACTGGCAGGCCTCCTCCTGCTGACTCTATCTGAGAGGGGACTGGGTACCTCTGTTATTTATTAGAAATTCTCCAGCTCTATAGTAATCTTATAAAAGACTTAAGCTCTAAGTGATAATGCCAGATAGCTACCAGGTTTAGAGCTCTTTCTGGGTACGAGTTCATGATTGTATGTGTGTCCTCTTGTGTACCAGCCTTTAGGTTTACACCTGCTACTATGAGGAAGGGGTCCAGGGCCAAAACCTTTGCCTGATGATTTCTAAGTAGCTACCTAGGACCTGGATGTGGAGATTATCCTAGATTTCCCTGGGTAGGGGACTTGAGAGTTGTTAGAGGCAGGAGGCAGGAGGCAGGGGACAGGAGGCAGGGGCAGGGGGCAGGGGGCAGGGGGCAGGGGGCAGGGGCATGAGGCAGGAGAGTGAGGAATGGAAGCAGAGGTTAGGTGCCTCGGAGCCACAGGCCACACGGCTAGCCTCCTGGAGATGGAAAAAAAGGAGACACATTCTCCTCCCCTCTGGACCCCCAGAGTGACCTGAGTCCTGAAAGTCACAGTAGAGCTGTACATACACATGTGTATAGTCTCCAGCCATTGAGTGAGTTTATGGCCATTTTAGAGTCATCAAAGGAAAGTCACACACCGGTCTAAGGAACAGTAGAAAGAAAGGCTGGTCGACGGAATTTGTTAGCTGTTCATTTGTTGCTGTCCGTGTTTCTGATTTCTGCATGGATACAGGCAACTGTATGTAAGTTGTTTAGTTTTTATGTTCAGTCTGAACTCATTGAGCTAAATGACCTCTTTCTGTCACGCCTCCCCCTCCCCCCAAAATGCCTGCCAGTGTTTGGAAGTTGTTGGTCGCTGAGTTCTGGTTTGTAATCAGACACCCCTAGCCTGTGTGTGAGAGAACAGACATTAGAGATAACCATCTGGCCCACATTTTATAGACTAGAAGCAGGGTCTCGGGAGAGGTACCGATTTGGTCACGGAACACAGTTGAGTTCCAGGCCAGCAATAAAGCCAAGCCCCAGGCCAGCCCTTGACCCAGCGCTTGCTCAGCCCACTTCCCTTATCTCAGTATGGTCTGGTGTGCACTAACCACAGACTTTTCATATAAACAAGGTCATAGCTTGGTTGCTATGTGAAAGGTGATATTTCCAACTAGTGGTGATGCATGCCAGTAATTCCAGCACTAGGTGGGAAGAAGCAGAAGGGTCAAGAGTTAAAGGTCACCCTCAGTTAGGAGCTTAAGACCAGCATGGGCTACCCCAGACTTTGTCTTTGAATAATAATAATAATAGAATCTCTATTACCAAGTGACACCCAGGTTTCAATAAACTGCCCACTGTTCTTGGTTAATAAAATCCATGCTTCAGGATGGAGGAGGGGCATACGAGCTCCCATCCCGGACTGAAGACCTATTGTCAACTAAGGGCTCCTAGGAGAGGGGGCGCTGGTTTTCTGACACACTTCCTGCAAGAGGGACAGGTTAGCCCAGGTCTTGACGTTTCCTCTTCACCAATCTGTAGATGGACTTGATCCATAGCTCTGGGATTGTGAGGGGCCCAAATCCTAACTTCCTCCCCAGAGTCCACAAGCAAGGGCGTAGGCAAAGGGTTGACTCCCCCTGACTTTGAGCTGGGGGCTTTGTTTTCTGAACTGCTATTCACAGTGTCGAGCGTTTCCAATTATGAGGGCATTTTCGATAACCTGAGGAACATTATGACATCGTGACTACCTAGGTGCCACTCAGATGAACAGAATGTAAACAATGGGTACTGGGCTCTGTCTAGTCTTATATACAGTGGGAACAGGAAAGTACTGACGGCTGAGTCCCTTGGACCGTGTATCGGTCACCCGAGGAGTCTGTCAATCTGCATGCTCCCTCTCAGGTATCTTGGGCCCAGAGATTCTCTATTACAAACAACAGCACCAGGGCCTCTTCACGCAGTGGATTTACAGACACAGTGATCCACTGAGTGTACAGAGGAAAAGTATCTGGGCAGCACTTTGCCCTGACTCTGGCAGCCTGTGGGACCCTTCCAGCCTTGAGCAGTGTGGTGAAATGGTTAGAGAGCCCCCACTTCAGTTAAATCCACAGGTCATTGGCTGGGAATCATTCATATTTGCATTTCCAGCACATAGATCATTTTGCACACACAAGTTAGGTATGCATATGGATTGAAAATGACTCATATTTGGGAAAGCAGACTAAAGAAGGGTTCCTTGGTAGCCACTAAATTTGAATGTTATAACACCATGGGGTTATTTATTTATTTATTTTTGGTTTTTTGAGTCAGAGTTTCTCTGCACAGGCTTGGCTGTCCTGGAACTCGCTCTGCAGACCAGACTGGCCTTGACCTTACCAAAATGTGCCTGCCCTTGACTCCCAAGATCTGGGATTAGGGCAAGCCCTATCACTGCCAGACTTTTTTTTTTTTTTTTTTTAATATGATATTTTAATTTGCTCATTGAGAATTTCACACATGCATACAATATATTTCAACCATACTCACCATGCATCCTTCCTTCTGACTCCTCCCACATTTCCTCTCACAGGCCCCTCCCTACTTCATATCTTATTCTAACTAAAAAAAAAAACGAACAAAAAACAAACATGAATAGCCCATTGAGTCCAACTAGTACTGCCATGTGTACAGAACTATGGGGCCATTCACTTGAGGATGTGTAGTGGGAGATATTTAAATCTCCAACCCAAGTAGGATGGGTCAATGAAAACACAACTCAGTAATTATGAATATATTCTGTAAGCCTAGATTGGGCAGATACCCCTACACTACTCTGTTCCCCAGTCGTCGTCTTCCTCCTCCATTGTCTTCCTCCAGTTGTCCTCCCCTCTCTCTCTTCCACCAACCTTTATTTCTCCACCTCCCCTTCCTCTGCCCAATCACTGGCTCCAGCCTTTATTTTACAAATTAAGACGGGCAGAAGGTTCACTAGAATTCACCTGTGTAATGACTCACACCTCCTCTTAGCCCTTCCCAGGAAAGGGGAATTAACATCAAAATACAAGGCCAGGGCTATCCACAACAAGGATGCACAGAGATGTGCATCTGAGTGGTGCCTACATAATCAGAATGTAATGTTTCTCAGGTTCTCTAAGGCGCAGTCATAATTGGAAAGGCTCACATGTGACTATCACTCAGAAAACAATCCTATAGCTCCAAGTCAGGGTGGTCTCAACCTTTCATCTATGTCTGTCCTGTGGACTCTGAGGAGGCAGGTAGGGTTTGGGCCCCTCACGATCCCAGAGCTATGGATCATCAAGTCCATCCATACATGGTGAGGAGCAAGCACCAAACCCAGAGCAGGGTGACCTGGGCTAATCTGTCCCCTCTTGCAGGTCCCTTGGGACGTGTCAGCTATCTCTCTGCCATGCTGATGGCGGGCAAAGCCTCTGGGGTGTTTCTAATTTGTGCACAGAATGAATCTTATAGTTGGTTTGTTCCTTCTGCTCTGAAGCTCAAAGCCAAATCCCAGGCTTGGCATTAGCAATTATATAGCACTTATATGCTGTGTTTTGATCATTTTCCCACTAAAGACTCATCTTTCTCTTCCCATTATTCTCTCTGCTTCTATTAGCCTACTCTTTTTTGGCCAAATGTTTTGTCAATCTATTCTGACATACTGTAAGTGACAAATTACATCACTTAAAGACTTATCAATATGTTTTTTTTTTTTTTCACTTTTTTTCTTGAATCAGAGGATTTAAAAAAAAAAAAAAAGAGCAGGTAACCAGGCAGTAAGGAGAATTGTTGAGTTTAAGGACAGGCTGGGAGTGAGACGATCCTCTACAGAGTGAGACCCTGTCTCAAACAAACAAACGTAACCAAAAGGTGAAGATGAGGAGGAGGGCGAGAGGGAAGACGGAGGGAGGGAAAGGACATGTCCATGAGCAATCTGTAAAAGCAGGAGGGTCTCTGTCTCCACTCCTCGCTTCACATGTATTTTAAAGAAACCCCTTTTTATAGCCAAAGCCAGGCAGTCGACTGTGAGTCACAGTTACTAGAATGCAGGAGGCTCTGACTCAGTCCATACCACCCCATAAAACTTGGCATGGCGGAAGCAGAAGCGTCACAAATTCAACTCGGCTACACCGTAAGTCTGAGGCCAGGCCTATCTCAATAATACAAAGCTTCTTCCAAAAAGTCAGATTGTCTTTAACAGAGCAGAGTCTCTGACTAGGAAATAAAAAACCTCCCCTCATTTGTTAATAAGCTACTTTAGACGACTTGTTACTAATATTGCTTTGTGTATAATTTTAGATCAAATGTTTTGACTTTACCCCCCCCCCTTTTAAAAGTAAATTTTGGTGTGGATCTATGTAAGGAAAAAGTAGATGTGTATGTATATGTATGTATGTATGTATGTATGTATGTATTGTGTATGTATGTGTGTATGTGTGTGAGTGAGAGTGTTTATATATGTGTGTGTTTGTGTTGTGTGTGTGTATATATGAGTGTGGGGGTGGGGAGGGAGGGATTGGGTACAGCTACCAGGTGTGTGGAGGTCAGACAACAGGTCTGAAAAGTTAGTTCTCTCCGAATTCTCATGGCTCCAGGAATGGAATTAAGACTTGCTAGGACAAGCACCTTTACCTGTTTACTTATCTCGCCAGTCTGTTTATTTTTTTAACCTCATACTTTGTGCCTTATTAGTCCATCTCAAACCCACATTTTAAAATCAGAAAGCTAAGAAGGCTCTTTAAGAGCAACAGACCCTGAGGTGGCAGAGGTTCATAATTCAGACAGAAATTCCTCCTTCTTTAGAGTGTAGGGAAAGATAAAATCTTGTCCCCTGTCCCATTGGTTTAGTGGCCGAGGGCCCAAACTTAAATTGGCAATAATTAGACGAAAAGGCGTCCACTTTACCCAGGCTAATGCTTTTATTCACGCAGGGCCTCACAGTAGAAGTGAAAAGTTCGTATAAACATTTTTTTTTTTTTTTTTTTTTTTTTTTTTGGTTTTTCGAGACAGGGTTTTCTGTGTAGCCCTGGCTGTCCTGGAACTCACTCTGTAGACCAGGCTGGCCCCCGAACTCAGAAATCCGCCTGCCTCTGCCTCCCAAGTGCTGGGATTAAAGGCGTGCGCCACCACTGCCCGGATGTTTAACAGCTTTATTGAGTTATAATTTATAGGCCATAAAGTTTGCCCAATTAAACTGTATAATTCAGTGGACTTAAAAATATTTCTGGAATTGTACACTATAATGTTACTGTAATATTTTAAAATGGCACCCAGTCTGTTTTGTGGTATGAGGCTGCCATCTTCCTGACTAGGCAAGGCCTGAGGCCATGAGCAGCTGTGTGTTCTCACTGCTGCTTGGCTCAGGCCGCTGGCTCAGGCGGGCCAGAAGCACCTGCCCTGCCACCCACAAGATGCCAGCGTAGGAGATGGCTCTGCCAATCTGCCACACTGTCTCCACAATTCTTGGCTGAGCCCAGACCATTACGCCATCCACGCAGTACCTGGTAGAAATGAGATTCTAATGTTTAAAGATCATCCAATAGCTTTATATATTTGGTGATGCTCAAATAACAAGATGACCACACAATTAGAAGTGTTAACCATACCAACCTGAGTAGTCATAGGTCTTAAAAGTAGGCAGCCTCGGTGGACAGTACCAACTTAGATAAGGACAAGTGAATCATAGGCAGAGTCATAGTGACCTGTCCCCTGAACCTACACCCAGCTGATACCCTGTTCTGAAAGGTATCTGTACTCCCCCTGTACACCTATTCCCTTCCCCACATCCTGCCTTTTTGTGTTTATAACCTCTGTGTAAATAAGTAAATTACAATGTGATTTAAATAACTAAATAAATTTTTAAAAAAAAGCCAAAAAAAAAAAGTATTAACCAATTAACTAACCTAGATATAAGTTGTCACCCAGGACTGTTCTTGATACATGCGTGGCCTTCCACGGCTCCTACATCTCTCCTCCTAGCTCTTCCTCTTCCTTCTCCTCCTCCTCTCCTGTCCTCCAACATTAGCTCCTCCCGAGTTACCAAGTTTATTGTAAAATGTAGCAGGGGAGAGGGGTTATTCTGCTACACTATAATAATCTAGTTTTAGGACAAAAATCTTAAGGCCAGTCCTTCAGCTCTGGGGCTTGGGCGATTATCATGGAACAGGAGATGAAGGAACATTTATATCCTACTTTAGGAGAGTGGGGGAGAAGGCAGAAGTGCAGATGAGTGCTCCCGGGGAAGGCAGAGAGCACTCCCAGTGGTTGCTCTTTTCTCAAGTGCTTCCATCTCAAAGTCATCAGTGTGCCAAAGTAGCATGTCTGAGAGTGGCATGTCCTGATCCACTTCATGCTGTTCTTGTCCTGTGTTGAACCCAGAGAGACCAGACAACTCAGTGCCAAGCCATGCTTGTTCTTACAGGCACTACTATGCTCTGCTGACTAAGAAGCAGCCACACTCGGTCAAGTGCAAAGGTTTCTGCACTCAACCTGGGCTGTGTTCCTAACTGTGGCTCAGCCTAGAGAAACAAAGGCCTGACTGTAGGAGTTAAGGAGGCCCTGGCAGGGGTCCCGAGCAACTCCTGGGTGCCTACCCCTCTCCTGCACACCCAGTCATCCAGGAAGTGGTCTTCAAGTTTGAGTGTAGGTAAGAATCACCTGGAAGGTTTATGTAAACAGATCCCAGGGCTTTGTTCCCAGACAGCAGATGTAGGGTGCCCAGCCACTTGCATTTCTAATGATCCCCCAAGGATTCTGTTGTGGGTCTGGGGGACTACATTCAGTAGCACTGTCCCAGGGCTAGGACTGTCCTTCTGCCGGTTAGCTGAGATGGTAGCTTCTGCGGGTAATGTGGGAAGAGCTTAGGCTTACACTAGAAAGAAAAGGCTCATCTTTTCCACACACTGTCGGCATTAGCCAGGATTCTGGCTGGAAACGGATGGTGCCCTTAAAAGGGATAGGAAAGGCACTACTTAACAAAGATGTGGGCAGAGATGAGAGTGAAGCCTTGGAGCCCAAGGACCATGGGAATCTATCGCCACCCTCTGCCTACAGAAAAGGACCAAGGATGGGGGCGGAGTGGGGGCGGGGTGGAGGCGGGGCAGGCTGGGCATGGGGAGGGGTAGACAAAAGCACTACCTAGCATAAGCAGGCCTGCATGGAAGTATGACATGACAGTTAGATAGGGGATAAACAGGCAGGGAGGCAGGCAGACAGACAGATGAAGACAATAGCTATACTTCCAAGAAGCTGTGCCCCTAAGAGTACCTTTTAGAAGTCATAGGCTAAGCAAGCATGTGTCAACTCAGGTGTGCCCAACCTTCTGATATTGTGACATGATACTGTCATCTCTGAGGTTCACGCTAAGGACCCATGAAACTGAGTTTTTTTTTTTTTTTTAGTCACACAGGGGCTGGCTGAGTGGCTAAGGGGATAAGGAAATACCCAGTCTAACAACCTGGGTTTGATCCACAAACCCTCATGTCTTGGAAGGAGAGAAGTGACTCCTACAAGTCCCCCTCTGATTCCCACATGTGTCATAGCACATACATGCCCTCCCTTTCGAAATAAATAATTTTAAAAATTGCAAAGCAAAAAAACCACAATGTTTTGAGTACGTTTTTCAATGTGTATTGATTGGGCTTGTCGCTATAGATATCCTAGGATATGTGTACCTGAAAGAAGACTGACTGGGGATTAAATACAGTTAATTCTATTTTTTTAAAGATTTATTTATTATATATGTATATAAATACACTGTTGCTATCTTCAGATACACCAGAAGAGGGCATTGGATCCCATTACAGATGATTGTGAGGCACCATGTGGTTGCTGGGAATTTAACTCAGGACTTCTGGAGGAGCAGTCAGTGCTCTTAACCACTGAGCCATCTCTCCAGCCCTCAGTTAATTCTTACTACTCAAAGAAGTTGCAAAGTCATTGCAAGAACCCAGTTACCCAATACTGGGCCATTGTTCCTAGGTAAGTGAGATGCTATGGGCCTCAGAAAACCGAGTAAGCTAAGGCCAATGTGGATGTCCTGGAGGCAGAAGATGGTGGAGTGAAGGGCTCTGAGCCAGTGCCCAAGCCCGTCTGGGTCAAGCAGGGATGGTGAGGGACCAAGCCAATGAATAAGAGCATTTATATTTCTGTGACCCTGAGAAGTGTCACAGAGAAGGGGAGAGGGCGAGCACTATAGGAGTTCACCGAAGGGTCCAGTCACGTGGGAGCTGGCACTAACAAGGATTCTCAGGACTTGCAGAGAACTAGTCAGGATATCCCAGAACTGTTGGCTTCCTCGGGCTCATTCTCTAAGAAAGGCAGAGGCCCACTCTCATCCCTCCCGACCCTCGGTACAGGCTACACAGTGCTGGGCAGCCTTCCAAGTGCCCTTTCTGTGAGCCCACATCTGTCTGTATGCCACGGAGGCCCCCTCGTTCCTCGGGGGCAGCAGTGGAGTTGTAAGGAAAGGCGCCTCCAAAAGCTGAATGGGATAAAACTGTGGGAGAAGCTCATGCCGAGGAGGGGCTCCATTCACGTTGTGCAAAAATGGCCGTCTTTCCTCTCCTGATGGTCCTGAGATTTAAAAAAAAAAAAAAAATTAATAGCAACACATATCCTCTCCAGCTCATCACAAAGTGAGCATATTCAGTGGAAGCTGGAAGGACGGATGGACAGGTGATGCATGAGAAATTCAATTCATACCACCATGAGGCTGCGCGAGGTGGGGCGGGGGCAGGGGCGGTCAAGTTGTTGGCTTCCTTAAATCTTTCCTATCTGCCCAGCTCTGCCCTGGTCCTTCTTATAAATATGAACTTATTTCATATTCCAATACCTTGATGGATGGATGTTGACTGTCCTGTTTTGTGAGACTGTGAGACTTACAGAAGCCGAGTATCCCATTGCGAAAATCCATGTTGTTGAATGGTTGGGCAAGAGGCCTAACTGGAACGTAGCCTTACCTAGCGCCTTTATCTCCAGGCCGTGTCTTCTTCTGTCACTCTGCTCTCTCTTTTCTCTTCTTCCTTATTTATAAGAAGAAAGCCTCTTTTTAAAATGTCATTGCACTCACTTTTTATTGATTTAATTTAATTTGGGGGATGGGGCAGGCAGGGTACTTCACATCCACTGGCATTCAACTACTCTGGGGAATCGAACTCGGTCCCCAGGCTACACGACAAGCACCTTTACCTGTAGAGCCGTTTCACTGGCTCTGGAAAAGTCCTGTTAGGACAAGATTCTAGTCGGAGGCAGAGGCAAGGGGACACTAGTGAACGCGAGGCCAGCATGGTCCACAAGCAAGACTCTCTTCACAAAACCAAACCAACCAAACAAATGAAACCCCCAAGTCCAGCCCAGATCTTCTCTGTCTTAAAATATGCCTTAATGAAACTCTCCTGACAGCAAAGGTGAGGGACGACTCTTGCTGCCCTCCGGGGACTTCCTTGTTCTGTTCCAGCTCCAAACACTTCCTCATTCTTTTTTTGCCCCAGAACAGCTGTATGGGATGGACCTGTGAAATGACAGGCTCCGTCCCACAGATGAGTTAACACAGGGTCGGAGGGATTTAATGACACCCGAAAACTATACAACTTTACCTTAAAAACAAAATAAGAAAGACTTTCTCCACCCCTAGCCTCCTTCTCCTGGCCTGGAAGTAGCAAACGATTACATCTTTTACTGAGAGGATTCTAGAGCTAAGGTCGGTCTCTGTGGCAAAGGCCAATGATCAGCTAGCAACGCCTCCCATGAGTCAGGAAAGATAAAAACTGAGGACCACGTGCTGAGTGTCTCAACTTGCCCTAACTTTCCAAAGCCTTACATGATTTCTTTTCTTTTCTTTTTAGAGAATTATTTATTTATGACGGTACTGTAGCTGTCTTCAGATACACCAGAAGAGGGCATTGGATCCCATTACAGATGATTGTGAGCCACCATGTGGTTGCTGGGAATTGTACTCAGGACCTGTGGAAGAGCAATCAGTGCTCTTAACTGCTGAGCCATCTCTCCAGCCCCCCTTACATTATTTCTTAAGAACTATGTTAATTTTCTTGTGAGCATAGCCCCTGGTTCAGGGTTGATGTTCCACACAGAGAGGTACTAGAATTTATTGAGAAGCAACTATCTACCAGGCTATCGTTATATTTACTGCCATTCAAGTTGTTTCTCAACAAGGATTTGGATCCAAGTAAACTTGAACATGACCTCAGGAGTCTGTTGGGAAAACTTACCTCCTTTGTATGCCGGTCTCAATGCCAGAATTTTAAAGATCCTAGAAAAGATTTCTTAGATGCCAACATAAGCTCAGAGAAGTTTATAAAGAGGAACTTATAGATGGGAAAAGTACATTAGTATTTTGGGTATACATTTTTCTGTCACTGAACACAATGAGCCCAGCTCCATTAATTTTTAAAATTCTATTCATTTAACGTGTGTGTGTGGTGTGTTGGAGGGCACATGTACCATCATGTGTGTGTGGAGGCCAGAAAACAACTTGAGGTAATGGCTTCTCTCCTTCTATCATGTGAATCCTAAGGATCAAACTCAGGTCATCAGATTTGGTGGCGAATGGCTTTAACCTTGAAGTCATTTGGCCAGGCCTGTTCTATTCACTTTTATGTCTAACACTTGTCTGGCTCTATACCAATTCAAAATGACAAACGAGGGACTAAGTAAAGCTAAGCCCCATTTGATAATAAGGCAATCAGGGACATGCTGCAGATTGTCCCTCTAGTGGCCATAAAAGTTACAACCTTCCATCCCCACCCTAAACTGCCCAGCCCTTTTTTTTTTTTTTTTAAACTAAGAGCTTTCCGTGTGCCTTCAACACTTTCATGACAATTTTCTGCTCCTCAGTAAGGAAGGACACTCCATCCCATAATAGGTCTGGTTGCTTCTCTGTTTTAGACAAGCTCATAAGGACTAAGCTTTATATGATGAGCTTGGAAGTCTGCCTGGGAGCACACCACATGCGGACTGGGGTGCTTTCCCAACCTTCTTGGTATAAAGGTGAACAGTTGTACAGCCAGGGCACTGAAACAGTTTCGGTTTGGTTAGAGACAGTGCCGTAGGAAGCCTATGACCGTATGTCAAACGCTAGATCATGCCGAGTGCCTCCAAGCACGGTTCCAGAAGAGGAGAAAGAAAATATTTCTTTTGTTTAATCAACAGTCAACATTTAGTGACTGGTCAGATTATAATGATGCTTCAGTAGATATCTTATCTTAAATATGGACACGTTTTACACCTTTGGTCCACATTTTTTTTTTTTTTTTTTTTTTTTTTGAGAGAGAGAGGTCTCACTATGTAGCCCTCTGTGTAGACCTGGCTGGACTCAAACTCACAAAGATCTCCCTGCCTTCCCTGAGTACTGAGATTAAAGGTGAGTGCCACCTCATCTGACTGGTCCACAATTAAAAAAAAAAAAAAGCTCTCTTTTTGGTTGTTTTTTGTTTTATTTTTTTTTCAGATGGTTTCTCTTTGTACCTCTGGCTGTCCTGGAACTCATTCTTAGACCAGGCTGGCCTCGAACTCAGAAGAATCTGCCTGCCTTTGCCTCCCAAGTGCTGGGATTAAAGATTTGAGTTACCGCTGCCTGGCCAAAAACAAACAAACAAACAAACAAACAAAAAGCCAAAAAACCAAAAACCAACAACAAAAAAACCCCAACTCTTAAGATGACAGACAGCAACTGCTTTTGTATGTATGTGTATGTAGGCTCATCAAAAGGCAGTTTCTAATACCTAGGAGCAAACAGCCACATACACGCCGCCAAAGACAAGGTGTTCTTCATGTTTTAATTATCCATGGTCATATATGGGACACCACCTCTGCCCAGGGAGGAGCTGAGGGTGATGGCTTCCAGGTAGGGCAAGCTACCAAGTGAGATGATCAGAGAACGACTGTACCTGAGACAGTGATCACAGAGGGTCAGTGTTGCTTGGTATGAGCATTAGCAAAAAAGATCTCGGATCAAAACAGGGCAAGGCTGAAGGGCTCTGAACTACTTCTTCAAGTAGCCCCCAAACACATACATATGTACACGCACACACACAGGAGCACACACAGGCACACACACACACACACACACACTGTACACACACAATCGCATATGCACACATGCACACGTGACACATGAACACAAACGTGTGCACACAAGGGCATGCATACAGCTTCCTACCTGGGACCTTCAGATGAACTCTGGTGGTAGAACAGGCTGTGTATGTATTTCAAAGCACACATTCTAGACAGTTGACTGTTCAATTCCTATCTCAAGCTTGTTTCCTTGGAGCGTTGGGAATGAATCTCACTAACCAGTGGCTCAGCCAAGGCGCTGCTGCTCTGCCTTTGACAAGGACTGCTCACGAGTGTGCATTCCTGCCTTCTGACATCTTCAGCTGGGGAAACATCTGCTCCAGGCGTATTAGCCGTATAGCCCATAACTTGCTTTTTCCTGCCTCAAAGAAGTCATTGGAAGGGCTAGGTGCCTGACTACATCCACAATGTTCCTTCTTCCCTCTGAGGCCTTACCTCATCACTTCCACTATGTCCTCTCTGTTTTAGGTTGGGGAATCTTCAATATTATGCGGGAGGGTTGTTTGCTATAGTTTGAATGAGCCCTTCACTCTTATGGAAGCCCCAGCATGGTGGTCCACACCTGTACTCAAAGCTACTCAGGATGCTAAGGTAGAAAGATGGCTGAAAACAGGAGATGAGAGCCAAACAGAGCAACCCAGGAAGACCCAGCCAAGAACAAACAAACCGCACTGGGAATTCCAACATTATGGCATTGTTAAGAACTGGACTTTTAGGAAATAATCAGTCTGGGAGGGAATTTGTTCCACGATCACAAATGTGGGTTGGTTACCAGAGGGCGTTTGTAATAGTTACCCAGAGGCAGAGATAGAGGAATAGAAACAGACAGACATAAAGCCAGAGAGACAAGGACATGGACAGACACAGAGACTCCTGCAAAAGACAAATACTGGCCGTGAAAAAAAATCAGTAAGTCAAAGGTTATCCCAGTGATACAGGAAACTTTGGGGTGTCTGTGAGAGTGACTGGCCCTTTTGTGGCTTTTGATGATTCAGCTGAGGAGTTAGGGCGCTGGGCACTCACAGTCACAATGAGCCAATCGTTTCCATGGTCTCACCCCACACACTCGAAGCATGAGATTCATGGGCCTCAGATGCTGAGTTTTAGAAAGACACGGATGATAGGTGGAGCGCTTAAGAGGAAGTGAGAAGGAGAAGCCGCAGTATCATGGGAGCAGGTCCCGGGAAATGGGGTGCCACTGAAGGCCACTGTCGTAGAGTCCGTAAGGCTTTCCTGATGAGGTACAGAGGGAATATTGAACTGGTCAGTGTAGTTCCCAACTACAAGGCTGTCAGTGTAAGGCCTTTTTATGCTCACCCTAGCTCTGAATAACGACAGCAGAGTTATATTTATGTAAAATAGCTTTAGGCCTTCGGTTATTCTAGTTCCCAACTAACTCTTACAACGTCTATTTATTCTATGTCTGTCAGTGGCTTCTTTCCTCACAGTCTCTAGTGCTGGGGCCTGCCTGCATCTTCACCAGGTTGGGCTGGTGAGTCCTACTGGCCTGCAGCCACCACAACCCGCCTTTTATTAAAACCATGGGAAGGGGAGAGAGGGTGTGTTTACAAAACACGTGAAGGCTCTGCTCAACAATGAACAATGCCAGAGTCTGGCCTGGGTCAGATCTCTGCCGGAACAGAAATCAGCATTTGTATAGTACAGTCTTTACACAGTGTGCAAAAAGATTCTCCCTCCAGGTACTCTCCTCTCAGTTCTAGTTACATCCTTACAGATGGCTTCCAGGAAAAGGGGGTGTTCATTTAAGAGGAAGAACAAGAAACCAGACCCCCTCCCCCTTTCTGGTACCCTTGGCCTCTGGGCAGAGGAGAACTAAGGATGTTTTGGCTTTAACCCTTTCAGTCTCTCTGGCCTCAACAAAATGGAGTTGTCAAAGGGGACAATGGCCTTGTCAGTGTTTATTCAAGGTTAGGGTGGATCTTTCACTTTTGGGGTCTTCATCCTCCATGCTTGGCCAGTTTCTATCTCCTGCCCTCATAGCCCAGATGTCATTATTCACTTTTGCTGTGCTGGATTTGGATGAAAATTTAAAAAGAGTAGCATTGAAGGAAACAGTATAAGGGCTTTTTGCTTTATTTATTTTTTTTCTTTAAACATGGTTGAGTGTTCAAAATAATAACTGCTGAGTTTTGTTTTTAATTTTTTTTTTTTTGACAGAGTCTCACTCTGCGGGAAGTCTCACCAACAGAATGGATCAAAGATAAAACCATCTGAACTGAAGGACAAAGAAGAACAATCCAATACAGACAATAAATATTTAAAAAACCATCAGTGAGTATTCCAAGAATTCCTTAGGGGTTGGAGCCTTCCCAGAGGACACACATCTCTAGGTTGTGCCACGAGAGTGTATTATCTCCCACTCTACTTACAGATCATTTCTGGATTTTTTTTTGTGCAGCTGAAATGTGAACTCTTGGCTTCCTACTCCAGTGGCCACGCCTCCCCGCCATGAGGGACCCTAATCTCTTTGGTACAATAAGCTAAAATAAACTCTATGGTAAACTGGTTTTGGTCCTGTTACTTCATCACAACAAAAATATATACATAGCATAATGTAAGTATTCCGTTTACAGCTGAGCATCCCACAGTTACTGGGTTCTCTGCTCTGACCAGCATAAGTCTGTATGGACCATCATCCACTGCACAGGGACTCTTTTCTACAATTAAGAGTGGGAACTTCACCAATCTACGATATGGAGATAATTGCAAAGGCAGTTTGATATGTTGTCAATTTAGTAAAATAATAGTCGTAGGTTTACTCCTAGGGCTTATGAGATTCCTCAGCCATGGGTTCTTGGCCAGATTCACAGTACCAGGTATGTGTTTCTTCCTGTGGAGTTAGCGTTAAAACCAACCAGAAAGCAGTTGTTTACCCCCATATCTTGCCACTATGGTATCTATGGGTCTAACTTAGCAGGCCAGTTACTGCTGAAGCTTGCAGGGCTCACATGGAGGTAAGTCTGTTGATGACTTCCTCCCTCCAGTAGTCCACGTAGCAGGTCTGGTACTATGAAAGCTAGCCAATAAGGAGGCAGCTTTTCACTCCCTTTCCCTCTCCCTCTCCTTCTCCCTCTCTCTTTCTTTCTCTGTTTGTCTCTGTCTCTCTACTCTCTGGATCTCTGGAAGAGCAATCAGTGCTCTTAACCACTGAGCCATCTCTCCAGCCCCCAAGACAACTCTTATAAGGACATTTAATTGGGGCTGGCTTACAGGTTCAGAGGTTCAGTCCATTATCATCAAGGCAGGAGCATGGCAGTGTCCAGGCAAACATGGGGCTGAAGGGGCTGAGAGTTCCACCTCTTGTTCTAAAGGCAGCTAGAAGACTGGCTTCCAGGCAACAAGGATGAGGGTCTTAAAGCCCACGCCCACAGTGGCACACCTCCTTCAACAAGGCCACACCTCCAAATAGTGCCACTATCTGGGCCAAGTATATACAAACCATCAATCACACTACTTAAACCTCACCCCCATTGTTTTCTGTCTCCTTCATACTGCTTGTTCAACTATTCTCCAACCCACCCCCAACCCCAAGCTCTACCTGCCTCCTGGTTCCTGGTTTCAACAGGTATCCAAATTAAACACACAACATTAAAGTCCGTGCCCCATTCACATTAAGATCCATACATGAGAGGGAATGGGCAGTGGGGTCTTGCTCTTATTGTTTGTTTGTTTGTTTGTTTTTTAAACTTCTTTTAAAATTTATTATCATGGAGGTGGAACACCAAGGCCATATATGGAGGTCAGGTGACAACTTACAGAGAATCAAACTTGGGTCTTTAGACTTGTGTGGCCCAAATACTTTACTTTCTGGCTCCTTGCTCTTTGTTGCTTTGAGACAGGTCCTTACTCTGCAGCCAAGGCTGGCCCTAAACTCACTCCATATCCCAGGCTGACTTCAAACTCAAGGAATCCTCCTGCCTTAGCCTGTGCTGGAATTACAGATATGAGGCACCACCCCAATTTCTTTATCCTCTCAACAGGTGGCTGGGAGCTTCAAAGATGGTCTTAGGTCAATTTATGAGTTCAGGCAGCAGCAAGGAGCCTGAGGATGCTGACTGGCTCCTTGACCAATGGTTCCTCCTGTAGCCACTCTGGGGAATTTAGGCAAGGGTCTGATACTGCTGTGTTGCATCGGTGGGATCCAGGGAATCCTTAGGCTCCCTCCATTGGTTGGAATGGAAGTCAGAATAGAGTAAGTAACAGGATAAATATTTTGCTCAGTGCTGTTAGGGCTTCAAATAAAGTGCCTGAAAGGTTGTCATCTAAAGAAAAACCTACCCTGGGGGTTGGTATAGCAGTCGCTACAAGGCAGCATTCCATCGGTGCAGACTACCTGAGTGTTTGTGTCTGGGATAAGGTGGTAGAAAGTGAGTTCTCAGGATTCCTGCCAGACACACATTTATCTGGTAGAGGCTGAGGGAAACAGTTATTAAAACCAAAACAAAAGCGAAACTCAAATTTTTTTTATAAGAAACTGCTCTAAAATGTCCTTATCTAATATAAAGCAGTCTGCCAAGACATAACACCAAACCTTAAAAAGAAAACACATGGGATTCTTTACCTTTCCAGGCTCCAGAAAATTCCGTTTTCTCTCGGCCCCTTTCATCCTTCTGACCCACACAGAAGCAATATGTGCACTGCTCTCTAGGCAAGTACCCGGCTGTAATCTGCATGGAAGCTGTGGATAGCCCAGTCCTTCTGGACATTGACTATCATTGTGACCACAGGATTTCATGTTTGTCTCTGCTCGCCTTGGGAGCAGAGCTGTGTCTCACCTCCGAGAAAGCTGTCCTGCATGAGTTAGGCTGAAGTCAGATTGACAGCACCCTTCCTGTTGATTGAGATGGATGGTCACTTGGATGTGTCAGGGAGGAAAAACAGGTTCTGTCTCCCAGGCTTCGAGGGCTTCCCATCGGTACTTCCTTGATAGCGTGCATTGCTCTCACGTACCTACCTCGCCAGCCCGCAATCACTAGAATCTCTCAATCTAGGCACTGACTTTTTGTTTTGTTTTTGATTTTCGAGACAGGAGTTCTCTGTATAGCCCTGGCTCTCCTGGAATTCACTCTGTAGATCAGGCTGGCCTCGAACTCAGAAATCCGCCTGCTTCTACCTCCCAAGTGCTGGGATTAAAGGCGTGGCCACCACTGCCCAGCAGGCACTGACTTTTGATTAGACCAATACTTAGCACTGACCCTGAGCACCCAGGCTTACTTGGCTTCTTCCTTCAAGTGTTTGTGGATTCACAGGAAATTCACAGAAGCGCCAGCCTTCCTCCATCTTCAGGAAGCTGCAAAGCTCTGAGCTAGCAGTTCCGTGATTTATTTTCTTTCTTTCTTTCTTTCTTTCTTTCTTTCTTTCTTTCTTTCTTTCTTTCTTTCTTTCTTTCTTTCTTTCTTTCTTTCTCTTCTCTCTCCTCTCTCTCTCTCTCTCTTCTTTCTTTTTTTTTTCCGAAAATTTTAACAGGTTTATTTATAATGTTATAAAGTTGAACTGTTGAAATGTGTTCACTGAAACATTTTGCTTGCATTAATGCTTTACATCTGCATTTATAATAAAAAATTCACAACAAAATGAACGTGGAGAACTGCAATACCTGATTCTGTCCCCTGTGTTTCCACTCGCAATCATATACTTAGGTACCTTTGACCCATGGAAAAAATATCTAACGTTCAGAACTACTGATAACAGGAAGAAGAGGAAAAAAAAATTTTTTTTTTGAGAATGAAATGTTTCCCCTCATAGTGGACTCTTAAGCGCGCTCTCCGCGTATGCGGCGAGCTAGCTGGATATCTTTTGGCATAATTGTTACACGTTTGGCATGGATAGCACACAGGTTGGTATCTTCAAAAAGGCCAACCAGATAGGCCTCACTTGCCTTCTGCAAAGCACCAATAGCCGCACTTTGGAAGCGCAGGTCTGTTTTGAAGTCCTGAGCAATTTCTCGCACCAGACGCTGAAAGGGGAGCTTGCGAATCAGAAGTTCAGTGGACTTCTGATAGCGCCTGATTTCACGGAGTGCCACGGTACCAGGCCTGTAACGATGAGGTTTCTTCACCCCTCCAGTAGAGGGCGCACTCTTGCGAGCGGCTTTTGTAGCCAGTTGTTTCCTGGGTGCTTTACCACCGGTGGATTTGCGGCAGTCTGCTTTGTACGAGCCATGGTATGGGCACCTCCTTACCTACCCCCCTTCTCCTTCGGCTGGAGCTCGGCAAGCGAGAGGCGGCGCTGGCGTTAGAGAGCGGCGGCGGCGCGGCGAAGGCTGCGAACACTCTCTCTCTATTTCTTTCCTTCTTTCTTTCTCCCCATTTTACAGATGAGAACACTGAAGCTCAGAAGGGGAAATCACTTAGTGAGATGGTGCAAGTATTAAACGGTGAGATCTGGAGTTCAGGGCCATTCGTGTTGAGGAAGGAGTCTTTGCACTTGCTGTAGTCCCCAGAGACAGGGGGTGTTAAAAAAAAAAAAAAAAAAAAAAAAAATCATGAAACGGGCCTAGATGAGCTAGGGGGTGTCCACTAGGTGGTGGCAGAGAACCAGCCAGTGGCCTGGAGGTGCCGGGTGCCGGTTCTAACCTGGGACAAAGGCAGGGCTGGCGATCCTGAGGTGGGGCTAAGGGAAAGCTCTGTGTGAATACTCATTAACTCCCACGATCAACCTTTAAAAGCGGATGCCTCTAGCTCCACAGTCTTCAGACAAGTGAACTGAGGCGGTCAGGGGTTTAGATCGCATGCCACGCCTGCTGTTCATTCGGGCAAGCAACAAGGCTAGTGGGGGAGGTCGGGCCTTGCAGCCTTTCCAACCTTTACGTAAAATCTCCTGACCCAAATTGTTTGAGTGCAATGCGACTGTAGTTGTACCCTTAGCATAGAGGCAGAGGATTGGAGTATTCTCAATACTTGGTGACTTCAAGGCTGCCTTAGGCTATGTGAGACCGTGTTTTGAGAAATACGAACCGGTAGGGGGAGCTGGAGAGACAGTGGAGCAGTTAGGAGCCCCGAGTGCTCTTCAGAGGACTTGCGTTTCATTTCCGGCATTCACACATCGGAATGGGATGCAAAGCCCCTTCTGGCCTCCTTGAGTAGCAGGCACACCTGTGGCTCTCTTGACAGTCACCCAGACAAAACATCCATACTCACTGTGCTGCCTAGTCTCATGCAACTTGACACACAGTCTAGAGTTTTCTGAAAGGAGAGAACTTCGATTGAGCAATGCCTCTGCAAGATTCAGCTGTAGGGCATTTTCATTTTTTCTTTTCTTTTTAAATTAAGATTTATTCATTTATTTAAGATATGTGAGTACATTGCAGCTGTCCTCAGACACACCAGAAGAGGGCATCAGATCTCATTACAGATGGTTGTGAGTCATCATGTGGTTGCTGGGAATTGAACTCAGGAAGAGCAGGCAGTTAACCTCTGATCCGTCTCTCCAGCCCTTCCTCTACTCCTCTCCATTTCACTCCCCCTCCTCTCCCCTCTATATAATCCACTCCCTTTCTATTCTCATTAGAGAAGAAAAGGCTTCAAAGAGTTAACAGTCAAACATTACAAAATAAAATATAGTAAGAGAAAGCAAAAACCATCACGTTCAGGCTGGACATGGCAACCCAACAGGAGGAAAAGAGCCCAAAGAACAGACTTGAGAATCAGAGACCCACTCACTCTCGCATTCTGGAGTCCCATACAAATACTAATCTAAGAACTATAATTCAGAGGTGAAGACCCGTGTAGGCTGCGGGCTTGCTGCTTCAGTCTCTGTGAGCTCATATGCACCTTGCAGAGTTGATTCAGAGGGCTGCGTTCTCCTGTCTGACTCTTACACTCTCTCTGCCTCCTTTTCCTCAGAGTTCCCTGAGTTCTGAGGGGAGAGGTTTGATGGAGACCTCTGAGTTAGACTCTCTTTACATGTAATGTCGGCTGTGGGTTTCTTCCAGACCAGTAGCGTTTGGTTTTACCATAGGTCTCTGGGTTATCAAGGCTCTGGTTCTTGGCCGCCAAGTGGTGTTGGGTATGGGGTTTGTCTTGTGGAGTGAGCCTTGAGTTGAATCAGATGTTGGTTGGTTGGTTACTGCCACAGGTTAGGTGCCACTGTTGCCCTGACGTACTCTGCATGCAGGACAGACTGTAGGCCTTTAAAAATCTCCTGACCCAGTCCCAGTTCTGGGGACCCAGCTCGTGTTCCAGTTCTGTCCCAAAGCCTTTACACTGAGTTTTCTACCTGAGATGTTTTTTTCTCCTCCTTTTTCCTTTCTCCCCTCCCCTCCCCTCCCCTCCCCTCCCCTCCTCCCTCCCCTCCCCTCTTCTCTCTTTTCAACAGGGCCAGAGATTGAACACCGGAGTCACAAGTGCTCTGCCACAGAGCCACACCCATAACGCCTCTCATACTATTCCAGCCTTTTCCTTTCTGCTGTTTGTTCTCTGTTAAAAATGTTAGTCCTTTGCAAAAAGGCTTCCCCAAGGACGAGTACTCTTCCTTCTCTGTTTTGTGTGTCCCTTGCTAATTTTAGTAACAGTCACTAAGTTTCCAGTAGGCTGTTACCTTCACAACAAGCTCTTGTTCATAGCCTAGCATGGAAACTAGAGAGTCATAGGCTCCGAGAGGAGGTGACTCTCAGATACAAGGGCCCAGTAGGCACACCTTGAAAAGGAAAATTCCACCTGTTTCCTGCAAGTACACGGAAAATCACAGTCCCCAGTGGAGAGTTATTCCCAGGGCCACCACAAACAATGAAGATTATGGTTGCGGGAATTGCTTTCTAGATCTCAGCCTCGGGCTCTGAATCTTAGAGGTGGAAGGGCAGCACCCAGTCAAACTTGGACTTCAGATAGACTGTGTACATATTTGGAAGCAGAAGCTGGCCTCAAACTTGAGATCTTGCCTCAGCTTCCCATGTGCTAGTAGTAGTGTAGGCATGAGCCACAATGCTCTGCTCACAAAATACTTTTTTAAAAATGTAATTTGATCCCAACAATATGAGACATTTTAAAAAAAATTTTTTGAGACTTTTTAAAATAAAATTTTATTTAAAAATTTGAGAATTTCATACCATGTATTTTTTTCACATCCTTTCCCCACCTTCAAGAACTCACCCCCTCCACTCTTTCCTCCCTACCCACCCAACTTTGAGGTCTTCTCTTCTTTCTCTTCCTTGTTTTCCTCCTCCTCCACCTCCTCCTTTTCTTCCTCCTCTTCTTCACTCCCGAAGTACAGTTTGTGTTTGCCACACTACTCTCAGGAATGGGACCTGTCCTGGAATGTGGCCACACCACTAAAGAAAACTCTCTCTCTCTTCCAGCATCTATCAACAGGCAGCTCCACAGCTGGGGGAGGGACTTTGTCCCCTTTGATCTTAAGTAGGTCTTGTGGTGACTTCTCTATGTGCAACTGCCCTGCTGATGTCTCCTTGAAGTCACCACCTCCTCTGGCCACTACAACCTCCTCTTCCTGAAAGAGTCCAGAGCCTGACATGGAGGAGGTGTGACGTGTGACATGTGACACTCAAGTTCCACTTAGAGCTGAGCATTCCACGGTGGAGGAATTTTTAGAGTAGAAGTATTACATTAAACCCATGGCAAAAACACTTGTTTATCTGAACTGTAAGTTCAACTGGGTACCCTGTAATTTACCTGGCAACTTAAAAAGGAATGGTTTGCCTGGGGCAGTGTTGGGACTGGGGAAAGCACAAGCCATCAAAGGCTCTGTTCTTACCCCGTCCCCGCCTCCCAAAGGGTAGAATGAAGTTGGTTTCTTTCATGCCAAATAAGCAATCACAGACAACCCATTAGGAATCTAAACCTCATGACTATCATGAGACTCAAGATCAAGAATAAATTTTTTTTTTATTTTTTTTAGATTAACAGCCAGAGAAGCCAGTCTTCACATACACACGGCCAGTCAGTCAGCAGGAGGTCTGCTCCTCAAGGAAGGTAAGAGCACTGGCTTCTTGTTAACTGTATACTGTTCTGTTCTTCCAGAACAGGGCTTGGTGGACGTCTGTCTCCCCACAGGGCCTTATTGAGCTTGAACGACTGGAGTTTCCATGTTTGTAATGGTCTCACCTTTGGAGTATGGAGTCTCTCAGATTCTTTCTGATTCCTCCAAGGTTGCCAAGGATATCAACGTTTGGGGTGGTGGTGAGAGGAACCCCTTTGCACTGCATTTAATCTGTCACCCAAAGGGACTTCTGTTGGCTTCACGGGGGGGGGGGGTGAGGTACACTATCCTGTAACTGTTTGCCGTGGCTCTCAGCTTGAGATGAATGTGCACAGAGACAATTAATGCAGAGTTAATTGAGTCTCTTGTCTGTCAATGCAGGGCTCACCTTACACTACCCACTTGAGGTGTGTGATCCCTGAGTTCAAATGTAGTTTCCTTTTTACACCTGGGAAGGGCAAATTACATGCAAAATGCCCTTGGGAAGGAGCCACACTCTGGGCTCAAGGAAATCCTGATTTTGCCTTCCCATTATCCTGTTCTTCAAATTGGAGCTAATTAATGCAATTCCATGGGGGGTAGACCCTTAACATTTATAATAGCAGTAATTTAAAAAAGGCAAAAACCTGACCATAATGACAAGGGATGAAGCTTCTGTTATTGTCTTTTACTGAGTTTACTGTAGTTAATGGTCACTGTGGTCCATGAGATTTTTGTTATTATTCATTTATGCACATTTTGGGTTTTTGAAAGTGTTTTTGGTTTGAGTGTAGTGGTACACACCTTTAATTAATTCCAGTACTTGGAAAGCAGAGGCACACAGATCTATACAAATTCATGGCCAGCCTGGTCTACATATTGTGTTCTAAGACAGCCAGAGCAGTGCAGTGAGACTGTCTTTAAAACAAAAGGTTTTAATTCCTAGCCGTGAGACCTGGATAGACTGCCAGAGAAACTGAACTGGATGAGAGGGAAAGAAGCTACTAGATGAAGGGAGGTCTGGCTTCCTCGGTCTGTCTCCGGTGATGTGTACTTGGCCAACAAGAACAGGATCCCTTGTTTCAAAAGTGGGTTTGGAAGACATGCTCTGACACTATACATACACTCCAGCCAAGCTCTGGCTGGGATGCGCTGGCAAACACTTCTCATTGGATACTGTAAACTTCTGCTTGGCCAGAGATTGATGCCAGTGGTAATTTTGGAGGAAAATAAGGCATCTTCTTTTGTTTCTTTGTGTGTGTGTTGTTTTGCTTTTGTTTTTGTTTTTTGAGACAGGGTGTCTGTGTATTTTGGCTGTCCTGGGGCTCGCTCTGTAGACCAAACTGGCTTCAAACTCACAGAAATCCACCTGCCTCTGCTTCTCAAGTGCTGGGATTAAAGCTGTGTGCCACCTCTGCTCAACTTCTTCTATTGTTTTATTTTTACATTTATTATTTTACTATTTATTTAGTATTTACTATTATGCATTAATTTATTATTACATTGTGTGTGTGTGTGTGTGTGTGTGTGTGTGTATACACGTGGGACTCAATAGACAACACCATGGAGTCTTCTCCCTCCTTCACCAGGGTTCTGGGGCTCACACTCAGGTTGCCAGACTCATGCAGCAAATATCTTTCCCCACTGAATTATCCCTCCATCCCCACCTCTTGTTTTATTCATTGATGCCCTAGGCTAGCAAAGGTCAAGACAGAATGACTAAAATCCTCTCTTGAGTTCATTATAGAGTCAAACTGAAGGCCAGGGGAGACATTCCCCCATGATAACTCAGTTTTAAAGCAGTTTCCTTAGTAGTCTCTTCCTAGAACTTAATTTTCCAGTAAGTAGAAGGTGTCAGAGCCCAAGCTATCTTGATAGCTCTTGGAATTAATGAGAGGAGGACCAGCTAGCTGATACCCATCCTGGGAACAGTCTCTGTGCGTCTCTGTGAGATGCTCGAGCTTGGATGTTTTGGATGCACTAAGAAATCCCCATGTGCCTTCCTTTAGGTGTCCTGTGCTCTGAGTCCACACAATGCCCCGAGAAGACGTTCACTTCGGTTATCCCCGGAAGGGCGCAGCCACTTTCATGTCACTGCTGAAGAGTAAGTTACAAAGCAAACTTTCTGGGATTTCCAGTTTGCCATTTGCAGACACGGTCTACTGACTGCCACACGCACATGCCTAGCTATAACTTTCTCTAGCATTTAATCTCCCCAAAGAACAAAATCACTGCCACCAAGGGGAGATCTGGAGGTCCTACAATGGTCTTACTCACAGTTCTCTGGGGCCAAACAGTCGGGAGATAGAAGCGAGAAAAGTTAGATATTGCTATTTTTGTCTGCATTCTTGGGCTTTGGTTGCTGCTTCCTAAGTTGGGAAACATCTATCCAGGACTCAAACACATCCTTCCTCAAGTCTATTCACCAACTCCTCTCAAGACTCCTACAGGTGCTGTGTAGCCAAAGTTAAGTTGCTAAAGAGCCAGTGTCGGGGAGCGGCACTCGTGTGGGTCGCAGTCTGCATGCAGACTCCAGGCAGAAGATGGTGGCCATGATTTTTGCATGAGAGCACCATCCTACAGGAAGGTGTTTGAGCTTCTGAGCTAATCAGTAAGAAGTATTTATGCGATTATTACTTCTAAGAACTAAGCACATGATTCGGAGATACTGTTCTGTATCTCTGAAAAAGTCTAGAGTCCAGTGGGAGAGTTAGGCAGGGAGTCATTCCGGCAAAGTGCCCTCGGGAACGCAGGGCACACTCTGCAGGTGCTCTGAGTGGGAAGGGCGTGGTCAGGGCTGAACCTGAGCAGAGACTCCAGACAGGCTTTCAGAGTTCTCACCCTTGCTAATGCTGAGACTCTGTTAGTTCCTCATGTGGTGACCCCCAGCCATAAAATTATTTCCATTGCTACTTTATAAATGTAAATTTGTTACTATTATGAATTGTAATGTAAAATATTGATATGCAGGATATCTGATATTCGACCTCTGTGAAAAAAGGTTCAATCTCCAGGGGTGGAGGGGAGGGGTGGAGGAAGGGGTGGAGGAAGGGGTGGAGGGAGGGGTGGAGGGAGGGGTGGAGGGAGGGGTGGAGGGAGGGGTGGAGGGAGGGGTGGAGGGAGGGGTGGAGGGAGGGGTGAGGGTTTATGACCCAAAGGTTGAGAACCTCTGTTTTGAGTTGTCTTTGAGCTGTCAGCTCAGAACCCCTACAGATCTACTCCCCTTGTAGAAAGAGTTGCTGGAAAATCTTACAGAGATACAGAGTCAGTCAGCAAACAAGGTATTATTAATGCAGTCCAGCTGGGAGCATTTCCCAGGGGATTTCCCATACCACAGCATAGCCAGTCGGGGGAGGTAGGAGAAGTGATACACTGTAGCAAATTGTCTCCATAACATTGGACTTAGGTGGGAGATACATTGTATATGGCATTGTTTCCACATCTTTAGGATGACGCCACAGACTCTTAAACTGGAATTTTTGTTCTCTCTCACTCAGTAGTCCAGGAGTCTTAGTCCGTCAGTTCCCTTCTTTCTGTTTGTCACCCCTGCACACTGCTTCTGTCTAAGTGAGATGCTATGCCATCTTCTTTGTGTTTTCCCATCAGAAAGTGAGAAACCAAGGCAAGGCTGGGGCCATTGTTTTCCACTAGCCCTCACCGGGTCTCTATCCCCTCCATCCTGACAGCCACATCTGTCTGCTGTGTTGTATGCAGGAATAGCTTAGAGAAACCAGGAGGTGTGCGGCAGACTGTGTTGATGTTGGGATTTAATACAGGCCTGGTTGCCTATGAAGCACTAAGCTGGTAGGTTAAATATTTGAACAATCCCATTCTCAGGGAGGTTCTACCAGTATCTCTAACTGTGAGCTGGAAGCTGGAGGCAGGCATTGTCAGCTTAGTAGGCTGAAAGCTGAGTCTTCCTTTGTGGTGTATAACCACCAGCGGTGAAGATGGCGGTGGCTCCCACAGCTGACAACTGAAGGACTAACAGTGTCAAGAGCTACTGTGAGACGATGCTGAATGGAGCGCAGAGCAGGATGCAGACCTGCAGGGACTCTACCAAGTCTGTAGGGGAAACACAGGCAAAGAAGACATTGGGTTTTCAGAGTCTAGATCCAGCAGCCCAGAGCAGGGTATAGGAAGGTAGGTTTGGAGTTGGGGACAACAGCTTACAAAGGGCACCTGTGACTTAGTACCATCATATACATCATATTCCACACACACACACACACACACACACACACACACACACTCATCATCATCATCACCATCTAACCCCTTCACTGAAGGCTTGTACTTTCTTTTTTACACCTTGACCAAAGTGCTTATTCAGGGACAGCAAGTACTATGGTGTCTTCCCTGAGAGGACAGAGAGATCCTGGTTCCAGCACCTCTGGTTCCAGAGGGAGAAAAACTACCACTCAATCTGCGTCCGTGCCATCGTTTCGGCCAGCATCACCAGAGGCCCCAGCCCAGTGCAGTGACACTCTTTATCTCAGTCTATGAAGGAAGCAACTCTCCAGTCCTTGAAGCATGGTACATGATTTTCAGCAGGGCAATGAAAGAGAGCAGGGAAGAATACAAGAAAACCACTGCGCAAGGCCATCAAGATCAGGGTTCCTCCTGGAAGGTCCTCGGGCCTCTGGCTGCCCTGTTTAAACAGGAGGGTCGGGTGTAGCGGGAGCAGAGGCATCTGTGTTGAAGCAACACATCTCCGCGGTTCTCGGAGGATATTTCTCCTCCTTGGAATCTGCCAGTGGTATCAGGAAGAGTAATATAAAGCGAATTCCCATAGCCAGTCAAAAAGGGCTACCCACCTGTTGGCTGTCAGCTCCTCTGAAGCCTCAGTAGACAGGGGTTCTTACATGTGTGGGAATAAGTCATCTAGGGAGTTTGCCTAAACTCAGATTCCTAGGTGCTGCCTCCAAGAGGCATCAGTTCAGGCCGGGAGTGGGTCCCATGAGTTGGCACTTTAATTCCACCTCACGTGACCACCCCAGGTGTCTGGGTGACTGAGGAGCCTGGGAGGTTAGGCAGCAGCTTCCTCTGGCGTGTCTGGCATTCTTTGATGTTTTATGCTTTCAATCACTTGTGTGTGTGTTCTAAGTACAACATGACTGTGCATAAAGAGCTGGAACAGAGCTATCTGTGTCAAGATGCTCAAGGGAGAGTAGAGGTGAACTTAGAGCACGAGCATGCTGGGAATTGTGTCAGCTGCTTTCAGTCATAAGAGCCATTGAGCACTCTTTGTGACAGTTTTACTTTAGGAGATGGTTCTTCCAGGAATGCACTGGACAGAGGATGTAGGTCTAGCCTGAATCCTAGAGTTCCCATGACAACTGTCTAGGACCACTTACTCCGATGGTTCTTCTAGATGCTGGCTCTGCAGCCTTGAGCGTCTTGTAAGCCTGACAGCCGTTGTAAAGTGAACTATCCTTAGCTCAGAGGATTGCTGCACAGTGCCTGGGATCTGGGAGTTTGGGCCATGCCATTTGTAGCTCAACAAAGGTTCCTGGGGCCTTTGCAGTTACTGTAAGGGATTGTCCTACACTATAAGGGCAGAGCTCCCCTCTGGAATGGCCATCCTTCAGGTCTCTCCATCCCATTTGGAGTTGGACAGCCTTGAGATGGAGGTAGGCGTTACTGGTAAAATTCCCTCCCCCTGCAATCCTGCAGCTACTCAATCTAGTACACACCATCCGGCTCCGCAGAGCGTTTCTTAGCAAGTTCATGGCCACAGTGCTGATCATACTAAATGAGTATCTGGCAGATGCCAGCTGACTGACAGTGCTGTGCAGGAACGCACACGCCAAGCTCTGTTCCCGGGGCGTTTGCGGCTACTGTAATGCGTCCCAGGGGGCTCTGGACATAGGACATAAGTGGCTGGCTTAGAGCCTCAAAAACAGTGTCCTGATGCTCAGCTACATAGATAAATGATGATATTACTCTGCACCAGGTCCAGCTCAGATTCCTCTGCCGATGCCACAGGGGGTCAACGCAGAGCAGAGTTTGGGGCAGGGATAGCCTCAGGCTCAAACCCTGACTCAGACTTGTGATAGCTCTGGGTGGCAAGCCCTCTGACTTTATTTCTTCCTGTGTGAAGTGGGGGCAGTAAATGGCATTCACACTGCAGAGTTATGATGAGAATTATGATAACTGGTTAGCACAGCCGCTGGCTCAGAGTCAGCATTCATTTCCATTTCTTTTTATCTGAATTGACTTGAAAAAAAAAAATGCTTAAAATAAGCCATGTTGAGAGGAAAAGATTATTCTACTTCAGTAAATAAACTGCCTACATGAGGGTCAGATGCCAGGGCAGCCCTTATGCTTGGGACTTGTAACACTTCACTTAAAGGCTCGTAAAGTAGGCCCTGTCCTTGGATATTGGAGTTGGAGGTCTGGTCAGGTGCCCTGTGTGGAAACTAGACTATTTGGAGATAAGAAGATGCTTTCCTGGACCACAAAAAGAGAAAAGGTTGGTTGCTGCCTCATCAAAGTCTGGAACATGTCTGTCTCCTGGTCCAGGGCCGCGGGGATCGGCATCTTGATTGTAGCCCTGGGGATTGCGATGCTTATCAGCTGCTGGTATTGTAGAAGACGAAGTGGATACAGAACCTTGACGGTGGGTAACATCTCCCGAAGGGTCTGATCCTTCCTCTGAACTTCTGGGGATGCCCGTGAATGTATGTGCATGTGTGTGCACATGCCATGGTATGGGTGTGGAGACTAGAGGACAACTTTTTGAAGTTGGTTCTCTCCTTCCACTTTGTGGGGGTTTGGGATCAAACTCAGCCTGTCATTCTGGGTGGCAAACATTCTTCCCTGCTGGGCTGGGTCCCTGCTGAATTCTTCTGTCTTTGTCACGCTAAGTAGCCTATGATATCCAGGGTCTTACTGATAATCACAGCAGCACGAGAAAACCACCCTCCCCACAGCATAAGGTGCACCACTGAATCGCCTTCCCTCATCCATCGGTCCTGTAAGGATGATAAGCTAACTGGACATAGCACTAAGATCAGGAAAGGAGCCTCAAAATCCTGAACGTCTGTATAGGTTCCAAGACAAAGTCTGGGCATTTGGAGGCCGGCAAGACATAGCAAGGTAGGAAAATGTAAACGTGATCTCAAAGGAAAACCCAGTGCTACACAGTAAAAACAAATCTTTAAAGATGGAAGGCACTGGATGGGAGGGGTGGCTCAGCAGTTAAGTGCGCTGGCTGCTCTTCCAGAGGACCCAGGTTCAGTTCCAGAACCCACAGGGTGGCTCACAGCCTTCTGAAACTGCAGTCCCGAAGAATCTGTCAACCTCTTCTGGTCTCCACAGTCACCAGGAATACACATGGTGCACAGGCATACATTCTGGCAAGACATCAGACATTATAGGCAATCAATCAATCAAGCCACTAGCTAGGTATGGTGGCACCTATGTGTAATTCTAGCACTTAGATAGGAGGGCAGAGTTCAGGCCACCATGGGCTACCAGGAAGAACTTGTAAAAAAAAAAGTAACAATAAAGCACCCCTCCCAATCCCCAAACAGGCTCTCAACCACATCAATTCAAAATTAGATTATCATAAAATCAACAAAATGTGTTGTCATAGAAACAGCAAAACTATGCTAAAAAACAAAGCACTGAGCTCAGGTGGGTAAAATATGGCAACGTGAACCGAAACTTTTAGGAGTGTGAGCCCTCTCAGATTCTGACCCACACTTCCCATGACAGCAGGAAACCTTTGCTCTGTCCTCTCTAGAGGAAGGAGACTCTAACAACACCCAACCCTCACCCCCAGTACTGGCTACAGCTCAAGTTTCTTGGAAGGCATCTGAACTCTGCCTGGAGAACCCCACGTTCCAGCCCTGAGTCCAGGCTGCCTCCCAAGCCCTGATCGTACTCACATTTATTAAGTGCCCACTGTCTACCATCCCAATTGAAAAGCTTCTTTGCCAGGAAAAAGGCTGTGTCTGTCTCTCACTTTCTCTAATTGCCCCTTTTCAGTTGAGAGTCCAGATGTCATCCAAAGAGGCAAGGCACACTGGAACCCACACATCCCCAAGCAGAGTCCTCTAGTGAGTTTATACTAAAGTGTGAGCAAGTGTGTGAAAGCTTGGGATTGCCTTAAGCCTAGAACTGTCCATGGGATACCTGCCACTGTGTGTGTATGCTGAGTAGGGGACGGACTGTAGCTTCTGCTATTCAGTTCCATCTGTGTCCTTCTGGCATGGAGTGACGACACTCCTTGTTCTTGGTTATTTATTAGTTGGTCTTCTCGTTCATCTTCCCCCTTTAGAAAAACAGGCACATAAAAGTCACTTGTGCCTGACAGTGGTGGCAAACATCTTTAATCCTGACACTAGGAAGCAGAGGCAGGTGGAGCTCTGTGAGTTTGAGGCCAGCCTGTCAGTCTGTTCTATAGAGCAAGTTCCAGGAATGGCCAGGGCTATACAGAAATAAAGTAGAAGTCACTAGGTTGTAGGGCACCAGGATTTAGCTTCATTGTCCACTGCTGACGTACTTTGTGACCTCAGATATTAATTCTTCCCTTACTGGCTCTATTCTATACTTAATGTTAGCATTTCCTCTAGGGTCTCCCAACAGTTGCCTAGCAACAGCCAGGTACCAGGCTGGCATATAAGTAGAACCACTTGTTATTGCCTGCTCTCTCTACCTATTCTCTTTTCTCTCTCTTTTCTCCTCTCCTCTCTTTCCTCTCCTCTTCTCTTTCCCTCTCTCCCTCTTTCTCTCTCCCTCCTTTCTCTTCTCACCAATAAGCCTTTATATTAGGTCTCATGACTTGACTTCTCAGGGAGAGCGCTTTGGCATGGTCCCACCCTGATGCTCTGCCGATGTTTTATAAAACACAACATCTAGCCATGGCAAAAACATGGCAGAAAACAATGTTTATTAGTTTTTACTCAGAATGTCTTCATCTTTTATTTTTTATCTTAAATTTTATGTATGTGTGTGTCTGTCAGTATGTGCAGGAGAGCCCTTGTGTCCACAGAGGCCAGAAGTGGGTCTCCCTGGGGTTGGAGTTACAGGCAGTTGTGAGCCAGCAAATGTAGATTATGGGAATCGAATTTAGGACCTCTTTAAGAGCAGTAAATGCTCCTAGCTACAGGGCCACCTCTCCAGCCCCATTTCTCTATTTAAAAAATAAATAAATAAAGAGTTCATTTGTGTTTCTACTTGTCAAAACCACAGTGACTTGATGTTTCATGTTAGTGTGTTGAGACTCATTTTCTACTCAATTCACAATTATTAGTTTGACGTGATACAACCCAAAGGCAATGATTTCTCTCCTCTTACATTCTTCAAGTTTAAGAATACAAAGAGAGTGGCTGCGTGTGCAGATACTGACTTGATTGTAATCCTGGTTGGCTGATAAGATTCCAGCGTCACCTTCTATGCTACATGTAATCAGGATCCTACAAGTAAATTTATCCTACATATAAATCAGTGAACCAGAGTTTCTGACTTTTTATAAGATAGAAATATATTCTGCCCTTAGTACCTCCAGTGTAAAAAGAGGAGGGAAAGGCTCCATCCTACTTGGTGTGGGTGTGCATGTGTGAGCCATGACGTTCATGTGGAGGTCACAGAACAATTTCTGGGAGTCAGCTCTTGCTTTCCCCTTTGTTGAGACAGGTTTTCTCTTGTGCCTGAGCTCTGTGTTTCAGGCTAACTGGCCAGTGAGCCTCTGGATGACTCTCCTGTCTCTGCACCATCTCACTGCATGGGTACTGGGCTACATGGATGCTGCTGTGCTTGGCCTTTTGTATGAGTTCCAGATGTTACACTGGAACTTTTACTGGCCAAGCCAACTTCACAGGCCATATTATCGGAATTAATACTAAAACCTTGTTTTGAGACATTCATATCTCCTGGAAAGTCTAGCTGGCAATCTCTAACCTAAGAATTTTAGGCAAGTGTGTTGTAATTATGTGACATGGTGCAGCAAGTATTGTGTCTTAGCTGCTTTCTCTTGCTGTGTTAAAATACTAAAACCAACTCAAGGAGTTAATGGTCTGTTTGGCTCACAAGTTGGTTTCCTTTTTCATTTCTTTTTCTTTTCTGAGGGGTTTCTTGTTCTGTAGCTCAAGCTAGCCTCCGACTAATGGTCCTCTTGCTTTGGCTTTCCTGGTGTTGGAATTATACAAGTGCAGCATCACTCCTAGCTTTTTCCTTTATCTTACTATTTTTTTTTTTTTTTTTAAGATTCTATCTCCTATGATGCCTATGAACGTCTGCATGCATGTATGAAAGTATACCATGTGCACGCAGAAGTCAGAGAGGGTGCTGGATCCCTTGGAACTAGAGTGTTAGGGGTGAGCTATGACACCAGTGCTGGGAACAGAATCCGGGTCATCCCCACCGGGCCGTCTCTTGAGGCCGGTTGCTTTCTGAAGGAAAATTTCACCAACTGTTCACTTTGTGGATCCGGTCTCCTCTTCCAAACTCCCCATTTAGAGACAGTGTGGTGCCAGGCACCGTAGTTAGCCCTGACAACTCTGAGAAGTGGGTTGTATCATTTTGCTACTACAGATCTCAGTACCAGAAAGAAGAGCAAGGGAGGGATCTAAGGATGCCCAGCTAGTAAGTGGAAGCAGCTAGCTCAACGCCCATTTTTACGTATATAGATTTTTAAAAAGTTATTTTTATTTCATGTGCACCGGTATTTTGCCTGCATGTGTGTCTGTGTGGAGTGTAGGGTCCCCTGAAATTGAAGTTACAGACAGTTATGAACTGCCTTGTGGGTCTGGGAATCGAACCTGGGTCCTCTGGTGGAGTATCCAGTGCTCTTAACCACTGAGCCATCTCTCCAGCCTTAACGCTCATTTTTAAAGCATTGTTTCCCTTTTCTTTACTGTACTCAGTTGTTGTTGCTATTATTATTATTAACTATTCATTCTTATGGCTTTATATTTCAGGACAAAAGGGGTATTCAAAATACCTCGAGGGAAAGATGCTCATGTGAGAGTCTTGATCATCATGACAGTCAACTGTCTTCTCAAGAAAAAAACCATCAGCCTGTGGTAGGTGGTGATCATGTATCTGGGTATATTCATATCTGCTGCTTTCAGCCCAAGTAAACGAAGTGATTTCTATTAAAGTGTAATCTTAAATCTACTTAATGTCACTAAACTGTTAACTGACCAATAAGGCTCACAATTAGGGCTGGTATCTTAGCTCAATGATAGAGCACTTGCTTTGCATCCATGAAGCCCTTGATTCAAGCCACACATCTTGCCCTTCCCCCATTAAGGTCAAAATGGTATTATTCTTGTATATTTTATAAATAAACAAACATGGGAAAAAGGTTTTTTTTTTTTAAGTTGTGTCTTTTTTTTTTTTTTTTTTTCGAGACAGGGTTTCTCTGTGTAGCCCTGGCTGTCCTGGAACTCACTCTGTAGACCAGGCTGGCCTTGAACTCAGAAATCCGCCTGCCTCTGCCTCCCAAGTGCTGGGATTAAAGTTGTGTCTTCTTATACTTAGGTTTTACAGTCAATGACCGTCCTACATGTAAGAGACAAGGGGAGAATTTTCTCCTATAGAGCTGAGCGGCAACCACATGAATTAAACACTTGAAACATAGTAGTTTGGAAAAAGCAACTGGACATTTAAATTCTGCTTGTGACTTGCATGCATTTCTACTGTAAAGCACCAGTGTACATTAAGCATAGCAAAGTAATGCACAGCATTGATTCTGGAGTCAGACAGCCATGCTTGTGTCTTAGCTCCATGACTTCCTATTTGTGAGCCAGGCCAAATGACTTTTTCATGCCTCAATTTTCCCCTTGAGAACATCTCATTGAACTGTTGTGAGCCTTAGCTGAATGACTGGCACATTGTGCTCAGTTGGTAGATCAATGTCTTTCTGACTTCGTCTTTTAATGATGTCTATCATCGAGCTGAGCTGCCCCTCCCCCCAGCCCTAAATGTGCTTTTAGACACAACTAACAGGGACCTATGTGGTGAAGATGAAGTGTTTGTTGAGTGATACTCAGGATTCAAGAATTCATGGGTAGGTGAGTTGTCTCAGTGCTGCTAAACCTGACAACTGAGGTTGACCCCTGAGCTCCACCTGGTAAAAGGAGAGAACCAATTCCCCCCAAACTGTTCTCTGACACCTACCTGCGTGCTGTGGCAAAGGTGCCGCCTCCATAAACAAAAGGACTAAACAAAACCCAAATTCTTTCATTAGGACTTGGAAATTCTGACGAATAATCTGAGCATCAATACACTTTCTGATTTTGGGAAGACCCTCGTCTCTCTTTTTCTCTTCCTTCCAACGTTTCAATATGCGTATTTGTCAAATTTAACAATTACTCCACTGGGTGAAAAATCTGTATGAACGTTTAGAAGCTTCAGTCTACAGCAAAAGTATAAATGCTATGCAAATTACTGCTATGCAAATCCGCTATGCAAATTACCTTGCCCCAATCCTACCCCGCCCCCCCAGACCATGCACCGCTCACTGCCAAGCCCACTCTCCTCCTCTCTCATCCTCACAGGTTCCCAATGCTCCACCTGCCTATGAGAAGCTCTCTTCGCATCACTCGCCACCACCGTATTCACCCTGAGAGTGGGGAAACTGCTGAGAATTCCGCTTTAAGGCTGAGGAGACCCCAGGTTTTGCTTTAGAATGCTGCAGAATGTACACTTCTACTAACAGGCCAGTGCAGAGGGCTGGTGAGGCATGGTGAGACATATTAATCTTGGAAAAGCTTCAATAAACATCTTAATGTATATTATCTGTCCCGGTAGTAATGCTATTAAATCACCACTGTTGTTATTATTTTGAGGGGTGAACTCACGTGGACGATCAGGGAACATCTGATTGGTGAAGACATTTTTATTTATTTATTTATTTTTGGTTTTTTGAGACAGGGTTTCTCTGTGTAGCCCTGGCTGTCCTGGAACTCACTCTGTAGACTAGGCTGGCCTCGAACTCAGAAATCTGCCTGCCTCTGCCTCCCCCTGACCTTAATTAGTTTTATCTTAAGCTTGAAAGTGGTGTTAAGGATTTTAAAAAGTAAAAGCAATTTTAGTTTGGTTGATGTCTGTGTATTAAGTGTCCTTGAGACAATTAAAAGCAGGGTCCATTATTTCTGTCACTATACTGCATGCTCTAGGCTAGCTAACCTGCAAGCTTCCAGCCTGTTCTGTCTCTACTTCCCATTGCTCTGTGGGACTGCTGGGGTTACAGTGCACACTACCTTACCTGGCTTTTTAGGAAGGCTCCAGGGAGCCTTCAGACTTGCATTGCACTTCTTCTACCCATGGAATCATCTCCCTCATCCCCTATTTAGTTTAGGGTTGGGTTATTTTTTTTATTTTTTGACTTTTCAAATTCTCAAAAGAACAGAGTGAATTACACAAGACCAGAGATTCTCCAGTGATATTACTGTTTACATCAACATTTTTCGTGTTTTTCCTTTTTCTTTTTTTCTCTGAGACAGGGTTTCTTTGTGTAGTCTTGGCTGTCCTGGAATTCACTCTGTAGACCAGACTGGCCTCCAACTCAGAGCCTGCCTTCCAAATGCTGGGATTAAAGGTGTGTACAACAATGCCCAGTGTGTGACTTTTTTTTCATATCCATGTATCATTTACCTAATATTTTTTCATCAGCTTGTTAGTTGTTGTTGTTGTTGTTGTTGTTGTTGTTGTTATTATTATTATTATTATTATTATTATTGAGACAAGGTCTCATGTAGCTTGTGACCAGGCTGGCACTCCCGACTACCTCCTGTGTTATGGGACTACAGGCTTTGGTGCAATGCTGGGGATGGAACCTTGGGCTTCATGCGTGCTAGGCAAGCCCTCCACCACCTGATCTCCATCCCTAGCCTCTTATGAAAAAAATAAAGTTTTCTTTTGGTCCACATTTCCTATTACCCTTTTGGATCACAGACCCTCTAGCTAGCTTCTCCCCCTCTGCCAGAAATCAGGCTACCCAACCCTCACTCCATGTGTCTCTCAGGATAAAGAATTGATGGGCGACTGCACTCGGGCCACAGTAGAGAAGCAAGCCCAGCTCCTCCTCCATGCAACTGAAAGGTAAACTTATGATCCTATCTAGTGGCTCACTGTCCCTCAGCACTAGATAGCCCCGGCTAACTCAGGGTGCAGAAACCCCTTTGTCTTGAGGACTTGAAGGCTCTTTCCTCCAGGTCCTGGTCATGCTGTACACGGCAGCTCTGCCCCCCAGTGGAGCTCCCCTTCAGATCTGAAAGTCTGCTCTCATCCCCTGCTGGTAGTTTATGTCAACTTGACACACACTAAAGTCATGTGAGAGAGGGAGCATCGATTGAGAAAAATGCCTCCATAGGCAAAGCTCTGTGAGTTTGACACCAGCCTGGTCTACACAACAAGTTCCAGGACAGCCAGTGCTACACAGAGACCCTGTCTCAAGAAACAAAAACAAACAAAAAACCCAACCGAGTTGTAGGAAGACTGTAGGGCATTTTCCTAATTAATGATTGATGGGGAAGGCCCATTTCATTGTGGGTAGGGCCACGCTTGGGCTGATGATCCTGGTTCTATAGGAATGTAGGTTGAGCAAGCCAGTTAGCAACACTCCTTTGTGGCCTCTGGATCAGCACCTGCCCTGTTTGAGTTCCTGTCCCAACTTCCCTCAGTGATGAACTATCATGTGGATGTTTAAGTCAAAGGCCTTTCTACCCTGGTTTGCTTTTGGCCACAGTGCTCCTCACAGCAGTAGAACCCAGACTAGGAATCCCCTCTCCTTATCCTCCCCATCCTCATTCCCAGTCAGGACTCCCTTTCCAAGCAGTGCTTCTGAAAGGTAGTTGTGTCAGCTCCTGTTCCTGAACCTGATGCTCTTACCACTTAACACACCCTAACTGCAACTGGTATCACTTTCCTAGGTAGAGCTATAAAATGAAAAGAATACGAACAGTGTGCTCTTATCAAAACCTAGAAAGATTGGATGGTTGTAAAGAGCCATGAGTCTGAGACCTGCTCAGGCATTACTAAGAATCACAGAAAACTCAAGACTGTTTAAAGAAATGTTTTTCACTACATGATTCTTACTGTTAAGTCAGTACCCTGATTCTCCTTTCAGACAGATGAATTCTAAATGAAAAGACTTTATCAGGAATTTTGCCACCCTACCAACCCCACCCTACTTCACAAGACCTTTGAATCTCATTCACATCTTCAGAGGGACCCACGGCTTGATGGGGAAGGCCTAAGCCTTTCATACTGTCACACACTGACAAATCTTTTTTCCATGTGGACAGCTTCTCCTCAGTGTCCCTCTAACAGTATCAGGTATGGGCAACAGGTTTGGGCTGAGTCCACCAGAGAGAAATTAGAATGTACACTAAAGGAACAGGAGGTGCAAAATTTAGCCCTACTTCTGAAGAACACTCCTTAGACTCACAATCAACTGCAGGCAACTCTGGGAGCCCTGTGCTAAAGACAGAAGGGCCATATGGTATTAGGGACCTGTGTGGTGACAACAGGAGTCTACCCCACCTAGAGAAGCTCACATTGAATCGGAGGACAAACATCTTGGTAGAAATGGATGAATCTTAAGGCACTGGTATCCTGACACTAAAGAGCAGTATCCTTAGCACTTAGGTCGAGGCCCTGAATTCAGTGCTCCATGTGCTTTGCTGTCTGGACTGAAAACACTGGCCTCAGGGAGGGGATATCCTTGTAAACATTGTAGGTAGGATTGGCTTACTTGCTGATGTAGAGAATGTGAACCTAGGAGATCAAATCCCACCCGTAGGCATGGGGGTTCAGGCCTCTCCTGCAGTGTGCTCACTTATGGTCAGAGAAGGGTTTAGGGCATGATGCTGCTCTGCTCTGTAGAGTGATCAGAATGCATGACTAGCCTCCTCTGATTAGAAACAGCCTTTTCCATTTAGCCAACTATACTGGACAAGTACCGTCAGCTTCACTCTGAGGTGAGCTAACAAAGAGAACAATTTTGTAGAACCACCTTGCCTCTCTCCTCCAGTCCTAACACTGTGGTCTCGGATTCAAGCCTCAAGTGGCTACATATTTCCCATGGAGATTCTTGAAGTGGAAACTTCTAGTTTCTTTGGAAAGTCAGTTATGTCAAATGATGCTTTGCTGGGGTACACAGGTCAAAGGATGTCTTGCTAAAGCAGACACGTGAAAAAAATATTCCTGAAGCAAACACAAGCGAAAGGATGTTTGGTTATAGCAAACACATGAAAGGACACTTGACGAAGGAGTATAAATACGACCCCACAGACTGTGCGGATGAGCACTGAACACTGGTTTGCTCCACCTTGCTATTCTTCCCTAACGACACACATGTATTGGTTTGCCTTACATAACATTGTTGAGCTCAATTTGTGGTAGTGCTGTCATTGAGAAAAACTTGCTCAAGAACTGCTGGTGAGGTTCCTGCTGCAGCTTGCTGCTTCAGCGGCCTAGTCTCAGGCTGGTTGACAAGCCTGACTGTTTCTTCAGGATTGAACTACAGCTGGTGTCTGCCTGCTGAAAGGACTGGACTGTAGCTGCTGGTTCGTGCCTGGTGTCTGCCTGTCTAGAGGACTGGTCTGCAGCTGCTGTGTTGTATTTGGTGTTTGCTATGGGACTGCTGCCAAAGATCAAGCTCACCCCTAAAGAACTATTGCTGAACAGGTCCACTTCCCCCTGTATCCTAATAACTTTTCTCTTCCACTATCTCTGTTGGGTGGTGGGCCAGAGAGAGGTTGAACCTTTATTATAAGTAGGTTGCAAAAGTTTATGCCTACAGATTCTGATATGGACATTGTGATTGTTGCTATGGTAAACAGCAGGTATACTTAAGGAAGGAAAAAAGAACTAGCCAAAAAGGTATCAGGTAGGGTTTTAAGTTGGTGAGAAGGTAACACTGACTTTAAAGATTGATGAAATTACTGTACTTCAAGCTACAGATGCTGAGCTTGGGAGCACTTGTAAACATTTATTTGCCGTTCCTGATTGTTAAAATGCTCCCACTTGGCCTGAAGATATCTTGGCTCTCCAAGGAATGAGAAGTCCTCAACACTTTCATCTTACAGCTTGATTTAAAAGCTCAGCCACTTGAGACATCAAAATCTCTTAATCTTAAATTATGGCAAAAATCATCTTGAATGTGTATAAGAACTTTGGGTTAAAAGAAAACCCCAAACCACATAATTTTTAACAAAACATAAAACTACGAGGGGGAAAAAACAGCAAAGAAAATCATCAACATGAAAATATGAATGAGATTGCAAAGGATGGAGTCTGAAAACATTTCTGAAACTGAAGACTGGGTCAGCTTACTTTTTATTTTTTTAAGAGCCAGACCTTTGTGTATCTCAGGCTGGTCTCCAACTATGTATCTAGAATGGTCTTAAACTTCTGATCTTCCTGATTCTATCTCCTCAGTGCTGGGGACTGAATTCAGGTCCTCATGAATACATGCTAGGTAAGCATTCTACTGTGGCAAAACAAAGTGAACTAAGCTACCTAGGGTTCTAGTCAACAAGTATGTGTTAAACTCCCTGTGTCAGCTGCTGGGATGACAGTGACTGATGAGGTTCCTCTTTAGAACAGCAGGCATTTACATACAGTTGTGAAGCAGGGATGTCCTCAGGCTATAAGTGACTGCAGTATCATGATGGTAGCTGCCCACATGGCAATGACAGGGAGACAGAGCAAGGAGAACTTATAATCAAGCTTTAAAGTCAGAAAAGGGAGATACCTCAAACTTTCTGATTTGCCATCAGTATAAAACAATTGTTTGAGAAATGTGAACATTTTAGGAATACTTGTTATTCTTTCCACTTTAATGACATCATTTTGATGTAATATGAATGGAAATGTTTAGGCCTCCTTTTTCTCTTCTATTTATGTATGTGGAATGTACACATTGTTTGTGTGTGTACCTGTGGAGACCAGAGAGGCATTGGATCCCCTGGAACTGGAGTTACGAGCAGTTGTGAGCTGTTGGGTATGGGTACTAGGAACTGAACACAGGTTTTTTGGAAGAGCAACACGTACTCTCAAACACAGAGCCATCTCTCTAGCTTTTTCGTTAAACAATGAAAAAATATCTTAAAATAGTATTTTGTGTGTATGTTGTGGAGGTCAGTGAGTGACTTTTACAACATCATGACTTTTTCTTTCCATCATGCGGGACATGGGGATTGAACTTAGGTCTTCCAGATTGGTGGTAAGCACCCTTACTCACTGAGCTAGCTCACAGGCCTAGGCCCATTTCTTCTAGTAGTTTAAGTTTTAGACTAGAATGCTGTGATGAGGCTTAATATTGTAAGCTGAATGTATATATATCAACATCTCAGTAAAGTAATAAAATAATAAAGCTCCAGTAAATACAAAGCTACCTTTTATTTAGAATGAGGCACATTCTGAAGCACTACAAAGTCAAGCCCTGAGTCAAACCAACTGAGCCATCAAATTGTTTCATAATAGAATTTAAGCAGTTGCTCTCTAATCGGAGTAAAAGACGAAAGAGCACTACTATTTTCTCTCGCTTTTAATTTCAAATGACAAGAAATTCATGTTTTTAAACATAATTTTGGAAGATCAGTAACAATGACCCAAGCCCTTAATGTAAACAGAAATGTGGAGAAGGAAGATGAAGGGTAGTGCCACCACTCTGCATTACTTTTGTAACCTTTTGTGAATTCAGATTATTAAAAACTAAGTATTGCCAGACATGGCAGGACATGTCTGTAGCCCTGGCACACTAGGGAGGCTGAGGCAAGGCCAGCCTGGGCTACATAGAAAGTTCCAGGTTTGCCTAGGGGCACAGAGAAACCTTTAAAAAAGTTTTAAGAAACATGTTTTGGATGTATAGACATAAACCAAATATACTCATCTGAAAAAAGCAACACTCATTTCTTTTTGTCATTATAGAATTTGGTGGTGAATTTTTTTCTGTTTTCCTTAAAATGTCTGAAATCATGAAATTCTGAATGGCAACCTCAAAATAGAAGTAAAGTTCAACTATGGAGACTGAAGTGAAGCCTCAGATTCACGCCCTGGCTCCACTCCCCATGAGCCACAGAAGACTGGACACGGCACTCAGCTCCGAGGGTTACCATGGAAATCAAATGAGATACAGGAAAGGAAGCTCCATCAAGTGTAAAGCCTGTGCAAGTGCAACCACTTCTAGACGTTTCCCAATTTTAACACAAAACTTTAAAGGACTGTTTTCATTTATACCATGTATTCTTTCAATGGACAAGAACACATTTTAAAAATGGTATTCAAACAAAGAAATACAGCAACTCAGTTTATTATATGCAGATTCTTCTGCATTGTTGCTAACAGTTCACTGGTCCAAAATTACTAAAATACTTAAAAAACTATACATTATGTAAACAAAACATAAATAAGACAGTATTGTTCTTTGTACATATATTTAGTACAGATTATTAGGGATTTAAGGAATATGTACAATTTTACACCATAAACTGCATTTTCTTAATGCATAAATATATATATATATTCTTTTTACAGAAACAAGAATGTCACTAATGACACAGAGTACTACTATACTGTAGACACACCACAACAATCCAAATTCAAGAAGAAACATATCAATATAAGTGTGAGAAGGCTAGCTTACTTAAAATAGTCAAACCTGACTTTGTTCAATTTATGTTATACAGACAAGTAAATCTTGATGACATATTTTGAACAAAAAAACCTTGGAAAAATCCTGACACCAATGAATGAAATGGTATACTTTTTCCTCTCCAATAAAAACAAAGTCTTGGGCAAGCTAATGAAGGTACATTAAGACACACACCCACCTCCACACACATACACACATACATGTATGAACAGTATGTTTTCGAGCAAGTATGAACAATATGTTTTCAACAGCATAATAAAGTTAAAATTTTTATGGGAGTTAAAACAATGCCCCATTATTTAAAAAACTGGCTCAGTTAGTCTCAATTCAAGATGCAGCTGTGTCAGGCTTCTCTAAACCAGATGACGAAAAAGCAGGGAAGACAGAGGCAAGATTTTGACTAGCAGATACAACTGGAGGAAGAGATGAAGACAATGAAGATACCTTAGCTGCTGGAGTATTTATGGTATTTAAAATGGCTCCTTCTGGGCTAACCAATAACTTTTTGACAGAGGTATCTAAATGACATACCGATGTGCTACTTGGCAGTGGAGGATTACTGGAGGAAATGGCAGAAACCAAAGATGTTTTAGCTAAAAGAGTAGCTGGAGAGGACTTAATTACTGAAGTCAATGCTGCCGCCGGTGGTGCAGGTGGAACGCACACTTTAGCAGGCGTGTTTACGATGTGTGGTGGTGTATGTGCTGTAGAGAGAGAACTTGGACTTCCAAGAGAGTTTACAATCTTTGTAGAGTTTCTTACAGAATGCTTTAAAGGCTGTCCACTTAAAGAATTATTTGATGTCTGTATGATCTTCTGGACAGGATTATCTACTGGTGTGGTCAGTATGCTTTGGCCACTGTTAAGAACTAAGGGAGGCCCATATTTTGGATTAGTAGAGATAAGGAGGACATGGCTACCAGCTCCAAGACCTTGCGGCGGAACAATAAACCGGGCTCCATTCATCATGATTTGAGTTCCTGGTGCCAAAGGTGTACTCGTGTTGATAACTATTTTTTGCTGAATACAAGGTTCACTGAACGGAGCACCTGCCAGACTAGTTATATTTGATGGTGGTGAACAAGTGTGAATGGCAGAGCCACCTGCAATAGAATTATTACTGAGAGTTGTTTTTACTAATGAAGGGGACATATGCTGGCTTGGCATAGAAGTAACATTGGAAATATTAATTATTTTACCTGGACTTGGTGAGGGGGATGATAATTCAGCTGGAGGCTTACTTGTGTTTGCATTTGTTGGCACTGTAGTTGTAGTCCCTGGTGATTGAAACTGGAGAGATGTTCGGGATTGTCTTTTAGAGAGAGATACAGGGTGTGTGGCTCCTGGTACTGTTGCTGACTGTGGAACTGTGTTGACTATTTTTGGAGATGTAGTCACAGGTGTAGGCAAGGCAACAGTCACAGGGATCTGCAAAGCTGATGTCAAACATTTGGGAGACACTGTTGGTTGTGTAGTTGAAATGAGAACAGATGATGCGAGGTGTCCTGTTTTTACAGTTGATATAGCCACAGTGTTTCCAAGATTTGATGTACAAAGTCTATTTGACAAAACAGGCATAATTCTGGAAGAGGTATCATTCCCACTGACTAAAACAGGAGGCCGTGTTCCTACTGAAGCAGGGGATGGGGTCACTGAAAGGGAACTCAAAGGTACATTTGCTCCTATTCCTGCAAATGTACTTGTAGCTCTTGCTGACTCACTAGCAGGAGGAAGGCTGTGATTTACAATACTTGAGCCTGCTGGCACTGAGTTTCCACTTGGTGAGATGGGGGAGATACAGCCCTTACTACTTTTGTCTTCACCTTTTGGCATTACATTTTGCAATATATTAATTGATGACAGAGCTGGCAGATTTCCTGGAGGATTTATAATTGCTTGACCTATGTTTAGTCCAATTTTCACATCTTTAATTTGAGACACAGTTGGTGAAGAATTTATTTTTATTGGTGCTCCTACTGTAGAGGAATTAGTACTATCTGGGCTTGCTCTGGATTCTTAATGTATGCTTTATTCAAGGGAGAAGGAAGTGTCTGTTTTTAATGATTCTGCAACAATAGTTGAGGATGAAGTGCCACCAGGAACTGGAGCATTAATAAAAACTACTTTCTGGGTAGAAACACCTGCAGACGTTGGTGCTGGTGCCATATTAACTGGAGGTACACTGCCAGAAGGAAGAATGGATGGAGCTGACACCAGCATTAGTCTCTGACCTGGAGTATCACTGAGCACATCTCCATTTATTGCTGTTGTTGCTTCTGATCTTGTAACTGGGTAACTTTTTGTGATATAATCTACTTGTTGTGGTTTAGTTGATGTATGAATAACATTTGTATTGGTTTGCCCAAAGTTTCCTGTTGATATGCTAATTACACTAACTGAACTATTTGTTGTTGATGGTAGCAGTGAGCTGGAAGAAACAGAGGACTTCAAGGTGAAGAGGGCATATATGACGTTTTTTCTATCATGGGGCCCACATAACCACTGCTGAAGGTTTGGCCTAATGTAGATTTGAGGTTTTTCCCCATGGGTGGATGAAAGCCACATGAAACAGACACAGATGTAGGTGCTTGGCTGAAAGATGGTAGACTAGATGTAGTAGTCACTCCAGCTACTTGTGAGGAAGCAGGGCATGACGTTGATTTTGGCACAAGAAATGCCTGAAATTGAGGTGCAAAGGTGAAAACAGAACTTGAAGATAAACTATTGGGTGAATTTTGCTCTGGATTAGTTTGTACTTTTACAACTCCAGTGTTCCCACCTCGCGTCCTAACAAGAATTGACTGTGAATCTCTTATACATACAGTTTTTAGTTCTTGCTTTGCCTCAGAAGAATCAACAGTTTGCTGTGAAAAACAGGGGAGAGAACTGCCAGGATCTGTAGATTCATTTAGTGTTGTTGCTGAGAGAGGCTGAACTGCTGATGAAATGGTAGGTGGAGTATTACACTGGGGGAATGTGGTGGATGAAACTGTACTCTTGACTTTTCCAGCTTCACTTTGGCTAATCTTAACTGGTGATGTTAATAGATTACTTACAGAGGTTACAGGTGACAAAGGCTGCGATCGAGCACTCACATTTGATGATGGTGTAACTGTCTTATTAAGAACTGTATTAGGCGGTTGGGTAGACACAGAAGTGACAGGAACAGATACTAAAGAACAGTTTACGTTTGTCGTCTGTGGGCAAGGTGAAGAGTGTTCTGAGCCTTTCTGTTGAGGTGGTGCTATCTCTTTTCCAACTGCTTTCCCCTCTTTGTGCTGAATCACAAAATTCTTAGGCAGAATAAGAACTTGCTGCATGATCTTTTCCCCCGTTTTAGAATCCACCACAGGTTGCATCTGAATCTTGACAGAACTACTATGAAGGTCTACTGGCAACCACTGACCACAGGGCATTTTGTACACCATCTGTAAAGGTCCCTTTGTACTGGCAAGGCAGGTCAATGCTGGCTTTATGGGGCTTGTTTCTGCAGGAGATAGAGCTGGCTTTTCCACAGCAGGAACACTCCTACCTGTGGAAGGGGGCAGTTGATTTGTTAAGGTCACTTTGTTCCCAATATTCTTTGCAAGCAAAGCCTGAATAGGTTTGGTCCCTTTTTGGAGAGTAGACACTGGTACTGAATCCTTTGAGGCAAATGACTCTGGAAATGGCAGTTCTGTAGGCTTTGATTCATTCAAACAGTCAATCTGCATGTCGACATCTAAGTTCTCAACTGATGTCTCATTTGTGCTTAGCTTTGCTTTCTTCCTTGGGGAAATTTCTTTTGTGCTATCGTCTAGATAACTACTTTGTTTGGACTGTCGTTTAAGTGTTTTAGGCAGTGTCTTCACTGTATCTTTAGAAGGCAATTCTTTTTTCAACAACTTGCTTCTTGCCATAGGAAAGCCTATTTCTGATAATTTCATATCATCTGAAAATTATAAAAAACAAGCATTTTGTTTATAGAAAACAGTGACTGAGTAATACCAATTAAAAAAAAAAAAACAAAGTCACTCTTTGAGCATATAATTTAAGAAGTCCACTGTACAGACATTTCAAAGCTTCTGCACTGTTGAAGAGGGTTGACAAGCTGACTTCTGTATCCCAAATACACTTAAGAGCAACCTATTACTAGTTTTGGTCTAATCCTGCTGTTAATGTGTGTTAAGGAAAAACCCATGGATAAAAAGTTTAATCTTGCTAGTTTTCTTTCTCTCGATAGGGAAAACTTTATACCACAGAAGAAGTTGGTATTCTATATTGTCTTTAGGGATTCTCAATGAAAACAAATGTTCAACCTTTCCTGTTTTTTATCCTTAAATAATTTATGGTCCTATCTGGTTAGAAGACCACTTTTACAATTCACAAAAGACATGAAATATGTTAACACATCATCACAAGTTTTCATATCACCTTCTTATATAACTAAAGAAAGAATGCCGCCAGTGAGTTAAAATGAGTCACATACAATTTAATCAATTGGACTAGCTACCCATACTTATTACAATGATATGCTTACTTTGGTCTCAGTTGGCCATCTACCTTGGCCACACCTCATTTTAAAAAAAAATCCTCACAATCTTAAGGATGTGTCAAATTCATTTACAGCAAACTTTGCTAACAGAACTTTACAAGTAGTAACAATAAAAACATAATCAATGAATTCCAAAGGGCTAACAGATTAGTAGTGCAGAATCTGTAACAAGCAATGACATACATGTAATTTAGGGTTAGGCATTGGCTCCAGAAACTCTTAAAATTTAATAATAAAGTCCAAGAAATTGCTTACAAGGATGTGAATAGTATTTCTTTAAAATATCAAACTTCCTCATTACATTCACTGACCAGATAGCCTTCTGCCTTCACAACAAAGAGCAAATTCTCTCTATACTTATATTTAGCAAGCTCGAATGCCTACCTGAGTCGTCGTGCTCTTTCTCCAGGCTGTCTAGAGGCTCTGCTGCGCCCACAGCCTGACTGACTTCAGCTTTAGGAGCCTCTCTCTCAGGGTTCCCGTCACACTCCTCAGCACTCCATACTTCTCTACTGAACTGACCATGATCAGGTTGTCTTCGGAAATCATCATAGTCTTTCTTCAGGCGGCTCCTAAAATAAACCAATGTACTATGAAATTTCTGGAAGTTAAATTAATTTAGCATTTTATACCAAATGTTGAAATCCTTTCAATTGTCGTTAAACATTTTTTGTGTTTTAAGTGTATCTAAATGTCTGTTAGTTCAGTCTTGCCAATTATCCAAGAAGACAAAATGTATGATATAAGCTTAAGAAACTTAAAGGTTAGATCTTTAAATTTCTGAATAAAGTTTGAACACACCATCTCTCTGAGGGATGTGGTTAGAAGTATTAAAAAAAGGTAATAGATAACTAAGATTTTCTATTTGAATTGAAAAATGGGCTTGAGTCACTAGCCTGGGGCCCACCAAGAAGCCTGGCCAACAAGCCCCCGGGATGGATCTGCATGTCATATACATGCCTGATTTGACATGAGTTAGCAAACAATACCTGTGAAACAAATTTCCCTTTTTATCTATAAGATTAGAAGAGAGAAACATCTATATAATTGTTGAATGCCGTTCTCACCCTCAGCTATTGACTACCTGTATTTCATGGAAGATAATAACTGGAAAAATATTTCACATGCTTACATCTTATCTTCAAATACCTTCATTTGTATTATATTTTCCATCTCTCTACCTATATAAACACCACCAATTACATGTATCTTCTCTTGTTTAGTTACTACTCTACTGTTACTCCTCCATTTAATCCAAAACAAATGATTTAAAACCAAAATTTTTTAATAAAAAAAAAAAAACAAAACTCCAAACGCTTTCTCTATACTCTCAATCTGTATTTCTTGGTGCTACCTCACTTCTCTACTCCATTTTTTGGCAGAGGTCACAAAAGAGTGCTACAGTTCCCCTCCTAATTCTCTTCTATAGCTTCTTCCTCAACTTATCTAGTTTCTAAGAGATCTTTCTTCCTTTGTTATCCTTTGATCTTACTAAGCATTCTCACAAAGCCTCTTCTCAAAGTGTCCTGTTCATCTACCTCACCTACAAATGTTGATATGACATCTGTCCATATAATTTCTACTAATCTCATGGCTTTAAATATAATCAATGTTGGTAACTCCCAAATCTGTCCTCAAATCTAGTAATGCTCCTGACCTGCTTACTTAACTCACATTATGCCTAGCACCACCACCAAGTACATGTCTAGAAAGTATATCAAATTTAATGTTTAAATCCGAACTATTCAATCCCTGTCACTTCTTAAACCCGACTCTCCTTCAGTCACTCCTATCTCAGTTAATGGCAAACCATGACAACAGTTGTCTAGGTCAAAAATTTTAGGCATGAGAATTTTACTCATGAATTTCTACCATATTTATTAGCTACTTCACTCACTGCTGGGATAGAATACTTGATGGAGGCAACTTAAGGAAGGAAGGCGTATATTTGTTTCAGTCTGAGAGTACATTGTGGCAAAGAAGTTATGGCAACAGGAGCTTGAAGTGGCTGGCTGTTGCACTAACCATCAGGAAACACATGAGTGCCACAGCTCAGTTCCCTTCTCTTGTTTGTTCAGTCCAGGGTCCACTCCACATTTAGGGTGAGCCTTCTTACTTCAATGAACATAATGTAGAAAATTCCTTACAGACAAGTCTGTGAGGTTTGTTTCCATGGCATTTCTAAGTTTCATCAAGTTGACAATAGCATTAACCTATCACAGACCCTATAATACAATATTTAGTCAAATTTTACCTATCTTACATTGAAGCTCTAAATCCCAATCACTTCCTATCATGTATGATACTACAAGCTATTCTTTTTCTTTTGGGGGTGTGTGTAACTACTACACTGTAACTAGTTCCACTGCTCTCATCTTTACAGCTATTTCAAAATGGCAGCTAGAGCAAATGCTTTAAAACTTAAGGTCAGGTAGTTGCAGAGTTGGTTCATATGGGTAAAAGGAGCCTATTACCAAGATTCACATGGTAGGAAGGAAAGAATCAACTCCTTTTACATTGTTCTCTGACCTCCACATGTACACCATGGCAACATGAGCATAATTCAGCAACCAACCAACCAACGAACGTAAAAACAAAAACGAAACCAAAAAACCTTAAGGTTAGAGTTATATATCTATATCTACATTGACATATATAGTTATATATGTAGTTCAGTCGTGTTTCCTTAGTCATGTGCAAAGATCTGTATTCAAGTCTTAGCATTGCTAGCAACCAAGCAAGCCCAACAGAGAAGAAAACTACCTGTCTCTGTTAAAAATCTTTGAAAAGCCTTTCATTTTGGTCCACATAACTCTTAAATTCCTGACTTAGCTATCCTTACCTTTGTGTCTTAACCATAATCTTTATCAATCACTTTTCTTTGGCTGTAACTGACTTTGTGCTTCCTGTATATACCAAATACGTTTCTATATTTAGAGATTGTGCCCCCTTCTATTCCGTTTTTCTCTCTAATGAATATTAGAGTATACACTGAGTATACATATTAGAGTATGTCTTACGAGTAGCCTTCACAGTCTCAAATAAGAACTTCATAGTCCCTTCCTCATGCTCTTTCCCACTAAAATTTATCACATTTGAATCTGTATATTTCTTCCATTAGAAAGTAAATCACAGAGATGTTTTTGTATTTGCTGAATTACAAATGAATGGAAAGAAACCTAAATGATTTTATTACATTTTCCCAAAATCATAAATGGGGAATTAAAATAAGTTATATACATCACAAAGCTTGTTACCTGTTTCTCTGAAAAGCCTTCATTAACTTTGGTTCCCATGGTAGCAATTCATTTAAAAGGCGTATCAGTGTACTATGTAATTCTTTTACAGCTTGCCTCCGATGGTACCATTTGCCCTAAAAACATAAGTTTAAGAAGTAAATTCCTTAATCTAAGGTCAATGTCAATTAAGTTTTATCCTCTAATAAAAATATAACAAAGTGCCAATAATCCATCAAAAATATTTCTTCCACAAAAGTTTACAAAAAGAGGAAATATTTTGTAAGAAATCTGAATATGTTTAATGACCTCAATTCTATACTGGAAAACTCAAACACATATTATTTAAGTAGAAAAAACAAATTTAAAAATGGTCTAATTATGTTAGTTGTAAATACCACTTAGTAAATGTATGTAATGTCTTGGGCTTAATCCTCAATGCCAAGTAGAAAAAGACCCTACCAACCAAATGAACAAAACAATGTGAAGGCACAAATATTTAAAATACATTCATTAAATAAATTTGGTTCATATTGTAAAGTTTTAACTTCTAAGAGAGAGAAAAAGAGACTTAACAAACTTTCCTAAGAATTGTTCCAATGATTTTAGCAGTTTCTAGCATAGAAAAGTAACTAAAGCAGTTAACTGCTGTTTATTGTCTCTGTGTTGAGATGTCTGTGTGTGCATGTGTGCAGGAGGATGTAGAAAGCAGAGGACAACATTAGGACACAAGTCCTCTTCCTTCTAAAGCAAGCATTCCTATCCACTGATTACCTTCCTAAGACCAGTCAACTACTTTTTAACGTCTACAACACTACACTAAAATTAATTATTACTGATGTCACTCTTATTTGCTAGTATTACAGGTATTTTCTGTCCCCCCTTTCCCTCCCTCTCTCCCCCTCCCTCTCTCTTCATCTATGTACACTGTATCTTTGTACACAATATCTATGTACATCCACATCTGCTTGATTCTGACATCCAAGTTCTTAGAACTAGAGGACTGCAACAAAGACTGGGTGTGGTAGTGTATGACTTAAATTCCTGCACTGGAGAGGAAGCAGCAGTTGGATCTCTATGAGTTTGAGGCCAGGCAGGGCTACATAGTAACATAGTGAGATCCCGGCTCAAGAACAGAACAAAACAAAACAAGGAAATAAACAGCATCAAATAAACTCATATGATGTAGCTTATAGAAACCTTAAGTACAGATATACTTCACCAGCATATATAGAATCATCTGGTCATTACAGGAACAATACATTTAAGCACAGTACTTAACTATAACATTCGTGTATCATATAATTCATACGTGTTATTTCTAATGAAAGACACACAATTATATATTATAGATCACATTTAACACATCTAAAATCAGATTCTTCATTCTATAAGCAACTGTTGAGTTAGTCTGTCCATATATAGAAATATCTATAGCAAACGTATATTCTAAAGTTATACATGGAGTTGCCACTTTTTTATATACACACACATGTACATACACAAAACCTTCATTATTTACAATGACAATTCTGTAACTTTATAACATAGTCATTAATAGTACGGCTTGACCAGAAAGTTTCAATACTCTGAAGCAATAGAATATGTGTTAAAAAAAAAAACACAAACAGCTATATTTCTTCTAAGGTGTTTGAATCTTTTTTAAAATTTCCTTTTTTCATTGGTTATTTTTATTTATTTACAATTCAAATATTGTCCCCCTTCCTAGTTTCCCCTCTGCAAATCCCCCATCCCACCCCCACTCTCCCCTGCCTCTATGAGGATGCTCCCCCACCCACCCACTGACTCCTGCCTCACCACCCTAGCATGCCCCTATACTGGACATCCAGTCTCCACAGAACCAAGGGACTCTCCTCCCATTGATGACAGATAAGGCAAACTTCTGCTACATATGCAGCTAAAACCATGGGTCCCTCCATGTATACCCTTTGGTTGGTGGTTTTGTCCCTGGGAGCTCTGAGGGAGTCTGATTAGTTGATATTATTGTTCTTCCTATGGGGGTACAATTCCCTTCAGCTCCTTTAGTCCTTCCCCTAACTCTTCCATTGGGGTTCCCCAGGCTCAGTCCAATGGTTGGCTGCGAGCATTGGCATCTGGTGTATTACTCAGCTGTTAAGAACAATGACTTCATGAAATTCGCAGACAAATGGATGGAACTAGAAAATATCCTGAGTGAGGTAACCCAGTCACACACATGGTATGTACTCACTGGTAAGTGGATAATAGCCCCAAAGCTCGGAATACCCACAATACAACCCACACATCATGTGAAGCTCAAGGAGGAAAAGCAAAATGTGGATGCTTCAGTCCTATTTAGAAGGGGGAACAAAATAATCACAGGAGGTAGAGGGAGGGAGGGACCTGAGAGGGAGAAGAGAGGAGGCGGGAATGAAATGGGGGGGGGGGCAGGATCAGGTGTAGGAGGAGACAGGGGAGAAGTACAGAGGTCAGGAAATTGAACTGAGGTGTGTAGCAGTAGGGTATGGGGGACTGGGGATAGCCACTAGAAAGTCCCAGATGCCAGGGAAGCAAGAGGTTTCCAGTATCCAATGGGGATGACATTAGGCAAAATACCCAACAAAGGGGAGATAGAACCTGTAGAGACCATATCCAGTGGATAGGCATGGCTCCTGGTTGAGGGATGAGACACCTACCCATCTCAAAAATTTTAACCCAGAACTGTACCTATCTAAAGGAAATTCAGGGACAAAGAGTGGACCAGAGACTGAAGGAAAGGCCATCCAGAGACCACCCCACCTAGGATCCATCCCATCTGCAGACAGCAAACCCAGACACTAATGCTGATGCCAAGAAGCATTTGCCAACAGAAGCCTGATATAGCTGTCCCCTGAGAGGCTCTGTCAGAACCTGACCAATACAGATGTGGGTGTTTGCAGCCAACCATCAGACTGAGGTTTTTGAATCTTAAAGGGAACTATTTATTAGAAGAGTAAGAAGAGACAGGGTTATATGCTGTAGACACACCAAATTTGAACCTTATGCTAACTCATGTCTAAAAATGATATATTTTATGTGCATGAGTGTTTGCCTGCATGTATGTAAGTGCACCACATGTGTGTAATGCATTGAAGCCAAAGGAGGACCTCCTGGAATTGAGTTACAGGTGCTTGTGCACCTCTTGTAGGAGGTGGTAAATGAATACAGGTCTTCTGCAAGATCAACAAATATTATTAACTGAGGTCAGTTTATATGGGATTTCCTACAACATAATGATTCTCGACCTTCCTAATGCTGTGACTCCTTAATACAGTTCCTCATGTTGTGGTGATACCTACCATAAAATTATTGTTACTACTTCATAACTGTAATTTTGCTACTGTTATAAACCATAATATAAGTATTTGATATGCAGATGGTCTTATGTGACTCCTGTGAAAGGATCATTTGACCTCCAAAGGGGTCGTGACCTATAGATTGAGAAATGCTACTATAACTAAATAGTCCTGTTTTCTTTTCAAATGTATTTTAAAAAAAAGTCCAAGTGAGACCCAAGTAAGCAGTGAGTTATACCTTAAAATCAAACTTTTCTCAAAAGAACTGGTGACATAATATGAGGTGCTTATTCTAGACCATAAAACAAAACTGTTAAACAGAATAAGAAACAGAATTTATCTAGGGCAACCACATTTCTTTTGGCTTGGAGACAGGATCTCACTATGTTAACCCTTTGACTTACTACGTAGCTCAGGCAAGTCTCTAACTTTTGAGCTTTCTGCCTCAGCCTCCCAAGTGTTGGAACTACCAATGCCAATCTTATACTCAGCAACTACTTAGTGAACAATGAAATGGTGAGAGAACAGAATAAAAACTTCCTTAAACTTAAGGAAGAAAGTTAAAGATGAAAATAGGAAGAATATTCTCTCTTTGGTAGAATTCATTATTAAAAGGATTAAAAATCTTAAGAGAAGTAGTGGGGAACACAAGAAAAAAGGGATCCCTGCAGAGATACCCTGGCTTGTCCGGTTGCTGTTTGGATTAGCACAGTGGTTACAGGGTGGGAAATGTAGATGACATCAGCCAGGTCTGTGCAGATGAGGAACAGGAAAGGCAGACTATGTATCTGAAAATCTTTATATCAAGACACTGCTGTAGTGGTGTCTGTGATAAATTACTAAATTAATTTTTGCAGTATGAGTTTAAAAACAACTAAGATTTTATATTTAATTTTGATTAATTTAAAATTAATTAACATCTAGAAAATATACAACTTAACTAAAAGACTACAAGGAAGGGAACGTAAATGTTTATTCAGAGAACAGATTTATAACAACTTTCATACAACTGCCTTATCCATTAACCTGTTTTGAAATACCTATGGTCTTCTACCATAGAAAATTAATAAAAATGTATACAACTATAAAAAATAGAATGTCTTCAGTGAAAGGAAACTTGTACACCACCATGGGAATGTGAATCTATAGTCTTGAGGTGATTAAAAGAGTCTCAGAATCATCGCACACACTGGCATTTAAGGTAAGTTTTCACTCAACTTCTCAGATGGGAGAGAACTCAAAGCTTCATGTGTCATCTGTTTAAAACATGATGTTGACAATCCGAATGTAATTAAATAATGTCACTTTGTGTCCCATGTCACTGTGCTAGGGCCTGAGTCCTGAGCCTTGCACTTTACTGCCAACCTTCAGTCCCAACATGGCTGCTGTCCACTGCGTGGTGACTTCACGTTCACAGTGCACAGCGAACTATTGCAAAAAGCATAAACATTATTCATTTTTACAAGCAATTAGTAAAAATCTACTTTACCTTTGGTCCAATATAAACTATCTACTGCAAATCAAACAGATTAACTTCATTGATGAGAAAAAAAAACAATTTTGATATTTCTTCCAAGATGGATTTATTAAAACTTAAAAGGGCATGCCTTTCTAGAAGAAAGCTGTCTAAAGTCACCTTGGGAAATACTTATAAAATGGAATTGACTTCAGACTAATATTCTGCATCTCACAAATGTTAAAATCCACTTTGTTTTTTAGACATCATGCTGTCTCTCCTGGTCCCCGAAAAGTCAATTCCTAAGTAAGTATAAATAGGTTATATTGTGCAGACACTTTTGCAAAATTAAAAGCATAATAGTAATTAAAATAGGGACATATTTAAAACTGAATTTAAAGCGGAGGAAACATCAACCTCTGTGGTGGCACAAGCCTGTATTTCTAGCACTTTGGAGTAGAGGCAAGAAGACTGCTGCAAGTTTGAGGCCAGCCTGGGCTACACTGTGTTTCAAAAGAAAAGAAAAACAGAGGACTCTCCTACCCTTATTAATGTGAACTTTATTGATTTTTTTAAAACGAAAGACAAAGTCTTCATGTGTTTACAGAACTAAAAATAAAATGGTTAAACAGAAGGATCAATAGATTGGATTGGTATTTGGAGCAACTACTCAGGTGCTTTGCTAAAAATATATTTAGTGTGTTATTTAATATGTCATTCATATAATCTGATTATTAACTTTAAAACAAGTGAACACAGGGAAATTAAACCTGACCATTTTCAGGGATTAAAATAGTCTAACAGTAAATTAAAATGTATTATATAAATTTAGTATTATGAACATTTATTAAAGGTTACTTTAATAAAAATTGAGTAGTATTTGTTTAAAGATTTATTTATTTATTTTATGTATATGAATATACTGTAGCTGTCTTCAGACACACCAGAAAGTTACTGGGAATTGAACTCAGGACCTCTAGAAGAGCAGCCAGTGCTCTTAACCACTGAGCCATTTCTCTAGTTAAAGTAATTAAAAAAAAAAAAAAAGATTTATTATTTTTATTTTATGTGTGTTTTGCCTGCATGTGTGCTATGTGTGTACTTCATATCCAAGGAGGTCAGAAGATGGCATTGGGTCTCCTGGAATTAGTTACAGTGATGGAACACCATGTCGATGCTAGGAATTCAATCTGGTCCCTCTGCAAGAACTGTTCTTAATCACTGAACCATCTTTCCAGACCAAGAATGGTATATTTTTGAATAGATTATAAACTTTAATATGAACAATGAATTTCGAGCACTCAACATAAAAACAACACGCTAATAGTCTAAATTTGCGCAGCTTACCTTCTTTCATTGCTTCTCATCCAATGTCCACAGCATCTGCAGATTGCCAGCTCCCTTTGTATTAGATTAAAACCCATGGAGTTTTAAAATGACCCTCTGGAGAATATTATTAAAAGAAGCTGATCTTTGGTCACAAGGTAAGCCTTTATTATATTATGCAGTTTTATAAGTTTTATTTTTTTGAGTAAAATGCACCAATAACCTAAGGAATCATGAGGAAAGAAACAAACTTACAAAACTACACAATACTGTAAAATGAAAAACTGCATCTTAATGAATGTGAAATGAGTATGGGGGAAACTTACCTCATAACTAAAGAACAACTCCATTCTGCTGTAGAAATCTGGGATGGGTTTGACAATGCCAGCTTAATACTGGCTAGGGTGCTGCAAAGAGGGAGTTGGCAATCTATTAATGCTGGGGACATTGGAAACCTAAGAGGGGAAAACAAATAAATTCTAGGTTTATTAAGTATCTCATCATCATAATATGTCTGCACACTGATAAATTCAGAAGCTCTGTACAGTAAAAACACTTATACAAACCATCCTGTTTTTAAATAGATTTTCTTGTACTGTTGTGAAAACAGATTATTAGGAATCATATAATAAGGAAGTATTAATATATTAATACAAAAGAATTTCTTTTTAAAATTAAAAAATTACTGTAAAAAGAAAATTTTATTATGTTGTAGGTGGTAAATGTTATGTTGTACATGATAAATACATACCATTTTATCCCTTGAAAAATTACATAACAAAAACATTGGCAAGTATAGTCAAAGTATGAATGCTACTTCCAACATGCTTCTGCTTACAAATACTAGTACACAGAAAGAAACATGGATCACAAGACAAAATACTTCTATCACAGGCCTAATTCTTACCACAGACAGAAATCCTATGATGGAAAAGAAATGCCAATTTCTCATTCCAAAAAAAATGAGAATAACTGTCAAAATGTAAGTAGATCCCTGATGATCAATGATGGCTCATTTAAAACCAAATGTAATTAAAAGTGGCTTGCAAAGAATGTAAACTCATATGAATGAAAACAGCACAAAATTTAAAATTATTTTAGCTGGGCTTGGGGGTGGACTCCTTTAATCACAGCACTGGGAGGCAGTGGAAGGTGGATCTCTGAGTTCAAGGTCAGCCTGGTCTACAGAGTGAGTTCCAGGACAGTCAAGGCTATACACCTTGACTTGAAAAAACCAAACCAAACCAAACCAAACAACCAAACCAAACCAAACCAAACCAAACCAAACCAAACCAAACCAAACCAAACCAAACCCAAAACAACAAAACCCATGTTAATAAACCAAAGTCTAAGTAATAGCAAATAAAAAATTAATACTATATCTAGTAAGAAACTGCCTGTACATTTCCACAGTCCTGTATACTCAGTTCAGGAGATAAAATAACACCGTGATTTCACTGTTATACAGTCCATTTTGAAAAAGTGCTAGTTTTGACAATACAGTAAAATGACTGCACATTATTATGGAAAAAGTTACAAAAGTATTTTAACATTGCCAAGTGAAATTCTCTCTTATCCACTCAGTACTCTTCACTTAAGATTAAGTCTCACATTGAGAGGTAATTATATCACCATTCGCTTTACTTCTAAATTAGCATTAAAAATCAAGAACAAAAGTACACAATTACCACTGTGATAACACTGCTGCTTTGTACAAAGAGAACGCCTGGGTGGCAGGATCACATTCCTCGTGAAGCAGCTCACTCTTCACTTGAGAAAAAAAACCATATACTTAAAAAGAAAAAACCTCTTATGCTCAATCTATACATGAATTTTTGCTTAAAGGCAGATGCCTCTTTGAACAAACTATGGTAAAGCATAAATTGAGCAAATAATGAAAACATAGGTTCACATAAAATTTAAAAAAAATTTTTTTTATTGGATATTTTATTTACATTTCAGATATAATCCCCTTTCCCCATTCCCCCCCCCGAACCCCTATCCTATCCCCCTCCTCCTGCTTCTAAGAGGATATGCCCCCACCTACCCTCCCACTCCTACCTCCTCACACACGATTTCCCCACACTGGGGTGTCCAGCCTTCACTGGACCAAGGACTTCCTCACCCACCTATGCCTGACAATATTATCCTCCCCTAAGTATACAGCTGGGGCCATGGGTCCCTCTCTATGTGTTCCTAGGCTGGTGGTTTAAACCCTGGCTGGTATTGTTGCTCTCCCCATGGGGCCGCAAACCCTTTTAGCTCCTTCAGTCTTTTCTCTCACTCCTGTAGTAAATGAAATTATTTAATCCCCAAATTTGCCACTGTAAGATCTCCTACCCAAAAGAGGCCAGTAAAGGAAAACACAACTCAATAATTATGGTATAAATTGCACGCCTGGATTGAGCAGATTTACCACTACACTACTCTAATCCCCAGCTATGAGATCCCTTATAACTTGCGGTTCATCCAGAGTCCTTGTCTTCTGTGGTCGGCTTTCTTCTACCGCCAGCTTCCTTCTGCTTCTCCTTCTTCTCTTTCTGCTTCTGCTCCCTCCTGCTTCTACCTCTCCTGGCGACTCCTCTTCTGCTTCTGGCTTCTACTTCTATCTCCTTTTATATTGAATTCCTCTCACTCTCTCCTCCCTAAGCCTTTTTCTCCGCCTCCCCTTCTACTGCTCAATCTCTGGCTCTAGTCTTTATTTTACAGGTTTTAATTGGACAGAAGGTTTACAAGATGTCGTCTGTGTACAGATTCAATCATCCTCTGCAGCCCCTCCCAGAAGGGTGGAACTAGGATCAAAATACAAGGCTGGGGCTATCCACAACACGATCTTCCATTGGGAACCCTATGATCAGCTCAATGGTTAACTGTGAGCATCTGCCTCTGTATATTTCAGACTCTGGCAGACCTCTAAGGAGACAGCTATATCAGGCTCCTGTCAGCATGCACTTCCTGGCATCCACATTAGTATCTACCTTTGGTGACTGCACGAGGGATGGATATACAGGTGGAGCAGTCTCTGGACAATCCCTCCTTCAGTTTCTGCCCCATGCTTTGTCTCCATATTTGCTCCCATGAGTATTTTGTTACCCCTTCTAAGAAGGGTCAAAGCACCCACACTTTGGTCTTCCTTGTTCATGAGCTTTGTGTGGTCTGTGAGTTGTATCTTGGATGAGCTTTTGGGCTAATATTCAATTATCAGTTAGTATATACCATGTGTGTTCTTTTGTGATTGGGTTACCTCATTCAGGATGATATTTTCTAGTTCCATTTATTTACCTAAGAAATCTTCAAATTCATTCTTTTTTTTTTTTTTTTTGAGAAAGGGTTTCTCTGTGTAGTCCTGGCTGCCCTGGAACTCACTCTGTAGACCAGGCTGGCCTTGAACTCAGAAATCTGCCTCTCTGCCACCCAAGTGCTGGGATTAAAGGCATGCACCACCACTGGCCAGCAGTAAATTCATTGTTTTTAATAGCTGAGTGATAAAAAAGAGTGATAAAAATCTTCCTTTTTTTTTTTTTTTTTTTTTTTTACTACCTAGAAGGCAGTATGTCTAACAAATTTCAAATACAGCAAGACTGAGTAAATGTATTGAAACATCCATGCTCTAAGTTCCAGTGAAGACTACAATATTTCCTAGACTAGAAAGAATGTTTCCCAAATAATTCAGCAGAATGGAATTATTCTAAAGCCAGAAGAATACACGCAGCAAAAAATAGGATTCCTTCTTGAGAATACTAAAAAATCCTGTAGCCTAAATTATGATTGAGAAAAATGAAAAGGTCTTGTCAGACTATGTTTCTTTCTACCTCAACCAGATGCCTTACTTTAGACAAAGCTGAGGCAGATGATTAAGTACAGAGTGGCAGAATCCAAAGGAAACAATCTAGACTTTAAGAGACTATAACTTTCTATTGTAATAAACAGTTAGATGGCAAAACCTGAGATACTTCTGAAAGTCTTTTAAATTTAACTATAAAGTACTCTACAATATAAAGTCTGTTAATTAGAAAACAAAAATAACCTTTGAAATGCAATGTTGGCTGAATAAGAAAATGGAATTTTTCCTACCCCCAGGGCAAGGTCACATGTATTTCAGGCTGGCTTCAAGCCCACTATGTGTAGCTAAGGATAACCTGGAATTTCTGGTCCTCCTTCCCTTTTATCTACTGCTAGGGTTACAGGGATGTACAGCATACCTGGCTTTTCTTGCTTGTAGGAAAAAGTATTTGGAAAGGCCTCAGAGAGAAGAAACACTCTGAAACAGCTAGGTGTTTATTAATTAATTAAATCAATATCCCATGTGCAATTTCAAACTTTAGTGAAGCTTATGGGTAACTAAACATTTACACCTTCTTTGTTATTCATTGTTATAAAATAATGAAAATCAATATTAAATGAAAGAAATGTTTTTATTCTAAATACTATTTTAGTCCTGCAATAATCCTCTTAGGGGATAAATATTGATCCTCATTCACCTTCCTTCGGGAAGCCCATGTGATGAGGGCACGTCAACGCAGCTGTCTCTATTATCTAGTCCATACAGTTTATTAAAAAAAAAAGCCTCCCTACAATGGTCTTCACTGTAAATCCAATTCCGGTAAGTATCAACTAGTACAAATATATGATCACAATAAGAGGTGATAACTGACAGACAGCCTGACAATGAGAGGAAAAAAAAGGCCAAAAGAAAATGTACCAAAATAATCCTTCAAAATATATAGGTGAGTATTAATTAGAGCAAGTAATAGCAACAGATTTTTATAATAATAAAACAACTGATATTCATAACAGCAATCATTGAATCAGAGGTTTAAATTGTGCTCAGATAGTAAGCGGCACAAAACATCATTAAATAATTAAAATAAGTTTTTTTTGATAACATTTATGCTTATTAAAATATCTGTTAAGTAGAGCATCTCTTAAATGATATCAAGCAAATACAAAGTTAATTTCTGTAATTTACACAGATCACCTTCAGTATCAAATTTTGTAAAGGAAAAAGGTGTGTGTGGGGAGAGATAATCCTAAAATCAAAACTGGTCACTTTCACGGGCTAAGACAACTGTCTATGTAAACAATCTTTTAGATAGTTTCAGTCAAGGGGAAATAGTTTACATCCTATTTGTCCTTCAGTAAAATTATCCCTGGTAAAGTACAGTTACAACAACCCAATTTCTTCAAGAATGGAAACATCAAAAACAACTTGCAAATAACAAAGGACATGGACAAGTTTGGAGACACAAAATATAATCTATCAAACTCTCTATGTAACCTCAAAGTTTCTAATAAACCTACTCTCAAAGACTACAGTGTCATGAACCTTTAATTCATTTCTTTAATTTGTTTTCTACTTCATCCTATGAAGGAAGGCAATATGCTTATACTGTAGTTCCACTTCACTCTAAGGAAATGAGAAGGATTGTTTCAAAGAAAATCTTGAAGGTCTGCAAAAATTTTTCTCCTGTAATATGTGCTCTATGTGCTTAAATCAACTATGCTTACAACTATGAAGAAGAAACTTTGTATTGTATATGAAGGCTGAGCAATTTGCAGAAGTCTACTCAATTATGAAACATGAATAGCTTCTGAGGCAATAACTAAAAACAATAGCTCCTATAAAACTATAATTTATGCTGTCATGTGTTTTTTTTTTTTTAAGTGTAGAACATATTATTGTAGTAAATTGTAATAAAACAGCCTTCCACATCAAGAGACTTCTCAGATACATGAAGTACATATGAAAACAAAGGTTTCAACTATTTTTAAATGAATGTATTTCTGAAATGTTTTCCCCACTTTCAGATGATATACTAACCATATGGTTTTCTTGTTAACTGGTAATTATTTAGACTGTTTTTGTTTGAGACGGTCTCACTAGGTAGTGCTGACTTGGTCTGATTCTCACTATGCAGACCAGGCTGGCTTTGAACTCAAGACATTCTTTTAGCATTACCTCCCCTGTGTGCTGCTATTAAAAGCATGTGCCACCACATTTGGCTGCTGATAGTATGAACACTACTTCACCTCTGGGATCATAGTGATCCTCTCAGATGTGTCATATGACAGACTTCTGAAAGGCTTAAGGTCTTTTCACTTTTTTGCATTAAGACAGGACTGAAGTTTTCTGATACTTCAGCCTGATCTCTTCAAAGTACTTCCAATATATATCATTTGTAACAGCATGTAAAATGGCTACTATTAACCTGCTGAATCACTTACCATATTTTATAATATCTGTATCAATACGTGTTAAGCACAAAGAAAGTGGTTTTATGAGAAAACAGTTTATTTTAATGATTGATTTTTCTTAAATATTTGATATCTTCTCCTTTTACTTACCGGTATATGTTTTTGATATAACACAATCTGACTATAAATGCTAGTTAAGTAGATATTACCTATTTATAATGAACAACATGGAACACTTTACCAACTGAGAGCATATATATAATATGCTCATATATGTAACAGCCTCTTCGGAACAATGAAAAGTTCAGGAAATTAACTGATCAATTATTGTTAAGACATATAGTAAAAAATTAATCTTAAAAGCCTACAGTCTGGTAATGGTACTTTTAGGAGTCACCTTGGTAGGAACAGAATTTGGGGCCTGATAATATCTGTTTAATACTACATATAATTAAGTTTGTTGTTATGTAATAGGCTTCCATTAAAGATACATAATCAAGAGTATGCAGTATCTTAAAAGCTACCAGTATAAAAACACCCAGTGTATGGATAATATCTTAAGACTATACCTGTTATAAACCAGGTGAAGAAAATTAATCTTCTTGCCCCAATACCATCTTTTGTATTAAAAATAAAAATTAGACCACATGGGAAAAACAAAAGAAACAATGCTTCTATTCTTAATTGTAAATTTTTACATAATTAGGAAAACAAGATTTTTAAAAACTTTGGGAAAAAAAGCAAGAATAAATTTTAATGCTGACAATAAAGAACTTTTGGATAAACACCTACCGATTTTTTCCTACTGTTTTCCAGATCTTTGAGTTCATTCTCGATTTTTGTGATTAATTCCCTGAGTTCATCAAGATTAGTGCAAATAAGCTAAAACAAACACAAAAAACAGCTTGATAACATATAATATAAAACACCTAAAATGTGGTAACAAATTATTTAACATATACTGAAATTAAAACTATTTCTCCACAATAATAAAAGCAAGGAAAGTTCTACAGTTAATATCTGAGGTATTTACTTGTTATGATGTATGAACTTCGGGCTTCATATAAAATAAGCTAAAGTCTCACATTGGTAGTCTCATCTTACACCCCCACCTCTACATTTTTGTTATGATCCTGTTATTTTCTTAGTATTATTAATTTTCAGCCCAGAATGACAAAGATCTGGAAACTCACTAGATTTTATAGGTTACTGAATCAACTGTAAGAAATAACCCCACCAGATAGTCTTCAAGCAGGTGAAATACAAGTCTGCAAGTGGCCATTATCCCTTTGCCTTCAGGTTTGCTACCTATATACTTTAACAAACTAAGTTACTGTTGCTGTCAGTTGTAGTAAAGGAGGACGAAAACTGTATAATATATTCTAAGATAGGAACAAAATTAAGTACATATTTTTGCCATGCCTTTCATAATTTTTACTGTTGCTTTTTTTTTTTTTTTTTTTTTAAAGAAAAAATGTAGCCCTGGCTTGTCTCAAACTTGTGATGTTCTTGCTCAGTCATCGAGTGCTAGATTTCAGACATGTGTCACCCAGCCCAACTGAGCTTAACAGGTTTTAATAAAAACATTTTTACAAGCAGTATATCTATTTCCTTCTATAATTGTGTGGATCATTTGGTTAACACTGGCAAATGAGCCAAATGATGAATTCTTATTTATTAACTGACCTAGCTTGGCTTAACTAAAGTTTTATAAACCGAAGATTAAGAAATATTAACAAAAGTATTAGTTATTCCATATGGTTCCTGTAAAATTATATTGTGTTTGTCCAGTGGTTTAATATATTTAACCATTTCCTAAAATTATTTAAGCAAATTCAGATCATCTATTTTTTAAAAGTAATAGAAAATTCAAAAGCAAAACTACATCTACACAAAAAGTTTCAGATCCAAGAAAAATCTTGTGATGTTTATACTGTATAATTTAAAATATGCTATACATTTATAAATTATCACTAACCTTTACCAGTGTGCTTATTACATTCACTAATGTAAAGTTACTGTTTTCTTAAAAAGTACACATTCTTTCATTAGAAAATCTGACAAAAGTATCAAGCAAAGTGGGTCACAACAAGATCACTGCTAGTGGTTATTAAGTAATTAAAAACAGGAGACAGGAAGTGCTTTAAATTAGACTAAAACCTTAAGAAAATTTGATATACATTTTTCAGTAAAAAATGGCAAAATGGTTCAACCTAAGAGATTAAGAAAAAATTATCACATATGCTATAATTAGTATTAACAATAATTTATTAAAAATATCTGAAAAACTTCAAATTCATTGATAAAGCAGGGCAAGTAAATAGTTAAGTAATCCAAGTTAAATAATTTTAGGACTGGGGATGTGCTCAATGTTAGAGTACTTGCAAAACACAAAAGCAACTTCAGAGTAGAAAATATTACACGGTATTATCAGAGGAGAGTATAACTGATAATTATTAGAAATCACATATTCTAATTTGCTCAATCTGGTTATGAAAGAAATGTTGATGGTCAAACAGGTCAACTAGGTAAGAACAACTACAACTGGATCACATTTTCAGCTTCTAGTGCATCTCCGAAGCCACAGAGCAAAGCAGTTCTCCAATGGATTCAATGAGTACTCACTCACTGGAGACTTAAACTTCTTTGCACTCCAGTCTGTCATCACTGCTATGTTGTATTTGTCCTTTTTCATTGAACTTGGTGTTTTGGTTAATATCAGAGCATAAATTTTTTTCACTTACCTATGGCAAAGCCCAGAGTAATTTTCCTTATATTCTAGGTATCTCACTTAAAATGATTAAGAACATGTTTTATGTGTAGTTTGTAGAAATTACAGGAATAATGAAGGCATATACTCAACAAACTAAACACATTCTAAAAGTTTGAAAGATCTTTCAATTATCAGTTACTCATGACATCAACTACTAATTATATATATCATCTACTATAAAACAGCTGAGGCCAAAGCATTAAAAGCTATATGAAGTAACACCTCTAAGTGGCTTACCTAGTTAATAAGCTGTGTTAAATCAATTCTTCTCAAATTTCAGTGTGCATATAATGCAGGGGAACCTTGATAGTTTTGGATTTAGTATGTTTCACATCTGACAAGTTTATAGTTATAGTCAATGGATTGCACTTTTGGGTAGTCATGTACTTAATAACTGTAAATTATAAACCAACACAGCTACTGAGACATTGAAACATTCTGGTGCTATGTAGCTAATGAGAATAAAAATTCACAATTATGCCCTCAAAATTATGCAGCCAAGGCTAGTCTCAGCCTTTCAAGGGCTGGGGTTAGAGATACGTGCTATCATGACCAGGCCTGCTTTATACTCTTAATATGCAAACATATTCTTCATATTTTTATATAACTAATGCATGACTATCATGCAATACACAAAATCATGAAAAGTTATTACAAAATTCTGGAGTAGAAACAATTTGATTTATGCCAATTGTATGTCACATATGACTCAATTCCTTCTTTTTTAAGAATGAAAGTCTTCAATTTCAAATGGTAATTCTATTAAAACTAGAATCAACACAATAAAAATTCATTTTAGTAGTGAGAACAAATATATTTAGTAACAACAAAGAAAAGCATCTCAGTAAATCCTTTTCTTGTTAGTATTAATTTAGAAAGTGTTTCTGAGACACAGGGCCTCCTGGGTGAAAAAGAAACACTGAGCTGCAGGGATTCCCACCAGGCCAGACCCCCCCCAACCCCCCAGCCTGTCCTTCACACTCCAGAGGTTACTACTGCCCTCCTTCCCAGGGAGAATCCAAGAGTGACATAGTCCTGTTAAAGTAAGCTCTTTACTTGACTGAATCAAGGCTGAGCCTTAATCAATCAATTTACAGATGAAAGAAACTGAAATGATGTAACTTGGTTCCAGGCTTAGAGCAGGCTAGACGGGTGTTATCTTCAATTGACCCATAAGAACTAAAAGCAACAAATGTGAAGTGACCAAGATGATGCATTGGTAGAAGAGACTACAGAATTCTAAACTCCTTCTACTAGATCATATGCTGATGGCTCTTTCTAAACAAAATAAAAATTTTAAAAACTAGCAACAATTGGACACATAATTTTAGGATAAAATTCATAATGTATTATTTTCATTGACAGTATTAAAAGGCCATCTCTTCAACTAAAAAAATTATATGTGAATGTATGTATTAGGAAAAGGAAAAGTACTATGTAAGTAAAAGAATTTCATGACCATATCTCTCAGAGAATTACATAATAAAGATTTCCTTATTATTTCAATTACTAAAATCATGCCATTTTGATAGAGACACACTAGGTTTGAAAGATACTTCCAAATAAGGCAAAATAAAACAATGTAGGTCATATTTTAAAAAAAAAAGCAAAGGGAAATCATGGTGAAAGGTAAAAATAACCATATTCAAACAAAATGGGCCATTCTCACTACAGTTCTAATAAAAGGTCCTACAAATATAAAATCTGTAACTCTAACACCAACTATAGAATACAAATTAGAAATCCACATAGTATTCAAACAAAATTATATTAATAGTTGTTAAGACTATGCTAACAGAAAATTACATATCTCTTATGATCACTATGCCACTACAGCAAAGACAATAAATAACAACAAATATTCACTTGACGTGAAAACAAAATAATTCTGAAAAACTAGTTAACAAAATATTTAACAATACTATGTAATTAAACATGTTTTTCTAATGTCTTATATTAAATGGAATGCAAAGGTTTTAAAGAGGTTAAAAAAATCTTGATTTTTAAATTAAAAACACCTAAGTTGGAAATATGTAATTTAAGAAGTAGCAATTAAAATATGAGGAAATATGTAATTTAAGAAGTAGCAATTAAAATATGACTTAATCTATAGATCTTTGTAACATAAGTTAAAAACCCATTTCAATTTTAGTCTCAATTTGTTATATGAATATATACTTAACCTGTAGAATCACTCACATGTATAGATCAGATACCAAGTACACACTCATTAAAAAAGTATTTTGTTTGTATTTGTATGTGGTGGGATTACCAATGAAAAAAAAAAAACATGGTAAGTAAGGACACTTAACTGTATAACTGTTTAAGTGACTACCAAGTGTGCGAGTGCCTATGGAGGCCAGAAGGTGGCACAGGATCCCGTGGAGCGGGAGTTACAAGCACTTGTGAGCCACATGACATGGGCACTGCAAACAGAACTTGTGTCTTCTGAAAGAACAGCAAGTGCTCTTAACTGCTGAGCCATTTCTCCAGTCCTTACTTATTAAAATTTTAAGAATTATTTTGACTATTTTTAATTGTGTCTATGTGTGTGCCTGTGCATGTTAAGTACAAGTGCCTACAGAGGTTGGAGGCACTAGTTCCTCTGACACTAAAGCTACAGGCAGGCAGTTGTGAGCAGCCCGATTTACATGCTGAAAACTTCACTCAGATCCTCTGAAAGAGTATACTCTTAACCAATGAACCATTTTTTTCCAACTCCTCTTCAATTATTTTTAAAAATGTGGAATTTACTGGGACTTGACACATCAAGTTAAAAAATACTTTCTAACTTAATTTAACACAAAAAGAGAATTTATATACTATTATAATTTCCAAATACTGAACAAAAAAAAAAGGCTCTTAGGAGGCAATCAACCTTATTAGGAAAAATGACATTTAGTTTTGAGTCTAAGTGTCTTTATATTACAAAATAAAAAAATCATAACTGTTAAATTTGATATAAACTTAATCAACACTCTAATCATCTAAAATAAAAATGTTCTCTATTTTTGCAGTTACTACTGATAAAAAAAATAAATCCCACAATTCTGCTGATATGTCACTGTATATTAATCAAAATATTAGAGTAAGAAGTTTAAGTCTTCACTCTGTGGGTCAGATGTATTATATATTTTTTCACTTTAAAATTCTTACAGTTTCCATCATGTGCTATTTTATTTTAATAAAACCAGATTCAAGGCTTATTTTAATGTCCTAAGTAGCTGGAAAAATGCTAAAGTCAGCAATAGATGCTCTTAAGGAAAATCCTAATTAATTTTCCTATTTTTTAACAGAAGTCTCTATGCCTATTTGGAAAATAAAATGTAAGAACAGCTAGAACAGTATAATGGCTACTATCAGTCCTCTGTGCAGATGAAGAACTGCACTTAGAGGTTCTCAGTAACTTAGCTAAGGTGATAGAATAGTCAGGTGATAGGCCTGGCATTCAAACTCAAATAGCCTAGTTCCAGAGTCCACATGTTTAAACTACTAGAACATTACTGATATCCACTACTCACTTAAGGTCTTTGGAGGATAAAACCTACGAATCATCACTTTAAAAGGCATCAGATTATTTATATTATTTATATTATTAATATTTATAAACTTTAACAAGGAAGGGCATAGCTCTTAGGAAAAAGTAACACAGACACTCTTAGTTTCTTTACAACACACACACACACACACACACACACACACACACACACAAAATGAACCCAAAGTCATTACTTCAATGTCCCTGGTGCATATTCTAAATACAAATGTGAAGACATTTTCTGACTCCGAGTTTTATAGTATTCACATAAACACGAATTCTATGAAGCAACTAAAGGAGGCAAATTTCTTAGTGTTTAACAAGTCAACATAAACACAGTCAAGAAGTTAAAGGTCCAAACAGGCTTCACTTTTTTAGATTAATAAGACTTAAAAATTTAATCCTTTAACCTGTTTCTTTCTAAGCATATTTTCTATCAGTCAAAGATCAGCCTTTGGTAAATAGTCAGGTTTTATAAAAGCAATCGAATATTTATGCACCAAAGTTTTCTTTATTTTCAGTAATGAGTATTTTAGTTTAGAATGACTACTTATATCTACAAAGTACTTTTATGTTCATTACTAACAGGACTTTTGGGGAGAAAAAGTTCACTTCTTTATTAGATAATAACTGGTATTTTATGTACGTGAGTATTTGCCTGCATGTATGTATGTATACCACACATGTGCCTACCACACTTTGAAGCTAGAAGGTGCTGAAGTTCCAGGAACTGGAGTTACAGATGGTTGTGAGCCACCATGTAGATACTGGAACCAAACTTTAAGTCCTCTACAAGTACAGCAAAAGCTCTTTATAGCTGAGCCATTTCTCCAGCTTCTTTACCTCTATTTTAGAAGGCAGTTTCAAGTTCTCTTCATGAATTATAAAATAGTATTCACACTGTAAACTAGAACTAAGAACTATCTTAGCCTAATATAGACTCACAGACACACACAGACACACAGACACAGACACACAGACTCCACAGTGCTCCTCTATCCCCTCATGCCTTAAGAACAAGAAAAGGGATGACTTTATTTTGAACAGCAGCTCAATTTAACAAAACATGTACTTTTGACCTTAAATTTCTGAGCAATAAGCAAATGGTCAATAACTGACTAGAAGTATCACTTACAACAATGTTTTCCAACATGTTTCCATGAGCCAGAGTCAAAAACACAATTTGCTATGCATGTCAACACACAGAGGCAAAAACCAAAGTTTCATAAAATAATACATATGACTATACATATTCATGGTATTATATGTGACACATTAATTATATGTGATATACTGACAAATTCTTTTTTAATTTTGATTAACTTAAAAAAGAAATGTAATCCACTGAGTTGATTTCATATATCACTAACAGCACCCATAACTGTACAAAGCATTACTTATGCAGTTTGTGTGACTATTACACACAAAGTCCACTTACAAAAATACCAAAAATGGAGGGACCACTCTGTCTTAAGCTCTATATAGTTCTATATTAAAAAATTGGGGAGGTAATGAGTGGGAGAAGTAACAAAGGCTAGCATGCTTACCAGTGGAAGCATAAACATATAATAGTATACCATTAACATGTTACAAGAAATGAATGGCAGGATGGCCTCCAGCCACATTAATATATAATCCAGTATATTGTATTTTACTGGAAATCCTGTATAAAGGTTATGTAAAAAATTCTAAAGAATGTAATTCATCCTAATGTCATGGAAGTATTCTACGATAAAATATATATTTTCTTTTTACTATTTAAGGCTATCTGATTTTTATCAATTTCAACTTCCCCTAAATAAGAATTTTACTGAAAATAGAAGTATAATACAGTATTTTTCTTGGTCCATATAATTTTATAACTACGTAAGACCTACAAATTTTGTTGTATCACTTTTATTTTATGAGCTTATAAAACTTTTAGAAATGGACTGGCTACAATAATACAAAAAATTTTAAACAAAGTATCATTTGTTGAAAAAAATACTATTTGTATAAGTAGAGAATAAAAGCATAATTGTGATGAGATTGCTTATTTTCAGTATTAGTACTTCTCAACTAAAAGTGTTTGGCAGCAAACACTTTTTTTGCAGAAATGTTTAAAGACTTATATTTAGCCTTTACTAAATATAGTTCATTTATAGTTAAGAGTTAAAATACTTTTTTTTTCAAGTTAGTCAGTCCACCATTTCTATACTGGTTAAACTACATAAGAATGGATTATCAGAGTAGCATCACTATGTATAAAACATGATTTATTTTCTTAGAAGACTAATTTACATATCTGTTTATATGTACTCAGGAATATATGCAAATGGATAAAAAGAAGAGAGATATATGTATATACACTTGATTAAACTATATCTACAAAAGTTAGTATAGGTTGGAAACTAAAAATATCAAGGTTTATGAAAGATAAAGAGGTTTAAAAAATAACATTTTGCCTACATCTGTACTTTAAAGAGAAACACATTGTTAGAAACACTTATTAAAAGTATACACCTTGTAGTTTCTTGAAATTCAGCCATTCTCACAAGGAATGGAGCTAAAACAAAAAATTAAACGGAAAAACTTGATGACAATATTGAAACATTTACCTGAAACTCCGGCACAGCAGGTGACTTTGTGACAGTTTTCCTCTTCTTTGTGATTGCTTTTTTAGATATGGATTTTTTTCCTTTCAAGATTAAAAGAGAAAAACTTCATAATGCTGTTTACAGCACCTTATTAACAGAAACCAACATAGAGCCTTGAAAGTTAAACTGTAACTACAGATGGCTGCTAGAAGTCAAATGAAAATGATGAATCAAACAAGCCTCAGTGAAAGCAAATAGTAACCTGTAACTACCTGGAACAGACACATTAACAATGCTGCATATTTATATAAGAACCAAAATGATTACATTTTTCAAGGTGATGCATAAACATTTGAGTTTATTAAAAGGAATAGGCATAAAAGCCACAAACTACTGCTTAGTTAAAAATCTACATTCACAGCTTACATAAGACTGCATAGAACAGAGCCTTACCTGAACAGTGACTTCTGCAGTTAGGAACCTGGCTAACCATTTTATCTAAAGATTATGGACTACTTAACCAAAAGTGGAAACCCCTTAGTGACATTAGGATGCCACCTCTTTAGCTTTGCATTTGTTTAATGGGCTGGTCTTGGCAGTATTTAATATCCAAACTTTAAAAAGTATAATTAGCATATCCCTTTAAAGTATAATTAGTACTCTGTGCACTCAGAAATGAGGCAAAATATACCTCATCCCTAAAGAATTCAATTTCTAGAACACATCTCAAGTATTTGTTTACTTCTTTGCATTTAACTTCACAAAATAAAACACACACAGTTTTGACAGGGTACATGTTAAAATGCACTTTTCCTTACTTTAATTTTGAGGATCTCACACTGTAGCCAAGGCTGGCCTCAAATATACGAGCTCCTACATCTCCTTGTATGTAATTATCAAGTAACAAATTTATTTAATTGTGGGCTGGAGAAATGGCTCGGGGGTTTTTAAAGCACTGGCTACTCTTCCAGATGACCTGGGTTCCATTCCAGCAATGCCATATGGTGGCCTGTAACACTATTTCCACGAGATCATTGTCTTCTTCATAGGCACTACATGCACATGGTGTACAGACACATATGCAGGCAAAACATGCATACACATAACAAAAAATGAAAAAATACTTATTAAATGTGCAACAAATGTTATATATAAGACACTAGTTTATGAGGACAATAAAGACTTATCAAATGGAAACCTTGTCTTCTAGGAGTTTATGATCTTTAGGAGCATGAAAATGTTTCTGTCTAATTTTTTGGTGTGTACTGGTTTTAAATCCAAGGTCTTGTGCATGTTAGGCAACTGTTCTATCTCAGAGCAACATTTGCAGTCATTCTCTGTTAAGGATTCTTTCCTTCACACTGTGGATTCTGAACACTGAGGTCAATATTCAGACTTGGTAGCAAGTATCTTTAACTGATGTGATGACTCATTTCACCAGGCCCTGCAAATCTTACTTTTTAATTTTTTTTCCTTGTTTCTTCTTCATAGTTTTTGTTATTTCCTATGTTCCCTGCTATTAATTATTTTTTACATTAAGTCCACTAATATAACACCTATCAGGGTATCATAACTAAATTTCTGATGATAGAAATTATATAATCTTGATAATACAATGCATAGCTTGTATTAAAGGAGGCAAGTTATTTCTTAGTGGTCCTGTACATCCACTTGTGTCCATTTTGCATTAAAGACCACCCTGAAATTACTATAAGAAATTAATTCTTTTTTTCAGCTCTGGGAAATTGAACCCAAGGGCACAATGCTTTTTTGAAACTCTGTCATTGAATTATATCACCAGTCCTTCTTTATTTGGAGCTATAGTCTTGGTAAATTGCACAATTTGTTCTTGAGCATGAGATCCTATGCCCCCAGCCTCTGTAGCACCTGGGATTATAGGTGGTCATGATCATTCCTGGTTTAATTTATACTATTTACCAAAGTTTAAAAATTATTTAACAGTGAACACAGGAGGACTTACATTTATAATGATTATAAGAGGATTAATATTTATTTGGAACCTATTATATGATATATTTACTAAAAATGATTTTATATAACTTGTTTCTCAAAACAACTGTTGAAAGTAGGTAATAACCAATGTGTTACTAGAGATAACTAAAGATCAAAAGGACTAGTTAACTTACTCAAGTGCCAGGAAGTAAGCACCATACCCAGGGATTCTAACTCCAAAGTCCAAGTTCCTTCCACTATGTAATTCTATTTCACAAAAATCAAGGCTACCATTTGTTGATTCCCACTATGAATCAAGTGATAGGCATGGTAGGTTTTTTTGATTTTGCTACTCTAATTTATCTTGCTAGCCAAACAGCAAGCTAGACATACTATATTAGCTCATTTTTACTAATGAGAAGACGACAAACAGAAATCAATGGAGGATTTATAGCTACTATGTACTGGGACAGATATTAACTATACTTTCCTCACTTCACAATTGTACTGTTTAATGATATAATACTGCTTTCTTTTAGACTCATGCAGGAATGAACTATGCTTCTGATTGACCTCAGAGTAATCTTTTTTAAAATCAGGATTAAAAGATTTGCACATTCACCATTGCTTAACACCTTGTGCAACCTCAAAAGATAGCCTGAATATTTGTTTCCTATTGTTTGCTAAAATTCAGGGATAAAATTAAACATTACTTTTTATATGAAGCATAGATTAGTACAAAAACCACTCAGCCATTGTGTTTACTTGGAGAGGCTAGCAGTGAAATACAGACACCAGATCTACAACTGAAAAATGGTCCTTTTCTATCAGGCAAAAAGATGTCCTCATTCACTGAGCAGACAGTTTTACGAGAACAAATAAACAACAGTGAGGGAGAAGGGCCACCTATCTGGCTTGACAGGTAAACTAAATCAACTTTGATTAATAGGGTGAAAGATGCCAGATTACCTCCATATTCCAGTTATTTGGTAATTTGTTTTTGTTTCATAACAAGGGTATAACTAACTGCTACCAGTGGAGCATTCTCATGGCTTGAAGATACTTAATGCTTTTACTCCCAAAGCCCCAAATCACCTACCTTGTCCCATAAAACCAAATATAATCTACACCTAATATTGTGTGTGAATCAGAGATCAGTTTAAAATACAAGCAGCATTTTAAAAAAATGATGCTTAGATGTGCAAAGTTAATTTGTGGTTGGAAAACATATAAGAATATCTTAATAATCCTAATAAAAAACTTTGTAATTAATGTTACAAGAGTATTCCTAATGAAGTTTTCTAAAACACCATGCTCAGAACAACTTAAGAAACTCAGACTCTACCTAAAAGGAAGATGGAACTAAAAATATACCTCCTCTAAATGAAGCACAAATGACTTGTCCTTTATAATCTGAACCAGAAATTTAATTCTCCTTCTTTCATCTACTCCTTATCTTTCCTCCACCTTCACTGTTTTCATGTCTCACCCTAAGCCCACTGACCTACTCAAAGACTTTTAACAATTCTTTTCTGATCTAACCTTTTCATGGTTTAAATACTCCCGTTTTTTTCCCCAGTTATGAATATTACTAAGTAGATGGCAAAAGACATAATCTACTGTTAAAGTAAAAAAAATAAAAACAAACAAACAAAAAACAAACCACAAGGACATTGTATATGGGTGCTGCTTGGATATAGAGCCACAGAAACGGGGTTCATTTGTGTCTACATATGCATGTCTTAAGCTAATGTTTAATCTGCAGAAGTTCCTGGATTGCTGTAAGCAAACAATTTGATCTTAGCAATTGATTTTCATATTATTCTCCTTGCTTATAAAAAATCTTGTCATATTGGCAATTCTTTTACATAATCACACAATATGATTATTAAATAGCCAATTCTTTTTCTCTTTAACTTAGTGTTACGTGTTAGGTCTCAGGAAAAATTAGAAGGAACTGAAAAAAAAAAAATAAAAATTAGATGCCAAGTTCTGCTACTTTCTATACACCTCTCTCTCTCTCTCTCTTTTTCTCTCTTTCAAAAAGACTTATTTTATATGTCCGAGTACACTGTCACAGTCAGATCCTATTACAGATGGTTGTGAGCCCCCATGTGGTTGCTGGGAATTGAACTCAGGACCTCTGGAAGAGCAGTCAGTGCTCTTAACTGCTGAGCCATCTCTCCAGCGCATGTACACCTACCTCTCTTATGAGGATATTTTTCTGGCAGTGTACTAGAAAAGGTACATGGCATTGTTTATTTGTATCTAAGTTTCTCCTCACAGTCATCTTCCAGCTCTTTATTAAAACTCTACCAGCTTCTTTTCATGCCTATTTAATGGTATCCTAACTATCTTTTCAGATTTTTTTTCTCTGAATCCTGCCATTTATTAGCTGTGTAGCACTGGGCAAGTAAATAGACCTTGCTGTTCCTCATTTTAAAGAATGTCTATAAAATCTTGGGGCTGGAGCGATGACTCAGCAGTGAAGACCACATGCTGCTCTTGTGGAGGAGCAGGGCTGAGTTCTCAGCAACCACATGGTAGCTCCCAATCATCTCTAACTCCAGTTTCAGTGGACCTAACACCTCTTCTGGCTTTCTTCAGCACAGACACTCATGTGATGTACATTTATAAAAGCAGGCAGAACACTTAGATACATAAAATAAAAATAACAGTAGCCATCTACTTTTGGAATATTTATGAGTAAGTGAAATAATACATACAAAGGCTAGTAGCATTACATGGATATTAATTATGCTGAGAAAAAAAAATAGAAGGGACTGAAAAAAATGGCATGGGTTTGAGGACGTAACAACTTTGTGGTTGAATACATGCCTGGTATATGCATAGAGACCTGGATTCCATTCCCAGCACTGCAAAATTATAAAAATAAACTGGTAAGACAGCGAATTCTTTCACTCGAAGTCTCTAGTTGGTGTTCTAAAAATATGTTCCATGAAGATGCATAAGTAGGTTCTAGGTGCTATCAATATATACTTCTTACAGACTTCTCACAAATATGGCCCTGAAAGTAACTAAATATGAATTATATTATTCAGTTTTTATTATTATAAAATTATTATTATTATTATATAGAATTATTATTTTCAGGTATTTTCTATCAACTGCTTTTTATATATCTGACATATCTTGTATCAAGCTCATCCATTTGCTCTTGGGATCTTAATCTAATTTTTTTTAAACTAGTATCATATGACTAAAACAAGAGGTCTTTCCCTCCCAAAAGGCATACTCTCAAATAGCTTCTAATACCTCAACTTTTACTTTTTATTGTGCTATTTTTTTACAACTTGATTAATTATAACTGTGTTTTTGCTCATGGTATTAATCAATTTTTACTATTTATGCTTACTTATTCTTCAAAGTCCTTCATTCTTTGTGAAATCTTCCCATGGCATACACTGAGCTTTCCTATTTTTTATTATATGGTCTTATGAAATTGAAAAGGCTGTTTATCAGTTTTTATCAGATTTATTTATTCTTGTAAGTTTTTGTTTGCATGTATACTATGCATACTATAGTGTACCTGAGGCCAGCAGAGGCCAGAGGAAGTGAAATTACAGATGGTTGTCAGGTCTTTATGGGTGCTAGGAGCTGAACTCAGGTCCTCTGCAAGAATAGCAAGTGCTCTTAATAGCTGAGCAATCTCCACAGACCCTTATTTACCAGCCTTGAACTTAATTTTATTTTTTTAAGTTAGTGAGGCATGGTGGCACATGCCTTTAATCCCAGTACTTGGTAGGCAAAGGCAGGTAAATCTCTTCAAGTTCAAGGCTTACCTGGTCTACACAGACAAGCCAGAGCTATAGTGAGACCCTGTGTCAAAGAAGAGAAAATACACACACACACACACACACACACACAGACACACACACATTGGGTCCCAGGAATGAACTCAGGTTATCAGGCTTGGCAGCAAGAGCCTTCACTCAACTGGGCCATCTTGCTGACCATAGTTTCTTAACCTATTGAGACTGCTTGGCCTTATCTAGTTAGATCAGTTTAGAGGTATCACAAAATGATCTGCTTGAAAAGAATGACTACTGAGGAGGAGAACTTCTTTAAACTAAAACTAACTTACATGGATAACATAAGTCTTTTATTACTGTGAATGCATCTTCATGTTTTAAATTAATTTGAGCTATTTGTTTCACACAATCTGTAACAATACTAAAACAACCAAAACGTCTATCAAGGAGGGTATATTATTAACTATAAAATACAAAATTCTAAATAGTCATTTAAAATGATCTATCTATTGCACACAGGTGTTCATGTATTCTGTAAGGTGAGAATAATGTAAAGCATAAAAGTATGTTGACTTTGATCCTATTACAAATGTATGTGTTAAAACAATATAAAAGATACAAAGGAGATGGAGAGATGGCTCAGAGGTTAAGAGCACTAGCTGCTTTTCCAGAGGTCTAGAGTTCAATTCCCAGCAACCATATGGTGCCTCATCTATAAAGAGTTCTGATGCCCTCTTCTGGCGTGCAGACATATATGCAGATACAACACTATATACATAATAAATAAATAAATGTTTGAAAAGATACAGAGTAAGAGGTTAATATTGGATTTATATGGGGAAATAATATATGTTCATTTATTAAACATTTATTTATTCTTTCCTTTTTCTTTTGATTTTTCAAGACAGGGCTTCTCCGTAAAGCCCTGACTATCCTGCAACCCACTCAACAGATCAGGCTATCTACAGATTCGCTTGCCTCTGCCTAGTGAGTGCTGGGAGGCTCTATCACCATTTGGCTACTTAACAGATTTTTAAACATGGTTGCTAGGGATACAAAACCTTAAATCTTTCAATCCTCAATAATGTTAGAGTAGAAGGGAGGCACTCATCAAAATATTCCAGAAACAAATATCACTATTAGTTAATTATTATAAAGAAATGCCTAGTGTTCTAATTATGTACAAAAGAAAACTTAGAAAATAATGGGAAGTTTCCTTAAGGAAATGATAAAGGAATGAGGTAATAAGGAATCTTTTTTAAAAATTAATTTTTACTTAATAGTAGATAGAAAATGCACTGTTTTTGCATTTCTACTAATAGCAATAATTAATAGGTTTTAATTCTTTAAAAAGAATCTGCCATGGCTGGAGAAATGGCTCAGTGGTTAAGAGCACGAGCTATTCTTCCAGAGGATCCCCATTTAGTTCCCAGCACAGCCACGGCAGCTCACAACTGCCTGTCACTCCAGTTACAGGGATCTGACACCCTCATACACACACACATACAGGCAAAACATCAATGCACATTTAAAAAAGAAAAAAGAATAATCTGTCTTTTTTTTTTAAACTTTAGTATTTTTTTTTCTCTGAAAAAATTATTTCTATTTAGTGTTACGTGTATATATGTTTACAGTTGATCATTTATGACTGGATAATGTATCAGTGGAGGCGGGCATGAGGCTCATTTCTGGAAAAGACCGATTCTCCTTCTTAGCAGCAATTAATTGCCTGCAACTCTTTTCATCTAGTGGCAGGGCCTTCAGAGGTACTTAATGGACTGAGCAGGGTGAATGTGTGTGTGTGTGTGTAACAACGGTAATTAAAGAAAAGATCGTGAAGTTGAAAGGGATTGGAGGACACGGGAAAAGTGTAGAGTGGAAATGATGAGCACAAATTTTCTACATAATCATGTATAAAATCTCAAAAAATAATAAAATAAATATAAAAAATTATCTCTATTTTCAGTCAGTCCTACTTGCTTGGCATAAATGAAAGAGATAAAAGGCATAAATGACTGAATAAAATGAAAACACAATTTAGAAAACAGAAATAAACACTCAACTTTGAAAAGCAGATAAGCTGGGTGGTGGTGGCGCACGCCTTTAATCCCTGCACTTGGGAGGCAGAGGCAGGCGGATTTCTGAGTTCGAGGCCAGCCTGGTCTACAGAGTGAGTTCCAGGACAACCTGGGCTACACAGTGAAACCCTGTCTCACCCCCCCCCCCAAAAAGAAAAGCAGATGAAATATTTAAAAATTACAAAACTGGATCATAGTGCACTAAAATTATCAAATCATTCAAATCGATTTGACTTTGTACCTTCTATTAAAAAAATAATCTCCTGTCATAACATTAAGTTTAATTAAAATTTAGAAATGTCTAAAATTTAAAGCCTGTAGTAAACAATATGTTGTGGATCAGATAACCACACACAGAATTTAGTCCACTCTAAGTGCATATTCATAAGTCAGTCATGGATGACACAGCTTATCCCAAGGTATGCTCTACAAAGCACATGAGCTATCCATTACTTGAAAAGATATGTGCCAAAATAAATCTGAAGAAAATACTATATTAATTAAAATTATTTTCTTTCAAATTTTCCAGAATTGCTAATATACAGGCCCCAAATCATTTATCTAAAATTTCATCTGAAAATAGTTTTAAAATCATTTACATGGTTAAAAAAAAAAATCACCCCTGAACTATTATAAGCTTTTAAAAACAATTTCATTTCATTTGATCTAACCACCCGCAAGCCCTGTAAGGGATGTCATTTAATACTAGACACATGATAATATTCCTGTAAAATCTGAAAATTTTTTAAATTTCAAAATAAATGTGATAGGAGTTTCCCAGAATGCACTATGAACCTATACTAAAACATAGTAAGAGGAAACCTTGTCAAATCTATGACCATGAAACTCACTTTCTAAAAAGTGTAACAAAGGAAGTGTTGGACTCGAGTATGGCAGAAACTCAACTATAAAAGGACATGCTGCCTCAACATCTAATAAAAATGTACAAAATAAGTCAAAGTAAATGGCATGAAATGATGTAAAACAAATGCTTTATTCTTATAACATCTGATGTAATATCATTATATCTCAGTTTTGTAAGACTTGAAAGTAAGAGAATAAAGACCTTCGCACATTCTTTGTAAACTTTCATCCAAAGGTTTATTTCTGAGTTACTTTAAAAAATTAGGTCAATAAGAACCAATTTTGAAGTTCCAGTACAAGAAGCTGGGCCTAGTTTTGGTAGTAAATATTATATTATTTCTTTAAAAACTTATATTTATTATGTGTACCCCTAACCCCCCTTCATAGTGTGTGTGTGTGTGTGTGTGCATGTGTGTGCTTTTAAGAACTCAGGTCATCAAGCTTGGTGGCAAGAGCTTTTGCTTGTCAACATCTCTGTGCCTTGTATTAATAATTTATTACATACATGTTATAGAACATACTGAGTTCTATTTAATTATTTCAGTAACTAAAAGGTTACTCCTTCATCTAGGGATTCAGTAGTGACTATGAAGAGGAGTGAAAATGAGACCCTTAATGCTGGCTGGACCACAAATCATTTTGGTAAGCAATTTCTATTTTCTTCTCTATCAAGCAATTTTTTACAAATTTTTTATAAAACCAACAATATGTCTATCCTGTGGCAAATGAGACACAACTTATGACAGATAGTAGAAAAAGCAAAAGCAACAGAATCCCTTAAAAAGCAATCAATCAGCATAGAATAGGCGGCTGGCAGATATATAGAGTATTTAAATTGAGCAAAAGACACAGTTACAAATCTTCTTAAGTACACACTTTATATTTTGTATTTTATTAGTTGTCATAATTCTCAGTCTCTGTTTTTTCTAGATGTGAAAATATATACTGAAAACAAAGTGCTAAAGAAATACGTGATATGGGGAATAAGTTCAGACTCAAGTAAATTATATGTTACTCTAGATAAAGAAATGAACATCTATACTTGTGTTGTCCTTAGCTTGGAAGAAAAAAAATCAATTAATGTAAGTGATAAGACATCATTTACAGGAAAAAAAATAGAAGTATGATATTCATATATGTCAAATTGAGAGTTATTCAAATGTATTATACTAGTTAATTTTTTTGTGAGTATATAGAAATCTCACCTGTCCTGGGTTTTTAACCATGTGAAATAAAGCTTGACCCTCACACACAGAAGTACACATATTCATTTCATGCTATCAATCAGAGTGTCCATGATACAGAATTGAAAGAAAATATGAATTACACTTAAATATAAGTCTTGCCCATTAAGTAATCTTACCAGATTTGTGCTTCTTGTGTTTTCCTTTCTTTTTGATGATCAATAATTTATTCTGGATCTCAGGTTTGTAAGACTTGAAGGGAAGAGAATGAAGACCTTCACGTTTTCTTTGTAAATTTTCATTCAAAACATCTTTCAATTTCTTTTTTTTCTTTTTCTTCTTTTTTGCCCTCATTTTAGTTAGTTTGAGTTTCTTGTGGCTCTGCAGTGAGTGCTCTAACAATATATCCCTTACAACTTTGCGGCAGTTAATGTCTGGATGCTCAATGTGACTTCCATTTATATGAATTTGGCAAGATTTCAGAGCATTTTCTTTCAATGGATTGGATTCTGTCTTTATTTTGGAAGCTTCACCGTACTTTTCCTGATTTTCTATAAACCTTATTTCACCTGGACTGAGTGGCTCTCCAAAGCCAGTAACTTCTCCTGGACTTCTGGGTTTCTGCAAATTTTCTTTACAACAATCAGTTTTTTCAATTTCACAAGGCCTGTGAACTTTAGTGTCACAGTTGGATTTTACTTCCATTTCAACAGTGATGTCATGATTATCAAAGTTCATTTTAGCAGGACAACAGGCTGGATCAAAATCAATTTCCTGCTCTTTCTTGAAAGCCAAAGGCAGGCCTTCTCTATTACATCTGTGTTCTCCGTTACTTGTGTTAACATAGTCACACTTGAGTTTCTCCAGCTTAATCCGAGGTACTCTTTTTACTTTAATGGTGGAACTGGAAATTCTGGGGCCTGAAAGGGTCTTTGTTTATAAATTCGCACATCTGCACCACAGAACTGTGGAAAATGTACGTAAGCATTCTCCAGATAATCATAACCAAGGATAACTTCCCTGCACTCGTGAATAGGCTGCCCAAGCACAGCATCTTGAACTTCTTTCTGTGTTTCATACACAAAGTCACAAAGTCCTTTAAGTAGCCATACTTTCTGGTAGAAAGGTAGCTCGTGAAAAGGTCTTTCTTCCAATGGATTAACTTCTCCAAGAACCTTAAAAAACTGAGGACACAAGCCAAGCTTCTCAGCACAGTTATCGGGGTTCTCAGTCTGCCCCACAGCAGTGTACCACTGCTGCACTTTCTGTCTCAGCACTGCTTCCCAAGTCCTGTAAGGCAAAGTAGGTCTTCGATGTAAGGTAGATCTGCGATGGGGAGGGCTTAGTAGAGAAGTCATTATTTTAGATAGAAAGGCATTACACTGAGGCATCAGAAGACAGCGTTCCAGTTCATAAAAGACAATTTCTGGCAAGTTTAGAATCTGTTGGGCTAAACAAAGGAAATGCCCAATGGCTGGGATTTCCCACATGTTCTCCATGCAGGCTGGAGCTGCCTGAGCAAGGAGCTTTCTTTCCCACTCTTCTACTTCCTTTTGGCAAGCTTCTTCTGCTTCTTTTTTTTCTTGCTCCCGAAGCCTAAACAAAATCGAATACTACTATTACTTAAAGACAGTAGCACAAAACACTGAAATTTAAAGTTATAGTTATCTTCAGTCATTAAGACAACTGTTATACTTTTCCACATCGGTAAAAAGTGCCCCATTAAAAGTATGTTGTCCCTCAATTCCCTTAAGAAGATACATAGAGCCCTAGATCCTCAGTTTTACTGAAGGAGAACTATCACTAATACCATCTCCAGGGTGAAACTTCATTTTACAACGTTTGTCTATGTTAGCTAATAAAACACAGTGAATTTTGAGTGTAGTTATTTCTATACTATGACTTCATATAAAAGAAGAAATTTACATTTTTACATTATTTCATTTCTAAAAAAATTACAGTAATGGGGCTGTGAGTATAGACAGTTTATAGAGTGTCTGTCGAGTTTGTAAGAAGTTCTGAGTTTGATCCCCATTACTCTATAAAAATTGATGCTCAAGGCCATTCTTGGCTATATAATGAGTATGAAATCAACCTGGAATATGAGAAATACTGCCTCAAAAAAAGAGAAAGGTTATAGTAAATAACAACAATAATAAAACAACAATAAAAATAATTTAAGCAAAAGTTATATGCTTGTTATTGTTACATGGAGCTTTATTAGACAAAAAATAGACTATAAAGAAACTGTAGGAGACATTAGTAAAGTGCCTGCTGCATAAGCATGAGCTGTGAGTTCAGGGTCTGACATCCATGCAAAAGCTGGGAATAGTGCTATGCACGCATTGTGAGTCCAGTGCTCGTGTGTGGAGGGTGAGGGGTACAAGGAGTTAACTAACTTGACAGTCCTGCCTGAAAAAGATTAGGGGACAGGGATAGAGAAAAGCATTTGATATTGAATCCAGGTCTCTACACACATGGACCTGCAAATACCACACACCCACAGACACAGGTACACACAGCACAAATACACAAAAAATTATATTACCTATATTAAAAAATTATATAGACTGATAAGTCTGTATATAAAATGAGCCAAAATGCCCATCACAAAGAAACAGATAAGGAAAAAAATGTGGTAACATACATGACATATTACTTAGACACTAAAGGAATTATTTTCTGTTATTAGCAATATGGATGGAACTGGAAATTATTATGAAGTAAAACAAACCATAATCAGATGACAAAGGTTACAAGTTTTCACTCATTTGTAGAAACCAAAAAGTCAATCTAATAGAAGAATCAAGTGAAACAATAATCACGAGAGACCAGCAAAAGGGACTGTAAAAAGCAGCCAGAAAATACTAGAACATAGACAGGAAGACTTAATTCCAAGTTTCAGCAACTGTAATCTTTTAAGACAAAAATACAGTAAAAAAAAAAAACAAAACCTACATTGACAAATATCAGAAGTTTCTTTTATAGACTAATCCTATTTTATGGTTTTGGCTAAGAGTTCACATTATTATCTCACTTATATTAAAAATGTCATCAGTTATTCTTATTTTATGGACTTAGTTTATTAAGTAAGATTTATACAGATACCTCCATTTGTGATTTAGTATGTGCATACATTTGGCCATCCCAAGAATGTTAAATATTTTAACAAAATTCAGCTCTTGAGGGCTAGCAAGATGGCTCAGAGGGTAAAGCCACTTGTTGCCAAACCGGATACTGAATTTGATCTCCAGGACAGAAGGAAAGATTCAGCTCTCACAGGGTGTCCTCTGACTTCTAAATACATGCTATATGCAGGTACAGGAGCAAACACAAATATATCAAAAATTTTTAAAATTTCATGATACTATATCTAAAAAAACAACACATAAACAAAAGGCTACTCCTTCTAAAACATCTTTACAGTTTTAAAGAATTTTATTTTTACTTTGTGGGAAGTGGCAGTAGTATTATACTGGTAGAATTTGGTTTCATCCATTTAAAAAGATGCCAGTCTCAGTGGTTTCACCTTGATTATTGAAAAACAAGAGGAAAAAAAAAGGAAAGAATGTATTCATAGACTGAACTGTTCACTTTAGCAGGTCAGGCCTAAAATCCACAGGCTGGCAGAATCCATAAGCTTTTCTGTCTCATGGTATTGCCAGAAAACCCTTCAACAATGGTCAGAAGCCCAGGACCAAAGGATCCATGATTCAGTGTCTAGCTATTCCATGTGTCCTGCAACATAAATGTTTAAGTATTGTCTGGAAGAAACAACATACTAAGAAAAATAAGGATGCTATAAAGTACGTTAAAAATTTGACTGAGAGGATGAAGAAAGCTAAATTAAAAACCAGGAACAGAGTGTCAAGAGGGATGCACTGTTTATAATTAGCACTGAGGATATTTGAAAAAGTCATTTTATAAGCATTTAATTAGTTACCCTACATAGGGAATTTTGCCTCTTGGCAAAGCAAATAAAAAGCCCAGTGGCAAGTATGTGATACTTCTCGTTGAATTGTTGGTCAGAGGTATCCCAGAGATCCTCAAAGCAATACACGATATTGAATTGCTCTTGGTTGCCTATTAGAACTTAATGGTAAGACCCTACTGCTGAAGACACCACACCCATAGGTCACAGGATATGGATAAGTCAAGTTGGTACTGAGCAGAGCGCTTCATTCCTGATGGCTTTCATAGTACTGGAAGGTTTTATGTAAGCTGCTGCGTAAACAAGTCAACAGTCTCCCCCAGCTGAGAACCTGTGAACTATAACAATAAACACTATGGCGAGATATGCTCATGGGTCCAATGGTGATACAATTGTTATGGGGATAAACAGTTACTTTCTGGTTGGGTTTATTAAAGCCTGCTTCACAGGAGAAAATGCATGGCTGGTATCACAATTTGGCCAAGGACCCATGGTTGAGGAATTCACAGGTATCAGGAATGAACCTACACTTATTCTGCTAAATGGGCAGAGTCAACCAAACTGCCTTCTAAATCCATCACTCTCTCTCTGGCCACAGATTCGTACTGCTATCAGATCTCATCAGAGATGTTCAGTGGATGATAGCAAAAACAAAAACTCACAACTAGTCAAAATGCAGAGAATATGTTGTTAATGGAATGCTAAAGCATAATTAGGACACTATATCACACCCCCACTCCAATACTCAGGGACCACTGTAGAAGAGAAGGTGGAAAGAGCAACAGTAAGAGTGAGGGGTAAGGGAGGACAGGATGACAGGCATGCTGTACTTATGAACTCACTGCAGTTGTGGCTGCCGGCAAAAGACCCACAGATCAAGCTAGCCGACATGTTAGCATGGAGGGGAGAGGATTCACAAATTCTACCCATAACTGATAAGCTACAGACAAGTGATGGTGCCACAGGGAGGAAGAGTCAGTTTTCTTAAAAAGTGTGGCCCTGGTAGGTTGGCCATGCTTCACTGGCCGTTGACATACCCAGCAGTACATACATGGACAGCATGAATTGGACTCACTAAGTTATTTTGAAAAAAGACAGAAGACACGAAAATGAGGGAAAAGCTTAAAAGAAGTAAATTTGGGAGGAGTTAAAGGGAGGAGTCGGGGTAAATAAACTACATAGCACGAAATTCTCAAAAAATTAACAAATATATCTTAAAAATCAATCAAAACAAATCCAGAAATGATACTGATGTTAGAATTAGCAGATACTGTGATAGCAGTTATTGAAGCTATATTTTGACATGGTCAAGTAGTTTACTTAAACTAGATGTGTGTATGGCACAAGCCTGTAATCCCCAGCACTTGAAGACAGAGGCAGGTAAATTGCTACAAGTTCAAATATAGTCTGGTTTATGATAGTGAGTTCCAGGTTAGCCAAAGCTATCTAGTGAGAGCTGGTCTCAAACACAGAAAATAAAACCAAACAAGAGTAACAACAAAATTCATTTAACTTGGAAAGCATTTAAACAAACAAACAAACAACAAAACAATGTCAGGTGATGGTGGCCCACACCTTTAATCCCAGCACTTGGGAGGCAGAGTTAGGCAAATCTCTTGAGTTCTAGACCAGCCTGGACGACAGAGTGAGTTCCAGGACAGCTAGGGCTACACAGAGAAACCCTGTCTTGGAAACAAAATCCCAAGATCAAAAATCAAAACCAAAAGCCAAAACAAATTGAACTATTATTGATAAAAATTAAAATGTTTGAGATTAAAAAAACAAAGGCACACTAAATGGGATTGATGGCAATTAGAGGTAGCAAGAGAGGTCAGTGAATGTGGTGAATGTGAAACAAATCCAGAGGAAATATTTTAATGGAGCATTTAATTAAGAAAAAAATGATCATAGAAAGAAATTATACAAGAATGATTAGAAATAAACTGTTAGTCATATGGGCAAATATATTAATCAAAAAGCAGTGTTTAGTTTGGTGTTAAAATAAGACAGCTAAACTATTAATACAAAACAATATAGGCAGGGCATGAGAGAGGCAGAAGCAGAGGCAGTTGGATCTCTGAGAGTTCAAAGCCAGCCTGGTCTACCTAATGAGTTCCAGGACAGCCAGAGTTACTCAGTGAGATCCTATCTCAAAAAACAAAACCAGACAACACCCCAAACCATAACCAAAACAAAATAAAACAAAAAGATGAAACAGAAGAGGTCAAAAATCAAGACAAAAGTACAACATACAACTTTTCTACCAGTGGAAATAGTTCCAATAGAACTAAATCTTTTTTTCATACAGGCATCAATATATATTCTATACTAAAAAGGGCAAGAAACAGGTGATTCTGAATCTGGACTTGAAAATAAGTTTTAATGAGACTGTTTTCTCTTCGCCCTCCCTCCCTCTATCTTCCTCTCCTCCCTCCCTGCCTAAAATCACCTTGTTATTTATTTATTTATTTATTTATTTATTTAATTTATGTATATGTGTGCTCTGCCTACATGTACACCTGTATACCAGAAGAAGGCATCAGATCCCATTACAGATGGTTGTGAGCCACCATGTAGTTGCTGGGAACTGAACTCAGGACCTCTGGAAGTGTAGCTAGTGCTCTTAACCATTGAGCCATTTCTCTAGCCTGAGACTATTTTCATTTACTAGAAGCCTTAACAGTACTATATGACTTTATAGTCTACAAACTTTAAAAAAAAATCTTAAATCAAAAATTAAAAACCTAAAGATGAGCTATGTCATTATTTGAAGATACTGTTTACCTAATTCAAAGTACAGATTCTATTTGTTACCAATAAATTAAGTTTCTCTAGACTTATAAACTAGGTTAAGCAGACTTTTCAAAATTCTGTTAAGTATACACAATTTTTTTTCATTTCCCATAAAATTTAATTAAAATTAAAAGGCTGTTGTAAGATCCTGTATCTGTTAGATTATCAAACATTAAAACAGTTGATTTACTTACCAGGGTAAGTAAAAAGGGTGGTTTACTTGTCTCTGTGTTTGATCAACTTTTCCAGTATAACCTTTGATTATAAACTCACTGTAGAATCAATTAGTGGCTATAAAACCCTCTCAGATTCTAAGTCCAGAGATCTCTATGTAACTACACACAAGCAAAATTTAACAGCATTTATGATAAATTTCTAATTTAAAATCAAAATGTAAGGGGCTGAGCCATGGCTTAGTAATTAAGCTGCCCTCTGTCTTATATATATGGAATGCATGCCCCCCATCTCTGTCTCTGTCTGTCTCTCTCACTCCCCCCACATTTAAAAGAAATTCAAGGCTGGCAAGATGGCTTAGCAATTAAGAGTAGCTGCTCATCTAGCAGATAACACAGGTTCAGTTCCCAGTACCCACATGGCAGTTCACAAATGTCTGTAACTTCAGTTCCAAAGGATCAGACAGCTTCTTCTGGCCTCCACAGGTATCAGGTACATGTATGTTGTACATATATACATGCAAACAAAATATACACATAAGATAAAAATAAATGAAAAACCTAATTAAAACAAAACGTGTCAAACCTTGTTTTTGCCCAAAGAATGAATTCACAGGCTGAGTATCTCTATTGGAAATGCTGAGGACTAAAAGTTTTGGATTTCATAGTTTTTGCATATACTTAAAGTATCTTGCAGATGAAATCCAAATTTAAACATAAAATTAATTTATGTTCCACATGCATCATGTACATGCTGACTGAAGGTCAGTTTTACGCATATGTAGCATTTTAATCAGCCCATGCACTGAATGCAACCCATATAAACTTTTTAAATTTGGGTGTAAATTTCATCAGGTGTAAAAATATACATTTTGTGGTGTTATGTCAAACCTTCAAAGTATCAGATTCTGGGAGTATTAAATTTTAAATTTTTATTTGAATCCAGTATGCTCAACTCCTCTGAAGGAACACCAAATGCTGGAATAGAGAAGATAATAAAATAATAATAATAATAGTGATAACAACAATAATGAGCCCCAAGTAGAGAAAGAGAATGAAACAGAATCATGGTATTCTAGAGGCAATACATAAATATCAACCAATTATTCTTTGTACTGATTAAGAAAAATTACATGTTTCTGAAGAGATGGAAAGAAAAGCAACCAGTGCTTAGGAGAAGAATAAAAGAGAAAATTTAAGCAGATGAAAAAAAAATTATGGACTATTTTTGCCTAAATCAGTGTTAAGGAGACTTTGGATATTAGGTTAGTGGCATGGTATTTTCTGAAACTATTCACCTAATGGAGATGCTAAAAGAACACACGTAGAATGATGAGAAGATGACTTCTTCAGAATTCCATAGCAGGTTGCTGTAAGGGAGTGTTAAGTACAGAGTTTACTTGGCAGACTAAAGTTAGCATCAATTGGTTACTCTCGGAAGGAAATCAATCAATGATATAATACACACATTCTGTTAGGTCAGGTCCCTAGAAGAGGCAGCATGCAGTTGAAATACGATGCTGACAACTCTAACGCACTATGTACAGTTACTTAAGGGACACTGCTCACAATGCTACTCACCATGAACTGTAGTTTTCAGGGGAGGATGCTAGAATCTAGTCCAAGACTTTGACTAAGGAGGGGAGGGAAGCACATGTTGCTATGGGTTTTTGTTTGTTTGCTTTCTTTGTTTGTTCCAGATAGGGTTTCACTTATGTAGCCCAGGTTGGCCTAGAGCTCACTATACACTCCAGACTAACCTTGACCTTGCAGAAATCTTCCTGGTGAGTACCACATACTGGGCTTAAAAACTGGACTGTGGAGTTTTTCAACTGATTCTCAACAATGTGGTAAATAGGGAATGGGAGAGCCTTAGTATCTAGTGCTCTAGAGATATAATCTCTATAGATATAATGTATATGTCTATATAGACATAGAGATATAATGTATATAATCTACCAATTTTTAATTTATCTAGTGTGTGTGTGTGTTGCGTGTGCGTGTGCGTGTGCGTGTGCGTGTGTGTGTGTGTGTGTATATATGAATGAATGACTGTTTTGCCTATATGTATATGAACCTCATGTGTGCCTAATGCCTGTGGAAGACAGAAAAAGGCACTGGCTCTCTGGAACTAAAATTACAGAGGGTTGTGGACCTCCCCATTTGGGTGCTGAAAACTGAACCTGGGTCTTCCACAAGAGCAACTAGTGCTGTTAAAATACTGGAACCATTCCCCTCCCTCTCCCCACTGCTTTTTTTGACAATGTAGCTCACACGTTTAATCCCAGCACTGGGAAAACAGAAGCAAGTGCAGTCATAGTCTACATAGTTAGTTACTAACTAGTCAAAGGTACATACTGGTGTAGGTTGTCTGAAGTTTTCCACATTTTCCTAATAAAGACAGACTTTTAAAACCAGCTCATCAAAAACGCAGTAAAGACACAGTAGTAGAATAAGAGAAAGCTGGGTCCAGCAGTTGAGAACACTGACTGTTCTTAAAGAGGTCCTGAGTTCAATTTCTAGTAACCACATGGTGGCTCACAACTATCTATAATAGGATCTGACGCCTTCTTCTGAAGGCTTGCAAGCATACATGCAGACAGAGCACTCATACATTAAATAAAAGAAAACAGTACATGGTTTTAGAATGTTAGTTCATGATTCTAAGCCTTCTATTTGGGGAAATATTAAAAGACTAAGAATCATAAAGCTCACAATTACTCATTTAAAAAGTTAAATGAACAAAACAACTGGCTCTTATGTTGTTTCTTACAGCTGTTTCTTACATTTACCTGCTACTGTATGAAATAATAACAAATTCTATAGTTATTTTAGCTATGAATAATTTAGAAAGAAAATTGCTAATGATAAATGGCTTTACTAAAAAAAAAAAAAATCACATTTGAAAGTATCACTAGTTTTACAAACTTTTATTGAGTGCTTACTATAAGGAGGAAAAAAAATATAGACCCCCTCTTATCAAGTGTTTGTAACCCCGAACAAACACAGAAGCTTCCATTAAAAATTATCCATTAAGGAAACATTACAACAGAAGCAAACTGAAGGCATGACAAAGGAAAGCTAAGGTATTTGCATTTTAAAACAAGTAATATATATTACATTTTAGGAACATTAACCACTCATACCAAATTTATCAGCCAGGTTTTTGACTTTTCTGCTAACAACAGAATCTCAAAGTTAAAACCAAAAAAGAATTTAAAGTTTAGTAGGAAAGTTACAGAAGCCCTGTGTAGGATCAGAGACACAAATCTTTAAAAGAAAGAAGTACAAAGTAACCTAAATTATATCGATGTATTTCTCCAGGAAAATTAGGCTGCTAGTAGTATTTCACACCTCTGAAAATAAGAATCTAGACTAATCAGAAACTCCTACTCCCACCACTGCCAAGATATATAGTCTCCTGTCTCAGCAGTTCCTCTTAAGAAATACATACCTGGTTACATGCCCTCACTTTAGATGCGAGTAGTTAGGAGCATATAAAGATTTTGGCATTTGACCGGGATGTCAAGATTTGTATGAGAAATTAGTAAAAGGCAGGCTGGAGAGATGGCTCAGTGGTTCAGATGGCTCAGCCCACTGACTGCTCTTCCAGAGGTCTTGAGTTCAATTTACAGCAAACACATGGTGGCTCACAACCATCTATAATGTGATCTGATGCCCTCTTCTGGCATGCAGATAGAATGCTCGTATACATAAGATAAATACACAAATTTTTTAAAAAGAAATTAGCAAAAGACTAGAAAGCTATAAAAATGCAGGGTGATAACTGTCAAATGTCACTGCTATTTTTTGTTAAGAGAATTTGAAAATAAATTATAAAGTCAGAATTTTTATTTTACAAACATGTAGAAACTACTTACTGCTTTAATTGTAAATTAAATTTTAAATTTTCAAATCAAAAGATGAGTTAACTCATACAGTATGTGAAACAATGAATATTAAAGGATACAATTTCTGGTAATCCAAACATTAAGTTTTATAAAAAGTAAACATGAGAGGACTATCATAACTATAGATAACATATTCTATGCTGAATAAGATGATGCATGCCTGATATCTCAGCACTTGTCCCTTAAGACAAAGAAACTAAAACTAAATATACACACACCCACCCACCCACCCACACACACCCACACCCCTAAATTCTAGATTCACAGATTTTATGTAAGGAGAGCCAATATGTACTTGTAACAACTTTTATTTTTTAAAAGTCTTTGACTTACTATATTGATGTTTTCTAAATCAAAAGACCCTCTCTGCACCAATTAGCACAAACAGCTTGCTGTCCTATCATCATTTTCCTAAAGATAGCTAACTATAAATTTACCAGCTCAGCTATACCCCCAGCCTTCAATATAGTTTAATGTGTAAAACACACTAGAATGAGCAGAACATAGATACTGTTAAACCAATAAAGAAACAATCTCCTTAGTATAAGTGAAGGATAAATGAACTAGATGAAGTCAGAAACAAAAGACATATATTAGATATGAAAGATACTTGGGAAATAAACTGGCATAATCTTAGGTGTATTCTAAATGCATGTAAGAAATATGAGCATTTCTAGAATGAACTCCAGATTTCTAACCTGTACAATTCAATAGATGGTAATATCATTCACCAAAACAGTAATGCTGAGTCTTAAGAAGTAAGCCTGTACATTTGTAATTTTAGATATGAATAACTTAAAGATACTGTAGCAAGTATCTTTGGCTTGCCTCTACATTTATCCCACTCTTTGCTGTACAGATTAACTACAGACAACCTCATCTTCTTGGTGCCCTTGGGTTCAGTCAATGGAGACCTCTGAGAACTGATCAGAAAGTATTTATTTGACTCTTTTGGCTCCCTCCTTGGCTTGAGTTGAACCCTAATGGGAGATGTCACACTTTCTAAAGAATTTTTCATAACTCCTTCCTGAGCCAGAAACTACTCCCTCAATAATTCCATGAAGCAGCAGGGAAGAAATGCTTCCAAATTCATTTTTACAAAGCCAATCTTACTCTGATATCAAAACTAATAAAAGGAAACAACAAAAAATTACAGGGTAACATTCTTGATGGACATATATGCTATAGTAATTCAATAAAATACTCAAACACCAAACTGATCAATTAATATGTACAATATATTTTATTTTGTGTGTATGTTATATGCTTGTGGCATTGTGAAGGCAAAGTTAATGTTGATTGTTTTCTTCTACTGTGCTCCATCTTACTCTGTTGTTTTGGTTTTGTTTGTTTGATATGTCTGATATAGGGTCTCACTATGCAGTCCTGCTGTCTTTGAACTCTCTATGTAGAATAGGGTGGACTGGAACTCACAGACATCCACCTGTCTCTGCTTTTCAAGTGTTGGAACTAAAGGCATATGCCATCACACCAGGTACTTCACCTCATTTTATGGAGAAAGGGTCTCTTACTGAATAAAAACATGAAATGCTAGTGAGAAAATAATATTCTAAGTACACATTTTATGGAAGAGTTTTTTTGCTGATATCAACCCAAACAGCTGACAACACACACTATCACTAAAGTCAATATAGTCTGCTAGTATAATACAATTTTCCTTTCTTGCTTTCCTTTTTAAAACTTAAAAGTGCATGTGTGTGTGTGTGTGTGTGTGTGTGTGTGTGTGTGTGTGTACCTGAATGTGTGCATGCAAGCATATGTGCAGATGTGTGCAGGGGAGTATGTCCTTGGTGAAATTAGAGATTGATATTGTGTGTCTTCCTCTATCACTTTCCAACTTATTTTTCTGAAGCAGGGTCTCCCACTGAGCTTGGAGCTCACCAACTGCTTAGACTGACTGGGTAGCACAGCCATGGGATCCTCCTGTTCTGTCTCCTAGTACTGGATGTGTGCTGCCACCCTCAGCTTTGTATGCAGACAGCAGGGATCACACTCAGGTCCTAATGCTTTGCCAACAAGCACTTTACCCATTAAGCCTTCTCCCTAGCCCAAATTTGGTTTTATGAGACAGGATCATAACACAGATCAACATACACCATGTTGACCCTCAAACACCCAGGGTAGCCAAGGATGATTTGAATTCTGGATCTTCCTACCATCTCCTTCCGAGTGCTAAGACTACGCATGTACACTATCATGCCCAGCTAATTTGTACAATAATGAGTTAATTTTTATAATTAAAAAATTTACAGGTATGTAGTACTTCTTCTGTCAGTCATATTTGTCTGGCAAATGACTTGTGTCTTGAGTATATAAAGAATTCTTACAATTAAATTAGAAAACATATGGGAGTTGGGTGTGGTGGTGCATGGTTTATTCTCCTCTGTTTATCTGTGGCAAGAGTACACATAAATACATGTAAGGCTGAAAGAAAAGATGATTTGGAACTATTTCTAGCTTCTCGCTATACATTCATACTTGGATGCTTAAATGTTTGCCATCATCTCAATACCTTTATTTTTAGACAAGTTCTCTTAGTTTTCAAACTTAGTTTCTTTGCTATTCTGACTTTTTGCAAATCACACACAAGGTAGTGTACTGCTTAGTAACACAGGCATAAGAATTGCTAAAAAACGATGTCACTTTGAGCAAACTACTTTACTTTCTGTGACTCAGGACACAAACTGATTACACATGTTGAGAGCTCAGCCTGGCTCGCTAAATACTACACTCAGAAGTTTTCTTCCTTGTTAACATAGTGTCATTCCTACTGTGTATGGCTGGCCTCAAACTCACAGACTATGACACCCAGCTATGCCCTTGCTCTACTTCTATCATGGAAGGTATAAGGTCTTGTTAGGCCTTCCCAGAGCAATCTCATCTCTCTCTGCTCTTGGTAACTAGTAATGGAGCCACTGTCTTCCACCAGCCTGCCAATTTTTGGCTACTCCATTCCAATCAATTTATGCACTACTGTCAGGTTAATTTTAATTCTTTCTAAAAAAAAAAAAAAAAATCCCCATTTCCTATAGCAGAAAAACTTTCTGGGGCCTGTACAAGCAGGGGAATTGTATTCATAGCTGTGTCTGAAATGAATCACTGCTAAAAAAAAAGTTAAGATTGCTGAAAGTATCATGACTGAGTTTTAGCCATACAATTAGCAAAGCAAGTTACATTTATTAGTATAAGAGCAACAAAATGGTTTAAGTTTCCTTCAACTAGCACTAGCAAATCCTAATTATATCAGCAAATATTCCTAGTATAGTTTGAGATTTGATTTTGTGTAAAATCACTATTCAATTACAGAAATGAGCTTCACTTACCTCTTGGGACTCTATTTTGCTTTTGTTACAAATAAAACATTATATAATGCCATCACTCTATGCTCCTGGGCACAAAAAGGTACCTGCTAATTGAGTATAAGACTCCTTTCTAAAGTCTAAAACAAGCAGTTATCCAAGAAGTTAATAAATGAAGGATATGACAGAGATGGATTTATGTCACTCTATTTTTTAAACTTTAATTTTTTTATTTTATGTATATGGGTGTTTTATGTCTGTGTATTATGTACATGCTTGGTACCTTTAAGAGGCCAAAAGAGGGTGTTTGATTCCCTGGAATTTAGAGAGTTGTGAGCTACCATGTGGGTCTTTGGGAATCAAACCCAGGTCCTCTGCCAGATCAGCGAGAGCTTTTAACTACTGAGTCATTATGCCAGCCCCTATGTCACTCTTCAATGTCATTATTTCTGGAGTTGGTAGTAATTTAAAGGTGTGTGATTCCATTCTAAAAATACAAGTCTATATAAAAACTGCTGTAATTTTAAGTTCCCCTGAGAAGATTTCTAGAAAATTAGAAAATGTTTTCTAAATATTATTTTTGTATAGTGTCAAAATAATTGTTTTACAATTTAAAACTATACTTTAAAACAAACTTCATTGTTATTCATTAACAATTCATATTTTGTTGACAGTTCACTACTACTAAATATAGAATCCTACTAAAATGGGACCAAAAATGTGATATTGGCATATAAATGGAGCTACACTTTTAAAAGTTATTCTTGTAAATCTGAACATTAAACATTTTGACATTTACCTTTTTTCTTCTTTTGCTCTCAGCTGTTCTTCCTGTCTCAAAACTTGAACCATTATAGACTCAAAAACTCCACTTGTCAAACCTGCCAAACTTCGAGGTGTTGACCGACGCCTTGTTGAAGTACATGCAGTTCCCTTCTCCTCCTCCAATCCATAATAGCCTCTAGATGTAACTGCTATCGTTGTCTTTTCTCTCAAGTGCCTTGGAGAAGAATAAGTCAATTCACAAGGTCAAATCTTCTGGATAAGCAACACACCCTTTCAACTACTACCTTAAGTAGAATTTCTTTTCTGTCTACATACAGCAAACCTTTCTTTGCCATGTTTGAGTTTTATCTTTTCCATACAAGATTCTCTCTCATAAAATCCATTGAGGGACAGTACCTCTTCTACATTTAAAAAATATAAGCCTGAAGCATTCACACTAAGGACTAAAACACTAATTGTTTAATAGAAAGTTTTGTTTGAAATAGAGATCATATTGTTTATTAATGCATGAGAAAATGTACAATGATCTAAAACATTTTGAGAAAGAAGATTTTTGATACATAAATACTTTGGGGAAATTATTAACAAGTGTGGTATTATATAGCAATTATATGGGCTCAGAATAAGGAATTATAAGGTCCAAGAAAAACAGCTGCCTAGCAATAACAGATCATGAATGGATGAATTAGAAGTTCATTTTAATGTGTTTTTACAAAGTGATCTAACTAATTCTGTAACATTACTTATCAATACTAATGAAAGAAAATATTAATAGAAATATGAAGAATAATGTAATAAAACCTGACTTCTGACTTAACCGTAAAAAGAATTTTAGCTCTAGAATTCCTTTACAATCTCAATGCAAATGTGTCTTTTACAGTATTTTTATTAATTTATTGAGATACGGGTCTAATTCTTAAATATAAAAATTTAGGCTTGGTGGTGGTGGTAATGCTTTAATCCAGCACTTGGAGCAGAGCAGTAGACCTCTGAACAGAGGTAGTCTGTCTACAATTCCAGGATGGCAGGCTACACAGAGAAACTCTATCCCCATCAGTCAATCAATCAATCAATCATATCAATCAATCATAACAAAATAATTTTTAAAAATTCAGATAAATCTCTCTTCTACCTTGTAGAGTATGCCAAAGCTCTAAATTTCACATTTATTTCTATATGGCGAATCTAGTCATTCACTCAAATACTCAATCACTCAAAATACTTTGCATAGTTTAAGGGAGTCCTCACTAGGCGTTCCTCTTACTCTTGAGTGTTCTTACTTTACCTTAATAAATCTATATTCTGTCTGTTTAAGCAACCAGACACACAAAAAAGAACTTCTGTGAATTAAATGTTGGCAATAGTTGTATTTCCTTGCTTTTCTAAAAACTGTCAAAAAGGTCAATGAAGCGTAAACTTTTACAATATGAGATATAATTAAAGTCCCACTCTTCTTAAACAGTGTCCACATTGATTTATGACTAGAAATTAGAAGGACTTATCTTTCTTACATTCACTGGCATCTAGATCCCATGAATAGATTCTATTGAATTATTGTACTAGTGGGTTTTTTTTTTTGTTACAAGGAGGTAACACTAACTGATTTAGCGTTACACAGATAATAAGAACATTAGTTTTCTAAGAAGGGAGAGTTTGAGCTAATCTGGTTTGCTATTTCAGGCAGTTGTTATCATTTTTAAAAATTAATATTTTAATTTAAAAGTTTACATTCATTGTATGTTTGGAAGGGCATACATACCACAATATGCCTGTAGAGATAAGAATATTGCTTTCAAGTGTCAGTACATTCTTTCTACCTTTGAACAGAATTTTACATTTATATAGTGTGTGTGCACAGGATGGCATGCATGGAAATCAGAGGACAACTGAGAGTTGGTTCTCTGCTTCCACGTGGAGGTTCCAAGGAGTGAACTCTGATTATTAGTCTTGGCAGGAAGGACCTTTACCTGCTGAGCCATCTCCATGGCCCAGATTACATTAATTAATATACCCTAGAACCAATTCATCTGAGAGGACCAGGTGCTTGTATATCCACTCACAAGTGTAAACAAGTTTTTGAATAATGTAATCTACAAACATCACAAATAAAATGCATCTAGAAGTATGTGTGCTTGTATATGTATGAGTTCCAATTTCTTAACCTAGATTATTACAAATGCTTCACGGCAAGGTTTTTTCTTTTCATTCTGTTCTATTCAATACAGACACCTGCATAACACTTTTAAAAGTGACTTGGAATATTTCATTACTTTGCTGTCTCCTCCCAAATCTTCTAGTCATACTCAGAACACATCAATGTTCTTATTATCTATAAGACCTAGTGTTATATGGTTGGTCCTCATCTCCTTAAGGGCACCCTTTCTGCTTTTCTAAGTGTTTGTTCTCTGCAGGCCAGACAGTCTCCCACTTATTCTCAAGCACACCAATGTACCTACTGCCCTAGAATCTTTGCAGTCCATTCCTCTTCCATAAAAATATTCTTCCCCAGATGCTCATGTATAGCCCTCTCATTTCAACCATCTTTTAGATGCCACCAAGTCTGAAAAGGTTTCTAACTGTGATGTTTAATAACCCTCCCCATCACTCTATGACCTTATACTGGTTTGTCTTTTTGTTACTTATCAACACAGTGTTAAATAGTATTTACTTAATAATTGTCTACACCCCACCACTGGCAGAACTCAGGTATCTATGCAAAATAGGAGGCAGAAAGATTGTAAGAGCAAGAGCTGATGGATGACTCCAAGGAAACAGTGTCTTCCAGTTCCAGACACAACGGACTGAAGCACATAAGAATTCACAGACTGTGGCAGCACACACAAGTCCCATACAGGCCAGTTCAGACAGGGTCCAAGCACTGAGCAGAAAATTTAGACACTGGCTCTCAGCCCTAAGCAAGAATTGCAATTGACACCTATTACCACTTCAGAGTAGGCCCATGTCCAAGAGTAGCTGGCCAACACAAAGCAAACTCAATGGCATTTTTGTACACTTTTTGTCTTAATTTGCTTTGGGCGGTTTTTGTTATTGTTGTTGTTTTGTATTTACTGGTCTTTTGCTTATATATTTGGCTTGCATTTTTGTGTGGATTTTGTGTGTGAGTTTCTTGATTTGGTTTGTTAAAAAGAAAAGGGGAAAAAAACAAAATTGGGTGCATAGGAGGTAGAGAGGATCTGGGAAGAAGAAAAATATGAGAGATTTCCATACAAAATATATTGTAGGGAAAATTTTTTTCAATTACAAAAATATCTATTGAGGCTGGAGAGATGGCTCAGTGGCTAAAAGCAGTGGCTGCTCTTCCAGAGGACTTGGGTTCAATTCCCAGCACTCACGTAGCAGTTCATAACTGTCTGTAACTCCAGTTCCAGAGGATCTGACCCCCTCACACAGACATACATGAAGTCAAAACACCAATGTACATATAATTAAAAAAATTAATTAAAAAAAAAACCCTACATATCCCCAACCAGAAGGGAAGGTCCAGGAATATAAGGAACTTTCCTCTCCTTATTGGCTGTACTTTCTGACCCCAAACTATAGTATACATATTGTTTATATATACACGTTTGTGTGTGTACATACACACATATGTGTGTGCATGCATGTTTAAATATCTTTGAAAGGATACAAATCAAGCTGTTTCACATTTTCAGTTACAAATATATTTAAAACTTTAAACTCCAATCTATGTATATTTGTCCACAATAAGAGTCCTGATTAAACATATTATTTGGTTTTTATTTATTAGAGAATAAAGTCCTATAAATTAAGATAAATAAATCTCCCCTCATCTCCTAACAGGAACTGTCAAATGATCAAGAACCACTTAAATACACGAAAACAACTTGTCCCTTAAAAAAAAAACAAAAAAACCACGCTGTTTTCTTCCTATGAGGAAAATTATTTCATGAAATCAGTATGACAGTAGTTTGAAAAGAATATAATGCCAACTATACACAAAACCTTAGCAATAATAGCTGAGTTACTGAGTTTTTACCATTGTTTCTATTGTTTTTTCCTTTAAAACATAAAATGTCTTCTACACTAATACATTCTGAATTTCAGAATTCAGAGACTAAATTCTACTTACAATGACTCAAACAAGTACTAACAATAAGCAAATTGATGTTAAGTAATTAATACTTAAAACTGATATAAAATATACTTGCTATTTACTTAATAAATACACACAGATACCTATTAAAACCAGATATTTAGAAATGCTTCCATTATTGAGGTTTTTTTTTTTTATATTACTAAAAGCAATGTGAATGCCATTAGTAATACAACTATTTGTATAGAAGTTTAGCTCAAAAGTAGAGAATATATTTAGCATACACAAGGTCCTAGGTTCAATCCTACACACATAGTCACACCCAGAGACAGAAAGAAAGAGAAAGAGAGAGAGAGAGAGAGAGAGAGAGAGAGAGAGAGAACGCACAATTATAATCTGGAAATAAAATTATCTAATCTGTTTAATATTCTAAGTGAAAAGTTTTACTGTTAACTCATTCATTTAAAAAAATTAAAACATAACTATAACTATTACCCAGGGTCCAATAGTAAGAAAGAACATGTAAAAGACAGTAAGTGTTGTTTAATGCAGGGACAATTACAAATGTGCAGGTAAGGCTAAGAGTAGTCTAGGAAGAGATGATGAAGTGTTCCTGGATCTACACTATAACAAGGAGTTATTCCTACTCTAAGCCTAAAAGAGGAAGGGAAGGGAATGGGAAATAGTTATTAGACCAAGAGAATTGTAATTGAAGAAGAGCGCCACACAATGACTGAGCACAGTTACTCACAACCTGAAGGCCAGGAAAGAGGAAGACATTAAAGTAAATACTCCTACCTCTTGGTCCTCCTGTCAGTGCCTTCCGTTGGCTGAACCCAATCAGAAGTCAGGGGACAAGGCAGACCAGTTGATGCAGTCCTTAGAAATCAGCCTCCTGGGGCACAGAGCAGAGTATACAAGGGTGGAGAATGCATTTGGAGAAGCGTTTGGTGACTAACAGCAAAGCACAACCTGAGTATTAGTTTTCAAGAACAACTGAATGAAATTAGAAAAGAAAGAAATTTTACTAGGGACTTCAACAAAAAACTTGGGCACATTTGATAGATAAGCAATATAATCATTGCAGCTGGTGTGTACTTCTTCCATCTAAATGTATACATCTTTATGAGTTCTAAGCTGTACTGTAAAACCAAGCATCCAAATAAACCTAGCATAAAAGAATTTTCAGGTGCCGGGCGGTGGTGGCGCACGCCTTTAATCCCAGCACTTGGGAGGCAGAGGCAGGCGGATTTCTGAGTTCGAGGCCAGCCTGGTCTACAGAGTGAGTTCCAGGACAGCCCGGGCTACACAGAGAAACCCTGTCTCGAAAAACAAAAAAAAAAAAAAAAAAAAAAGAATTTTCAGATTATCTCAACAGGGAAGTATTAAACCAAATCCTGACAACAAATCACAATGCTCTCATAAAAAATAATTTTTGTACTATTAATGCTTGGAGAAATGTTTACTTGCAATTTATAAATACAAACAAGCTATAGTACACACACTAGGTTTTTTTTTCCCCTTCTTTCAAAGATCAGCTTATAAAAATTTAGAAACCTGACAATGTCTTGGTGAATCCAATCATTTTGTACAAATAATATATACCAAAAATTTTTTTTTTAAAGTTTGGAGACTACTGCTTTCATATTTAAGGTACTTGATAGCCAAGGTTTTTTTTTTTTTTTTCCTCTGAAGAAAGCACTAATCACAACTACTTCTTATTTTCTACTGTTCCTTCCCTGTTCCCTAGTCATTATTCTTACTCCCCTTGAAATTCTCAGCTCACCCGGAAAATGAGTATCATGCCTTTGACTTTCATTTGCTCTAACAGAATCCAGCTTCTTTTCATTTAGTCATAAATAAGCTGAAACTCAAAATGTATTAGCAAGTTTTCTTCCCTCTGTTGACCAAATTTCCCATGTATTTAGCTTCTTTTACATCTTAGCCTAAAGTCCCTCTGCTCATATACTTATACTACTAAGCAATACTGTCAAAATCAAAGCCTTGTAGTTTATTTTTTAGTTATAAACAAATGGATTCAACCTAGACAAAGACTACTTCTTTGAGTAGTTAACATCCTCTCTTAGCCACCATAATAGCCACTTCTAATGCTATCATTATGTAACAGCATCACACTATCACCCACTACAACTTAGTAAAGTAGTTCTTCAGTAAGATATCCATTAATTTCTACTTTTGAAAAACTAAGACTATCTGAATTTTGGCATTTGTCAATGTTTCAGTGAAAAACATCTCTGATCCAAAACCAATTGCTGCACAGGTTTTCTATACTCATATTTCACAAATTCTCCTGAGCATCATTCCTTTAGCATAAAATCATGTCAAAGTCTAATTAAAAACAGCCACTCCCTTTGAAAATATTTGAGCCTAAACTGCTAGTCCTTTGATTCACACTGCAGTCTAACATGGCAACTGCCTGCACATACATACTCCACTGAATCATTCTTCCCATTCTTCTTGTTAGGAAATTAAAGGGATACTTCCCAGTTCTTACTTTACTCAAGTTCTCTAGCATCTAGTCACTCTTTTCTCAAGACTATTAACTGTAACTTAACACAATTAAGACTTTTTGGGATAGAAAAGTAGAGAGGGAATATTCATTCATATAATTCAAATTCAATCAGACATCTACTAAACAATAAAAGATTCAACAATGAACATACTGACAGTTCATTGTAGCTGATATATGGAATTAAAAGTATAAATATCAAAGATGATTGATATATTCTGGCTGAAACAATGGTGACAATGCCTACAAAAACCTAAAAGAATTCTGAAAGTCAGAATGGAAAACAAAGATTTGGATTAGAAATAGTTAATACTTTTGAGGTAGCAGTTATTTAACTAATTAGAAAAGTTCTGCTGGGAAGTTGTGACACACACCTTTAATCTTAGCACTCTGAAGTCAGAGGCAGATAGATCTCTGAATTTGAGGCCAGTCTGGTTTACAGAGTAAGTTCCTCATCAGCCAGGGCTACATAGAGAAACCCTGTCTCTATGAAAACCAAAAAGAAAAAAAGAAGTTCTATGGACAGAAATAAGTTATTTTTTTATAAGAGAGAGAGGGCTTAAAATACTGACCTGGAAATCTTTTGGCAAGTAAAGCCATGGGAAATGAGTAACCCATTTTGAAGGATAAATGCAGAAATAGAAATTCTAAAGGCACACTTGCAGGAACTACCTACAGATCAGGAAAAACCCAGTAAAAGAATACTGAAAAGATGAGTTAAGGAATAACTTAAAAATGCAAAAACAGACCAAAAGTTTAATTGGTAAGTGACCTAAACTCTTTAATTTTCCAAACTGACTGAGAAAGATCAACATAAAAGCCAAGGATTGAGAAAGAATGCATTCATCTTTAGTAAAAGTCAAAGACAACTTCAATAGGAACTAACTGCAGAGACCCTTCAAGTTAAACATTTCTATGCCTTAGATAGTTATTGAAACAGCAGCAGATTAATAAAAATACTACCCAGAACTGAAGACAGACCACTATAAGTTTTTAAAACCACACATTTTGAACTTTGTACAAGGAGATAAATACCCATGATATAACTCAGATTGTAGGAAGCTTAACAAGAAAGAAGACCCAAGTGTAGACAGACACCTGAAACCCACTTTGAAGGGGAACAAAATAATCATGAGAGGCAGAGGGACGTAGGGAGGGAGGAAGGGAGGGAAGGAGAAACCTGGGTGGGAGAGGAGAGTGAAGAGGGGAAAAGGAGGGGCAGGATCAGGTATGGGGAGAGACAAAAGGGAGGCCCAGAGGGCCAGGGAAATGAATTGAAATATGCAGCAGTGGGGGTTAGGGGTCAGGGGGAACCTCTAGAAAGTCCTGGGATATGAAAGGCTACCAGGACTCAATGGGGATGACATTAGCTGAAATGCCCAACAGTGGGGAGATGGAACTGGAAGAGACTACCTCCAACAGATAGACATGGCCCCCAGTTGAGACAGGGGCCACCCACCCATCTTCAAAACTTTTAACCTAGAACTGTTCCTGTCTAAAAGAAATGGAGCGGACTAAAAGAAAGGGAACCCAGAGTCGGGCCAAAATTGGGATCCATCCCATGGGTACACACCAAACTCTGACACTATTACTGATGCCATATTGTGCTTGCAGACAGGAGCCTGGCATGGTTGTCCTCTGAGAGGCTCTACCAGCAACTGACTGAGACAAATGCAGATACTTACAGCCAACTATTGGATTGAGGTCGGGGATCAATATGAAAGAGTCAGAGGAAGGATTGAAGGAGTTGAAGGGGATTGCAACCCCATAGGAAGAACAACAGTGTCAACTAACTAGGACCCCTCAGAGCTCCCAGAGACTAAGCCAAAACCCAACGAGCAAACATACATGGGAAAGTTTGTGGCCCTGGGAACATGTGTAGCAGGGGACTGGCTTGTAGGGCCTCAGTGGGAGAGGATGCACTTAATCCTGTGGAAACTTGATGCTCTGGGGAAAAGGGATGCTGATGGGGGTGAGTGGGAGGGTAAGCGGGTGGGGGAGCACCCTCTCAGGGAGGAGGGGATGGAGTGAAGAACTCGGGGAGGGGGAACCAGGAAGGGAGGCAGCTTTTGGACTGTAAATAAATAAATTTAACTAAAAAAAAAAAAAAAAAAAGAAACTTATGGTCCAGAGAAAACCACACATTTTGCTTAGAATAAATCTATGTCTCAGTTTTTGTTTATTTGAACTTAAGGTACATTGGTAAACCTAAAGTTGTTTACTTTTATATAAAAATACTGTCTGAACAGTGCCTTCCCAACCTTGGCAGGTTTGATTTCTAGTTAGCTCTCAAACATATTACTATTGCTTAGAGCTATTCCTTGCCACATGGAATAATTCAAGTCGTTTTAGTGCAGGCAGAATATAAATAAGCTCATTACTAAGTGAGTTACTAACTCATTGTCCACCTACGTCTGTGTTATCTAAAAGATACTTGAATAGTAATGAGTTCCAAAGGAGGCAGGCAGATCTCTTAGCTTCCTGACCTTGGCTCTTCTCCCTACCAAGCTATATCTGTATCTATAAGAGTTTGAAATAGTAGATTATAAACTCCAGAAACTTTCATATTTTGATAATGGCACAAAAATACAGAGGAAAACTCAGGTTTTGCCTTTGTCAAACTAAAGTAACAAGTCCTAACAAAGTAGGAGAAACCTGGCAAAAGCTAACAACAAAACTGAAATCAGAAGGCTACGTCAATTAAATACTGTGATATCTACAGAAAAAATGCTTGAACTGATTTTTTTTATCTTTCATTTCACAAACAAAAATATCATTTATCTTCTCTATGAACCAGTAATTTATACGGTTTTCTCATATATTTCTTGTGACAAAGGACCAAAACATAAGTTTTTACAAATGTCCAGTCTATCAAGTTACTAAAAAGACAAACTTCTTATAGAAAAATAGAAGAAAAGTTACCAGGTAAAATATCTGTTTTGGCAGAGGACCCATTTTATCACATGTTAAAAGATTTTAGGGTCTGAAGAGAAGGACTCACTCAGTAAAAAAGCACTTGTTTTGCAAGCCTGAGGACCTAATTTTACTGTGTAAACCCAGGTAAGAAAATCTGGGTGGGGCAATCTATACCTGTAATCCCAGCATTATGGAGAAGGGAGGATCCCTGGCGCTTCCTGGTCACTAGTGTAGGGCTGTCTCAAAAAAGGTGGACAGTGTTCCTGAGGATGACACCTAAGCTGTCCTCTAGTCTCCACATACATGTGAGCAGAATGCACATGCATGTATATTCTCTCTCTCCCTCTCCCCCAACACACACAAATAGAAATTTAAAATCACAAAATTAAAGAAATACAAATGAGTAAAGATCAGCAACAGAGTGGAGAGTTCAAAATACACCCAGGATGTTATCATAAAGATGGTATTTCAAAACAATGGAGAACTGTGATGTTGCAACAACTGGCTGCACACAAGAATAACAAATCAGCTGGAATTCAACTTCATTTCTTGACTAACAAATTCTACATAGAACCACTCAGTTTTTTCATCTTATTTATGCTTTCATTCATCATTAGTTAGACACTGATAGTGTGGCTAGGGACTGGTACAACTGCTGTAGTAAAGATATACAAACTCAAAGTAAAATATACGTTAAGTTCTAAGTTATATATTCTTAGTTCAGTCAAGAATAATTTATCTGAGGAAATGACAGTGGGAGCCAACCATGTAAAACCAAACCAAAATCACACAAAAAAATTTAGGAATATATGTTCAAAATAAAAGATCAAGTACAACAGCCATGAGATGAGAAATGGTTTAGAGGGTGGTGAGATGTCTTGTTGTCAAGTCTAGTGGCTCAAGTCTGATCCCCAGAACCCATGTGATAGAAAGAGAGCCCTCCTCTCCCCAGCTTGTCTTCTGTCCTCCACTCTAGAGCCACAGCACCTAAACACTAACTAAATAAGTAAGACGATGGGGAGGGGTGGGAAGGTGGTTTGGCAGATATGTAGGAAGAACAGAGTTAAATTCTTTAACATACCCAAAATTCCAGTGAAGCACTTAGCTGTAAGAGTACTTACTAATTTCTTTCAATATATATTTTTAAATGGTTGATGGACAGAAAATGAACTCAAAGGAAAAAGAAATTAGGAAACTACAAGTAAGAAATGGTAATGGTTTGAACTTAAGCAGCAACATTATTAATTGAGCTTATTATATAAGCTCAGAATTAATTGACATCTGTAATAAGGGAAATAAATGAAACGGAAGAAACTTGAAAAAAAAACACAAGTGTTTTGGCCAGAGCTACATAGGCTTAGCAACAGTAAAACTACCACTACTATCATAACAAAACAAGCCATTAGTACAGGTTTAAACATGTTTGAAATAGTTATTAGATACCAATTAGATATAGGAAACAACTGTGGTCTCAAAACAGTAATAGACTGTACTGCTGGTTAGAGTCTCTGTCTCTCTGTGTCTTTCTCTGTGTCTTTCTCTGTCTCTCTCTCCCCGTAAAATGTGCATGCATGTGCAAAATACATAATGTATGCAAATGCCATACCTGTTTGTAGGTATGTGGAGAGCAGAAGTTGATCTCTGGTATATTTCTCAATTGCCTTTACCCTATTTTCTAAGCCAGGATCTCTCACTGAACCTGGAGCTTTCTAACTGGCTAGACTGGTTGGTCTGTTGAGCTCCTCAGCATCCTCCCATTTCTGCTTCCCAATACTGAGACTACAGGAATGCATTACCATACCCAGTTTTTATGTGAGTGCTGAGGTTCTTAATTTATACAACAAGCACCTTATCTCCTAAGCCAAATCCTTAGGTCAAGGAGACTTATTAGAAAAATTTCCTTTCTTATACCATTTAGCTTTTGCTACCATATATATATATTATTTCTTAAATTAATAAACAATAATGCAAACATTAATCACTGAATTGCTAATTAGTTTCTTTGGATTTCCATAATAGTTATTTTTATGAATCCTGCTGTTGGTTTGGTTTTTGAGACAAGGTCTCATAGTGTAACTCTAGCTAGCCTATAACTCACTATGGAGACCAGGCTGCTCTCAAACTCAGAGATCCATTTCCCTTGTTGTCCCATCTACTAGGAATAAAAACATATGTCACTATACCTGGCTTATGTTATTATTTTTAATAATATTACAAATACTGTAAATCCTACAGCACAAGGTCTCTAGCCCCTATGCCCTGAAATTCCTTAGAACCATCTCCTCCACAGTCTGAATAAAGAGACTCCTTTTTTCTCAATCCCTACATTTTATGCAAACACAGCACAGTGGTTAAATACTGGCTGTTAAGCCAAAGCACCTACATTCCTATTAAGGTCCTGTAACTAATTAGTCTGGGTAAACTAATCTTTTAGTACCCAATTTTTCCATTTGTAAAACAGTTCATGAAATAAGTAACTACCTTTCTAAAGGGTTCTATTTTATGTATATGTGTGAGTGCCTACATGTGTGCATGTGTAACGTGTGTCAGTGCCCAAGAAGCAAGAAAGTGGTACTAGATTCCCCAGAACTGGAGTTCATGGTGGTATTGAACCACCTAATATGGATGCTGGGAACTGAATTGGGATCCTCTGCAAAAGCAACTAGTATTTTTATCCTGTGAATCATCTCTCTGGTGTCTCATAAGTATCTTAAGAGCTATGAGAACAACAACGTATATAAAGCCTTTCAAACAAAGTTGCAGTGACACTAAATGTTAACTAGTGTTAAAATGTTAAAACATAATTTCAATTTTGCTAAAATTTTATATATTACAGGCAACCAAAACAGGCTTTTTCTATTCCTTGCTCTAGACCAGTGGTTCTCAACCTGTGAGTGGAGACCTCGTAGGGGTGGGTGAGTGGGGATCTGACTAACCTTTTCTCAGGGGCTATCAGACATCCTGTATATCAAATATTTATATAATAACTCATAACAGTAGCACAATTACAGTTATGAGGTAGCAACAAAGTAATGATATGGTTGGGGTGTCATCATGACATGAGGAACTGTGTTAAAGGGTCACAGCATCAGGAAGGCTGAGAACCATCTCTCTAGACTGATAAACCAATCATGAGTACTGTTATACTTTAGAATGAAGTGAGGAAAATACTAGAAAACTAGCTAACTTTGTTCTGTATGACAAAATACCAAACTTTGTAAGGTATAGTTTTTACTTATAATTCCTTTAAAAATCATCATGGTATGACTGATGGCATCAACTTAGAGTTAGGCAAAGTGGTTTTCTTTTCTTTCTTAGTTCTATTAGTTCCTTTTCTAATTTATGTGTAGAAATACCCAACAAAGCAACTTAAGGAAACGAGGGATAGTTGGCTCACAGTTTGAGGGTACAGTCCAGGCAGGCAAAGTATGTCAGCAGGAACATGAGACACATAGTCATACTGGACCCAGTCAGAAGCAGAGAGAAATGAATGCTGTTACTCAACTCACATTCTCTTCTTATTCAGTCTAGACTATAGCTAGCACACATTAACCATTAACTATACACTGCCTTTTTTTTTTTTTTTTTTTAAGATAGGGTCTCACTGTATAGCTCCCACTGGCATGAGATCTTTGAAATCCTTCTGCTAAAGGCTGTAATACCAACATCCCCAGCCCACACTACCTTTCATTATATACACACTTATCCATCTGTCTGTTATTTCCTCCTTTCCTCCCTCTCTCTGTAGTATGGACAGTTGAACCTACCAGCACCTCACCGAACGCAGACAAGGTCAGTGTCCCGAGACCCGCTCAGCAGGGTCTCACTAAACTGGCCAAACTAACCTAACTTCAAACATGAATTTTATCAGGTTTCTAAAAACTGTATTCAATCCTTGAGGAAGAGAGTATGAAGTCTCTTTCTACTCAACAAGTAATTACTAAAATCCTTTGTTTTTAAAGAGTCACTTTTTAATTTCAAGTGAATAGTTACAAAAGCTAAATAGCAGCATGCCAAGTAGAAAAAATTCCTGTGCTCACAGAGAAATTATTATATATGACATAAATGGAATGACATTATGCATTAGGTTGCAAAACAAAACCCTATCAAGAATAAAGCACATTAAAGATGACAGTGACCCAAAAGAGGAAAGTGACTTAAGAAAAAATGGTTAGGAAGTCTCAGATAAGGCAGCATCAGAGAAGAAAATGAGGGAGTCAAGAACAAATGTATTTGTAGTATACTCTAAGGACACATATTCAAAGCAAATATAAAATGCCTTCAATTTCGTTGATTATTTCCTAATATTTTCATCTTCTAATTTAAAATTTTCAGATGTCAAAAACATTGTTTTTGTAACTACAGGAAAAATATGTAATGTGTTTTTTTTAAATGGCCTGTTTCCTTCTGTGTGATATAGAGTCTTTTGTTTTTAGGACAAACCTGAGAAAATATTCTGAATTGTCTCTGTAGAAATAGTTTATTTAGTAAAATTTCAAAGAGCTTTTTTTTGTTGTTGTTTTCTAGTTTTGGATTTTCCCTGCCTCTATGATCAAGCACTAGGATCAAGAGTATGCTCCACCAAGTCTAATATAGTATTTTGTTTCTACTTTTTTCCAAGGCTTCATAAAGCCTAGCAGACTTTGAATTAATTCTCCTACCTTGACCTTCCATATGCAGGAATTATAGGCATAGGCAATCAGGTTTGTCTGAAAAGCAATTCTAAAACAAAAGTATGAGCCAGTAAGATTGCTTTGCAGGTAAGGCTGATGATCTGAGTTTGATCCCTAGGACATACATGATGGAAAGAGAAAGGTGAATTCCTCAAGCTATTCTCTGTCCTCTACAAGCATGGTGTTGTGTATTTGTGTACAAATACACACAAACACACAAATAAATACATACAATAAGAAATATAAAAAATAAAAACAAAAGTATGAAATGCTACTGGGAAAATAATATTCTACCTAAGTGCACATTTTGTGGGAAAAATTTCTTGATGTTGATCAAAAAGGCTGAGAATAGATACTACGACAGAAGTCATATAATGTGCTAGTAGATTATAATTTATTGTTTTTTTTTTTAAATTGTGTTATGTATGCATGTTTGTGTATATGCATGGGTTAGTGCAGACATGAGTATGTAGGTCAGCAATCAAGGCTTGGTGTTTTTCTTTGTCACTCTTTATGTTACTATTTTGACAATATTTATTTACTTTCTTTTATGTGTAAAAGTGTTTTACCTGCATGTATATATGTATACAATATGTGCATACCTAGTGCCAGGAAGGCCGTAAGACGACACTGGATCCTTTAGGACTAGTCATGTAGGGTTGTGGAACCACCATGTGGGTGCCTGGCATCAAACCTGGGTCTTCTGCAATAGCAACAGTGTTCTTAACCACCAAGCCATCCTTCTATCCTTTCTACCTTCTGTTTTGAGGCAAGGTCTCTCTCTGAACCCAGAGCTTTTCAACTGGCTACACTGGCTGTTCAGCAAGCCTTGGGAACCTGCCTGTCTCTGCACTGCCCTACCTCTCTCCCAGTGCCATTATCCAGATTTTACAAGTTTGGAGATTCACATTCAGATCCTTATGCCCCTTTAATGGTAGGTATTTACTGACCTCTTTATCTTTCCAACCCAATTTTTCCCCTTAAAATTATTTTTGTTAGCATGTATTAATTGTACAATAGTGTTTTATTATAACATTTCCATATGTGAATATAAATGAGTATAACCGCACTTGGGAGGCAGAGGCAGGCAGATTTCTGAGTTCGAGGCCAGCCTGGTCTACAGAGTGAGTTCCAGGACAGCCAGGGCTATACAGAGAAACCCTGTCTCGAAAAACCAAAAAACAAACAAATAAACAAACAAACAAACAAACAAAAAACCCAACAACAACAAAAAAATGAGTATAACCTTCATCACCTCTGACTCCCCTTTATTTTCACTCTTTCACATGTCGAATAATCCAACTTTTATTTTCATTATATGCCCTACACCATTATATATACAAGAAAAAAATCATGATTTGTCTTTTACAGACTTGATTAGATTATAAATTTTTTCAATTGCTAACCTGCAAGTCTTTTGCAAAACAAAGCTGTACTTCCCACAAATTAGGATGCTATCATTGGAAACAAAATGTATCTTTAATAAATAGAATGTATCTAAAGAGGGCTGTTCTTCCGGAAAAGAAGATCCCAAGCAAATGTCACATGCCAAAAATTACCAATTCAAACACTTGCTGCATTTTATCTCTTAGCACCGCCTTTCACTGATCTTAACAAAAAAGACAAACCTCACAGCACAGATGAGCAACACTTATAAGGTGAAGCAGTTTTATTTTCTATATTGACTATTTTTAATCTTTTAATGGATTCCAACACCAAAAGGGACAAATGTGAACTCTAAGACACACTAACATTTGAAAAATAGTACCCTTAGAGTTATTTCTATCTGAAAATACTTTTGGAAGTCTGTACTCAATAGCTTTAGGTAGTAAAATTTGGATTCAATCCTTAGTATTAGCTATTTTAAATCTTTAAAACTGCACCTAAAAACTCCTGGGTTTTATATTTGAGTGAAATTAAAAAACAAAACACAAAAAGAAACAACTGCAATACACAGTCATTGCAGAAAAAGCAAGAAAGTAGAGGGACAAACTAACACCTGCAGTTCTATGGGGTAGTTACAACTACAGCACTAAGTACACTGGATCACAGCCCTGATGACTCACACTCAAACCCAACTTTTTACTATATAGTTTATTCAAATTTGTAAATAGTACTTTTTTAATAAAATCTTTCAACATACCAAATAACATGTTTACTATATAAACTTTAGGAATACATGCAGAATATTTTTTAAAGGGGCTAAGGATGTAGCTTAGTTGGCACAGTGCCTTTCTAGCATGCATAAAGCCCTGGGGTTCAATTCCCAGCACTACACAGTGAATTCAAGGTCAGGTCAGGGTACTCAAGACTCTATGAAAAGGAAAGGAAAGAGGGTGGTAGATAAATTTAGCAACTTTCTACTTAGCAATAACCACAATTAATTTTTTAAAAAATTTCTCTTGTTTCAAAGTATATATACCCAATATCCTTAACTCTAAGCATGAATAATTCTAGAACATTTACAAGGCTCAGGTGGAAGGTGATACAGCAAAAGGTTTGGGTAGATAATATTACCTACCACTGAGATTTATTAGTCTTTCTCAGCTAAAGCAAAACAAACAAAGCTCAGGTAATTTAATAGGATTGTTAAAGATGTGTAATATTATACAAGGTTGTGGACACTAAAAATGATTATTTGTTTTGAGTAATTCTAATTTTAAGAAAATAGTCTAAAAGTGATCTGAAAGCTAAAATACAACAATAAAATAGAATAAATCTTCTTAAAATTATTTTTCTAGAATATATGACCATAGTACTGGAGTTTACAACCATACTGATAGGCTACAAAGTAAAAACACACTGTACTCTACCAAGGCATTTTTATTGTAAGAAATCTACAATATTCTAATATTTTCAAGTGGAACAGACACTTTAGGTAAAGTTTACAGTACTGAAAATAATACCTTTTATTCGTGCCATAATATACTCTTTCTAGCCTTCTATCAAGCTGTCCAGCTTTCAATATATGGTATATACACTTTAATCACAATCTTTTATAATCTTTTTCTCTTCCAAAAGACTGCTAAAGACCAACAATTCTCATCTAAAGTTCTGCCTTGGTACCCTTGTCCAACACTGTATTCTCCTGTCTCAGATCTGTGTGTTTCTCTTCACCTGTCAACCTGAAGAACAAGATAATGTTTATCAATATAGCTAGAGGATTTTATGCACTATCTAGTACAGAACTGTTCAAATACATATTCAATGATATCAATTTCATCTAGTTCAAAACTACAATGTCTTGAATAAGACATATTTTAAACTTCACTCCTGCCCCCACGCCAGTAGTTTATACCACGTCTATATACCTCTAACACTCTAGAACACAGCTCATCACAGTATTCCCAAAATATGTTCCCATGGAACACATAAGAGTACTTTATAAGCTAAGTCAAGATTTCCAGTCAATTCCATCAAGTAAATTCAGAAATACTTATACTATCAACTAATCTAGCTTATCGTCACTGCCACTGTATGGATGATGAAACAGAGATTTGTTATAACTTGTTTATAGTACCAGTATCACTAGGCTGCTCATTAATGATAATGTGGCATCCTCTTTACCTAATACCTCATGAATTGCTCAACAGAAAGCTCAATAGTATATGTAGTAGGTCAAAATAAAATGAAAATATTTTTACATGTCTTTATGGAAGAGGTTGTGTATGCCACAACTGGGAGGACAACTTTCAGGAGTCAGTTCTCTCCCTCTACTCTATCATAGGAGTTCAGAGATCAAATCAGGACTCAGGCTTGTCAGCAAATACCTTTTCTCACTGAGTATTCTTGCCAGCTCCTTATATGTAACAACTTTAAAGTAATTTTTACCATTTGAAAATAATAATTCAGTGTCTAAGAAATACATATCAGAAGATAAAACTTAGATATTATGTGATACTGGTTTAATTACTAACATACCACACACAACTTTATGATACTCATAAAGTCATCTATTTTCTGAAAATCATAATCACATAAAAAGTCTGTAGAATACTGTTCTTGAACATCTATATATCCAACTTGTATTCCAAGAAGCTGTAGCTTTTACTTAGTTCTGCCCACTCAAAGTACTTGCCTAGTTATGATTCAGATTTTAAGCTAATATAAAAAAAGAAAAAAATTTAGTATCCACAAATATAGTCTAGCACTTAGAAAATGTTTGCATACATCCAATACTGGCACAAACCCACAAGGGACTCAAAACTATCTATTTGAGACCATTACATTACTTTTGCTACTAAAATGCATGAATTTTTATTTCTTTAATAAATCAGAGACATCTATTTTTTATTAACTTTACAATACTGCAAGTTTAAATTCTAAGTGTAGACCACATGGGAATATTTCTGGGCATAAGCTGTTGGGAATAATAATATTTATACATTTTTTATGTAAGAGAGAAAAGAATAACCTGTCATTTGGTAGGACAAAGATTTGTTATGCACACAGTAATTTTGAATATATCTACCGTTTAGCTGTACCTACATGCTACCTTTTAGAACTTCCATACATCCATATTCTGTCTCACTCTATATGCGGGTTTTGCCATATGTAAAACTAGATGGATTACAAGAACTCTAAGTTTCCTTCTGTGTTTAAAATTCTGTGACATCAGTTTGGAGTATATTTAGCTATTTAAAAATAATGACATGTGGGACTGGAGAGATGGCTCAGATGATTAAGAACACATACTGCGCTCTCCCAGAGGACAAGAGTTTGATTCCTAGTACTCACTTCAGGTGGCTTACAACTACCTGTAACTTCAGCTCCAGTGAATCTGACAAACTGTGGCCTTCACAGGCAACTGCACTCACATGCAGATATGACCCCCTCTCCCCAAGTTAAAAATAAATCTTCTTTTAAAAAAGTTTTTAAAATTTATGACATTCAAATGGACTGCTTTTTAAATATGTGCCATTTCCTCCACAATGCATTGTAAAGAGTAACACAGTTAAAAAAAAAAAAAAATCACCAAATAAAAATAATAAAACTAACTTACAAAGCTAATTTGTAAACATTTAACCTATTACCAAATAATTCTTCTATTTCACTGCAGGATGCAAAAACAACTTTAGTCTGTTTAAAGAGAATGTGCCTTTTAATGAGTTAACACTCACTATATTATTCTTTTAGTGAAATTAGTAATAGATTTGAAAATAGCATATGAGAAGTCAAAGACAAATGAATAACAGATTATTTTACATATTTTATATAATATCCAAGTTCAGATTTGAGATATTCATTTTATTGCACTACTGTGCTTATTAATACATTGAATTACATGACCGATATTACTTTGTTTAAAAAAAAAAAAACTTATTTAGTTCCTCACAGCAACCTTTTTAAGTAGATAATATTTTATAGAACTCCATTTTATAGACAAGGAAACAGGCCAAAAAAGTCAATCAGTCAAGCTCATCCCGGTAATAAATTTCAGGAGCTGGAGGGATGGCTTAGCACTTAACAGCTCTTGATGCTCAATTAAGAGGACTTGAGTTCAAATCCTACTACCATGGAACAAACATGTAACCCCTGCTCCAAGGGAGATGTAGACTGGGGGTTGGCTGGGGCTTGCTAGCTTCCAGTCTCTAAAAAAAATGCAAATCTCACGTTTTCCCAAAGGAAAAATATAGAGTGATAGCAGACACCAGACACTTTCACCTGATTTCCACTGCATGATCATGCCCTCCATAGTGCACATACACTCCCTCATACACGCAAAATAAAAAAAATCTTGGTAATTAATTAATCCACTTTAATTAACATTTCTAATATTTAAAAACCTTTCTACTATTGAAAAAGTTAAATTAACTGGGTTCATGTTCACTATATAGTGATTATTGTATAAAATATCTTCATGAACTGGGTTCATGTTCACTATATAGTGATTATTGTATAAAATATCTTCAGTGTCCTATGTTAACTTATTTTCTCTTACTAAAAGGGGGGAGCATATATAGATGGTGTATACCAAGAGCACTGTACAATTTGAATTACCTAATTTCTAGTAGAATGAACAATGTCTGAGGCTGGGTTCTTAGCTCTGTAGTAGAGTGCTTGTCTAGTATGCTTGAAACCCTCTGTTCTATCTAGCACTGGAAAAAGAAAAAGACACTGATAGACAGACAGACTGACCCACACCATGCAAGTCTAAACTTAAATACGTTGTGTTGGTGCGTTCATTTCTTGTCACTGCAAGCATCCAATTTCCTCATGAAACGGAAACATTTAATAACACTTAAATTTCAAATGGCTGAAGCCGATAGTAAAAGATACAAATTTCGTTCAACCATCTTCCTCTACGAGTAAAATGATTTTTCTAAAGGTATTTCGCCCCACGTGCCGTGCGTGGTAAACGGCGTGCTAAAACTACAAGTAGCGGGTTCAGCTTCCATCCTCCAAAAAGCTTTTCCTCCGCCTACTCCCGTAGCTCTTACGTCTGGAACCTATCTACCTGCTATCCGACTTTGGGGTTCACAGGACGGGGGCTACCTTCTCGGCTTCGGCGTGCGCGCGCTCACCCTTCACGCCGGGCCCACCACACCCCTCCGGTCCCGCGCCCAGCGCGGCCGCTCCTCCTCCCGCGGTTCCAGCACCAACTCAGCACCTATCAGCGCCCCCCAGGCCCTGGCCCAGCCCCTCCTCGGACACGTGTGCGGGTGTGTTTGTGTCGGTCTGTCAGTCCCACCGGGGACCCGGCTCGCTTACCGAGAGAGAAGCGCCAACTTCTGCTCCAACAACATCTCCAGTTTCTGGCCCTGTTTGGAGATCCAGTGGTCGACGCCGTGCAGGCGGTAGCACGTCTCCAGCATCAACCTGAAGTCCGCCACAAACTCGGTGATGCCCCTGTACTGGCCGCTGGAGAACTTCTCCTCCATCTTCAACAGACATATGCCCTGGCCCGGCTGCGGCGGGAGGACGCGACTGCCCCGGCCCCCGCTGCGCCGCCCTTCGGCCACCTCTTCTTCCCCGGCGGCAACGCCCCCCAAGGGCTGCAGGAAAGGGGCGGTGAGGCCGCGGTGCTTCTCCTGCAGGAACTCGCCCAGGATGCGGTAGCCCTGCTGCAGCTCGTAGGTCAGCTCCTGCTCCTTGCAGCCACCGCCCGCGACCACCGTCGTCTCCGCCGCCGCCTCTTCCTCCTCGTCGTCCACCGAGGAGTCACTCCTCCTGCGGACCAGCCCCGAGGCCCGGGCCGCCGCTGCCACCACCTCTTCCTCCTCGTTCCCTTCTCCGCTCGGCGGTGGCGGCGGCCGCTCCTCCTCCGTGGCCCGCTCCATCTCCCCCGGTGTCTCCGGCACGCTCATGCCCCCGGCAGGCCCAGGCTGGGTTGAGAGGAGCGGCCGCTCGAGGCGCCGGGGGACGCGTGAGCGCGGGCCGCTTCCTCAGAGATCGGCGGCGCCGCTCAGCCCCTGCCGCATCGGGCCTTGCTCTCCTCAGTGGCCGGCCGGGACCCGCGCGCGCGGGGGTCTCAGGCTCGCGCCCGCGGGGCGGGGTTACATGGCGCGCGGGGGAGGGGGGGAGAGGAGAGCTAGGTGCCCTCCTCTCCCCTCCCCCCGGCGGCGCGCGGCCCGCGCCGGCTTCACCCTCCACACCCCTCCCGCCCGCTCACCGGCCGGGCCGGCGGGGCCTCGGCGCCCCACCCCCTCCCGGGCCGACGGGGCACTGGGAGGGGGCGAGGAGTAAGAGGGTTCTGCTCCTTCCCGAGTGGGCCGCAGCCCCGGGCCGCCGCGGCTCCGGCTCCTCCTCTCCCTCACACCCCCTCCCGCCCCTGTCTACCTGCGGGGGACCTGGGCAGGAGGAGGCGGCGCACGGACCGGGCCGGGCGACAACTGTCATTAGAAGCCCCGCTGGGCGGGAGGGGGTAAGGGGAGGGGCGGAGAGGAAAGGGGGAGGGCACTCAGCCCCCCCGGCCGGGGAGAGCTGTGTAGAGAACAAAGAAAGAGGTACCGTCGCCATTCCCGGCGCGCATGCGTAGTAGCACGGGGTGGCCCCGCCCCCTTTGGTCCCGCCCTGCTACGCAAAAACCTGGACTTGGATCCCCTACAGGCCCGGAGGCCGAGGGTGTTGCGCGGACTAATGATGTCATCAATATGCGGACTTCTGTAAGGGGTGGGGTGGAGGGAGAAACAGCGCCTGCGCTATTGCACAGTCTGGAAGGCGATCTATAGAGTGAGTTTCCTTTTGGCGAGAGACCCTTATTAGTCCTAAACATTTTAATATTAGTTTTCTCAAGGCAGTTACTAGATAACCTTTGTTAACACAAGTGAATAACGAGAATGAACAATATTAAATCCTCTCCGTTGTAAAATATTCTTTGTACCTTTCCTTCCTTGTGACTAGGTTTGGTTTTACTTTTGCATTAAAAACAGCATTTAGAAAAGTTTAGAAAGAAAGTTCAAAGACTCCACAAAAGAAGAATGGTAGTCTGTAGAACTCTAGTGCTCGAAAGCGAATTATGTTTTCTACTGAAATTTAAAAACCGAAAAACACCTGTATTCTTGAGTTCGGCTAAGAATTTAAGAGAATGCAATCCCACTAAACTGTCTCCATATGTCTACTCTAAGCTCTACAGCTTGTCATTGGTGTGGCTTTCAAATCTCGCTATGTGTTGTTAAAATGAGGGGAAATTAACGAACCCCAAATAGATGTTGCTGTTTTCTAATGCACACAATATTCAGACTTACTTGCTTGAAACTTGGAATGAAACATAAAACCAAAACTATAGAAATGCAATTTAAACATGATATTCATAACTAAATGATTGAGACAATCACATCTTCAAAATGGTTTACATTTCTATAAACAAAGGCTTTAACTATTAAAGGACTGAAAAACTGTAATAGCTTAAAACTTTCTTGTGGGGGCTCAGTAAGTTAAATACCAGTTGTAGATAAAATACTGAAACAGGAATACACGTTTTTAAAGTATTTCACTCACACACACACAAACACAGACGCACATGAACGTCTTTACCTGGCATTTATGGTTTTCTCTTAGAGAGACCTCAGCTCATGAGTAAAAAAAAGGTGGGGCCAGTTGTACTTCAGCAACTGGCAAACATGTCTGGCTTTCCTTCATTTCCTCTGACAAAGCTCACAAATCTAAAGCTAACCAAACTCAAGCAAATGTCCCCTTTTAGCCACCAGACTATTTCAAAACTTTACACAATAGCTTCCACTTTCTGAACCTTGTGCTGCTAAGCACTTGGTAGTCATTGTCTTCTTTGACTCTCACGACCACCACATAAGGTACATATTAGGCTATCTTTCAGATGGGGAAACTAACACTTAGGAAAAGTTTGACAAAATTCAAATTCAAGAACTCATACTTCAAAACTCCAATTGCCAATTACAAATCACTTGTCAGATTTTCACAAATATTGATGAAAGATTTCTTAAGACATATAAAGAGAAAGAGTTATAGATCAGTAGAAGGAACCTTAACTCTATTTGTGAACTAATCCTAGTTATTATGATAGAAAAATCAGGTTCTTAGACTTAAAAAAAAAACTTTATTAATAAGAAAAATGTTGGTAGGTAAACTATAGATAAGAGAAAAAGTTGCCATTTAGTTCCACTACCCAGAGAAAATGTAAACTTCAAGGTAGCTATTTTTTTATTTATTTTTCAATACAATTGTAACTACAGTTCAATTCTAAACTATATCTATAATCCTAACTATATCCCTGTCTGCAGTAGTCTAGATAGACCTAGTAGGGAGGAAATTCCATGTAAAATAAATTCTAAAGATATAAAAAAGAACACAGTAGAAGAACAGTCAACAGTAGTAACACTGACAATTTATTGAGCACTTACTGGTTTGGACATATTTGGTCTGTTACATACACAGTACTCACAATAGACTCAGGAAGTCACAGCAGACATTCTTTGTAAGTTTTGAATGAAGTTCTGTTAAGTAGAATTTTATTCTATTCTACCAAAAAACCCCTTCAACATTAAAGACATTCCATTTAAAGTAATTAACCCTAAATTGACAGCTGTTTTGTAATGCACATACACCGATATATGCCTAGTCTTAAAGCTCTTTTCTTTTAAATGTTTGAGGATAACATTTTGTTTCACTGTTTCTGTAGAATCTGTTAGGAACTGCTTCAAAACAGAACTCTATTTAAATAACCCCCATTCTGAATAAAGGTTTCCCTTAATGTTTGAAATGGGGGTAACTGAGATATGACATACAAACACAAAGTAATACTTGGCTAAAACATGTAACAATACCCGACTTCCACAAAACATTTAGTCTTTATCACGCTGTTATAGTCTGTTAAATGCTTTCCATGTTAAATGTCTTCCTCCTCTACACCTATGAGTGTTTCAGTTCTAGATAATTTTTAAAGACCAGTTTGGTTACAGAGATTTGAAAGTTCTTCTAACTCTCAGCTGGACACTTTAGGAACTGGAATTTAGATATGCCCTGACCACTTTTCAGGAGTACCATATGAAAAAGTTCACTTATATTATAGAAAACAACTCCTACATCCACTGCAGTACCTTGACATGATCAGCTCTAGCATCCTTCCCTCACCAGAACAAACAGAAGTGTTACCAAGGAAGAACAACTCTGCCACTGTATTCTTCACCCTCAATTCCAGAAATATTTATTCTGGAAGTCTCCCTTTCTTCATGAGCTTTTTTGCATCTTGTGACAGTCACAGACATCTTGGCACCAAGTATACCATCTGCCCAGAATCAATAGTTCAGACAAATAACAATTTATACATTTCACACTAAATAGGGAAAAGGTGACAAATAACTCCAGGACAACTGGAAGCACAAGTTACAACCACAGTTTAAGAGGTGACACGTGCAAAATAAACAGAAGACCTTAACACTAATCCTGGAGAAACACGGAAGTATGCTTAGCAGAGAGAAATGGTATCTCTCATTTGTAATGAATCCACTCACAACACTTTGTAGCTACTTTTATGATGGATGGTATTAGATTGCTTCAAGCAAAACTGAGTAACTCTTGTAGAGCTTCCTGCTGCTCATCATCAAGTTGGGATGTGCATTCCAGCCATAATTCTTCAGAAGTCTGTATCTGACGGACAACATTAGCTAGGCGTTTGGCACAGGGGTCTCCATGGCTAATAGTTTCATTAATTTTTCCTTCTGCAATTATACTGATGATTTTGGGAAGATTGGAATTATTCGGACCAATCACAACTGGGTGGTTACTTTCAATTAGGTCACAGAGAAAATTCAAAGTCTGAATAGCTTCTTCTTTATCTTCATGCAGCGGAAGCCATGATAGCCAGTGTGGGAGAACTTCATCCACGTTTACACAGTTGGGCTTAAACTTCATAATCTTTCCGATTGCTGAGATACAGTTTTCTGTAGCAATCACATTTTTTTTGGTTTTGGAATTTGCACACTTAATAACTTTTACCAAGAGTGGAACGGCTTCTGAACACAAAGAACGATAATCATCTCCACCAAACTGTGCCATAACTCCCAGTCCATAAGCTGCAGCTTGCCTGACTTCAGGGTTGTTGTCTCGCATATTGAGAAGCATCGGCCACCGAAAATACTCAACATATTTGAATGAGGTTGGACTGCAGTGCTCTATGATGTCATCAAATATGCATAGTCCCCACTGTCTATCTGGCCATGGTCGACTTGAACAAATTAGATTTACAATTAATGGGAGTAGCTGTTCAAACCATGGCAAAATTTTTTCCTTGTAAGTACTAAATAATGAGTGCAAAATATCTGATACTTTGGTCAGAATATAAACATCACATTCATCCTCATCTTGAAGAGACATTTCAACCTGTTGGTCATAATTTTCTTCTTGCCTTTTTACTTGCCGTAACTCTTGGTTTTTAAAGTGCCCTTCAAGTTTTGCCTTTAAAATTCCTCCAGTTCTTCCAAGTGTTCATCGTTGAGACAACCATCTCCCATTACCTCAATGGACTTGGCAAAAGAATTCATTATTTCTGAGAGGACATCTGTATCAGGTTCGGTTCCAATTGCCTTGATTAAGGGATCACATATAAACTGCCACATCTGTGAAAGATACTCTGAGCCACGAATTCTTGCACATTCCAAGAGAAAGGGCATGGCTTCTGCAGCTGCCACTCGAACATTGTCATGAAAATAAAATTTCAGCAGAGGAACCATCATCTTCACAACTTGTTCTGTGTAGTCCACAAATCCTTCTCTTAACTCCTTAGCATAGTAAACCAACATCTGGCAAGCAGTTGCTTTTGCTTCAAGTCCTGAAGTTTTGATTCCGAAGCTTTGCTGGTCTCCGAGGTTTACAAACTGCCAGCCATCATCGTCGCTCATGTTCTCCACATCCTGTGTGTCTAAGAGAGCGACATCAGGTTTAGCTGAAGCAGTCTTGATAAGAGGCTCAATAACCAGTGGAAGATATTGCTCAAAGTCTTTGCCAAGGATTTTACACATTCTTGCCCAGGCTGAAACCATGTAAGAAGTCTGAGGGTCGTCATCTTCCATGTTATTTAAATCTGATTGTGTCTTCAACAGTAACTGCATCACATTCGATGCATCTTGCATAAATTTTTCCTTCCAACGGCAAGTCCAACATGGCTAATGCACTCAATAGTTTTTCCTCGAAGAAGCTTGAGTTCCTTTTGAACAGCGAGCTCAACAACGTGTTTGAGTGAGGGCATAAATATATCATAATATGGAATAAAGCTCTCTTCTATCGCATCTGCAACCGAGGCAATGGTTGTCACAAGTTGTTCTAAGGCCAACTTAGTTCCATTCCGAATCAGTTCTTGAAGTTTAATTACCAGGATGGAATGGAGACTTTTTACCATATTTTCCAAATATAGAACTAGCAATGATTTGGGGCAGTCTTCAATAAAAATAACAAGGGCAGAAGCTGCATGGGATTGCACACGCTGATTACCTTGGTTTTCCATGGTTCGCAGCAAAGCTGTAATCACTATTTCATGGAATTTCTTTTGGAAACTAGGTGCAAAATCTGTAGCCATCTGTCCAAGTGTAGTACAGGCAGCAGCCCTTACCCTTGGATGAGGATCCTGAAGAAAATGTAAAACCGAGTTAACCGTTTCATCTAGAATTGGCTCCATTTGCTGATGGCAACCTTCTCCGATGGCTGATAAGGCCATTAACCCGGCATGTCGACATTTCCAGTCATGGCTCTGAAGCATCTGCATGATATGTTCCTTGGTCATTGGCAAAACAATTTTCCACCAAGTCCACAAGCCAGTCTGTCTAGTGCACTCTCAGCAGCAACTGCATTGCTGTCAAAATCATCTTCTTCCATTTCATCAGCATTTACCCAGTCATCATCATCTTGAAGATCAACCATCATTGCTAATATATGAGGCACAGCCTGTGCAATAATATTCGTATGCTTTTTCAACATCGGAGTTGCAGTTTCAGATAAGGTCACTATTACCTCCAGAGCCAGCTGGCGTTGCAGATTACTAAGCCTAGAGTCTCCACATAACTTCAGGCTCAACTGCAGAGTATCTTCTAAATAGGGACCCAAGTACTTAGGTACAGTATCTGCGATCTCAACAAGGGATTCTAGCACCGAATCATCATCCTGGTAGCAGGAATCATTCACAGCCTGCAAGATTCCAGGAAGCAAATCTGCAAAGTCTTTGAATAGAGCAATATTGTTTTCATTAGCAAGGACAAACGTGGCTGCAGCTCTAGCAGATAATGTCCTGATTGCTGGATGCTCTTGATCTTGAATACATTGGTCCAACAACCTCTTGATGATATCCAAATCGTGACGATCTTGGTTCCCAAAAATCCCAGGAAAGTGCCAGAAAACGTGAAGTGCAACTTCCCACAGAACCACATTTTTAGAGTGGATCGAATCAATGAGGAATTTCAGACCTTCTGGCCAATGGTTAGTGCCATTCTCATCAATCAAATTCCTGGCCAGCACCGCAAAAATATCACAAAGCTTTTTCCTCATGCTAGCATGTGTTTCTAACTTAACGGCCAGTATCAGTTCAATCTTGACATCCCTCTGCACTTCAGGAGGTAGATTTGGATAGACCTCCTCAAACCCAGAGGACAAAAGCCGTCGTAGCAGTGCGGCAGCCATTTGTCTCACCTCATAACCTGCTCTTCTATTTCGGACGGCGTCTAAGAGGAATGTAGTCTTACACAGACCTGGGATATTCTCATAGACCTCCTCGGCTTGCCTCCGCACCATACAGCTTGGATTGATCAGGTTCTTCAGAAGCTGGTAAAACTCCTGCTTTTCAGACACGGTCGCCGGCAACCCAGCAGACGCGGCCGCCGCCATCGCGTCCTGTCAAAGCTACCGCGACCGGGAAGGAGGGAGGGAGTCTGCGGCTGGGAGCAGTGACGTCAGTGAGGCGACGCCGGGGATGGTGTGGGGCGCTGCTCCCTCCGCTGCGGCGGGTTGAAGCTAGAAGACGGGGGTCCTTTTACAGTGTGGAGGAAGCTGAGTGCCGATTAGGGGTATCGTCCTTATGTTTTCCGATCCGTGTGCGCCTGAAGGGGCAAGAAGGAGATGGAGAGAAATTCGCTCCGAAAGTCTACATACTGTATGATACCGTTATTTCTTATAAAAGACCTCGGATAAGCACGTCTATATGGACTTTAATTAGCACTTGCTATGGAGTGGGGGAGGAGGGAAGAATGGAATATAACTGCTGTCTGGGGATTTCTTTTTGAGGGTTGATAAAAATGTTCTGCAATTGATAGTGATGATGGGTTCCCCAATGCCATGCCGTTATACTAAGAACTACTGAGTTATACAATTAAAATTGTTAATTGGGTATAATGAGGAAAACCATAATAAAGCTGTTTGCAAAATACGGTCAATTAAAAGATAACGATTTCCTCCCCATTACCACACCCAAAGAAGTAAAACAGTGATGTTCAAACATTAGAATTTCTTGTCCTGTGGATTATAACAGAGAGTGGGAAAGACAAGTAAGTAAGGTGGAAGATGATCTGGAGTAATAATGAAGCTTCCTGAATCCTGGTCTTCTATATAAATTACTTTTGTATTTTTGTTACGCAAGATTTTCCTTACATGTTTCTAAACTGTAATATGATAGTTCAGTTATTAGAATCCTAATTACCCATTAATTGGAAGCTGAAAAGGTTATTCTAAGAACAAATTTCCTGAAGCTATGTATTCTTTAATTTAGGCAGATGAGTTATTTAAAACCGTAATTATAAGGTGTAACAGTCTGTGATCAGATCTTCCTCTCTGTCAGCCATTGTCACACTCATTTCAGCCTTAGGTAATTTTGTAAGGCTGATAAAGACAGATAAAGTACTACTTTGAAGCAAGAAATGATGAGCCAGGGAGGCTGAGGCCTTTCCTAAGATAACAGATGAGTCTAAATTTTACCTATTCTTAAGGCAGGGATACCTTTTGTCACCACAGAACTTCCCCTGTAACTGCTCTTGCTTTTGCAACATCATTAGAGACCTTTATTTATTGTGTTCTGTCTTAAACTTTGCCAAGAAATTTGAATTTCAGTTTTGTGAAATTCTGCACACAAAATGGAGAAAGGCTAGTTTTCACATTAACAAGATGACTGACCAAATAGGTGGTCTCATGAATCAATTTGTAATATGAAACTAGTCTCTGAACAGTGTTTCTCATTCTGTGGACTGTTTCAAGGCCATTTCGGGTATTTATTTTAAAATATAGATGTTAAAATACAGATGTTAGAACATCTCCCAAACTACTGTACTAGAATTCCGAGAACTGTAACTCAAACGTGCATAATTAGTAAGTAGGAGAGCTTTTATATAAATACCTAAACTTTATAATTATGGAACAAATCAATTTTTGTTCTGATTCTAAGATCTTACCTACAGTTCTTCGTCTTGTACCAGATTCACTGCTTTTCTTATTGTCCTAGAAAAAGTTTAGCTGTAAAATCTCGGGTGTCAGCAGTTTTAGGGAATGTTAATGAATTCTGGAGAAATACTTTCCCCGACAGCTGCATCATTAGCATACTAAGGACTTATCAAAGCCACAGCGAGATCCAGTGACAGACCCTCCAGTGTTTGGAATGTAAGTGATTGACAGTGCCAAGGCTTGTGCAGATGTGGAACACCAGGGAGTTTGGCTATATCATATTGAGAGTATATATAAATTAGTACAGCTTAAAAGAATCAATTGAAAATGCTGTTAAGATTGTTCAATTGTTGAACCACCAGCCAGGTGCATACCTGGGCTGGTCTGAGGCTGCTGGCACATATGTGCAGAGGTCTGCCTGGTCTGGCCTTGGTGGGAGAAGATATACTTAATCCTTGAGAGACATGAGGCCCCAGGAAGGGGAAAGTCTGGGGGGAGCACCCTCTCAGAGGTAAGGGGGAGGAGGAATGGGATGAGGAACTGTGGGAGGGGGACCAGGGAGGGGCAATGACTAGGATGCAAATGGATGAAATAATTTAAAAAATTGTTCAGTCATACATTATTTCACCAGAAAACATTCACTGGAGCTTTATGGATCATAGTGCTAGACACCAAAAATTAAATACAAGAGGAGCTTGGGAAATGGCTCAGTTGATAAAGTTCCTGCTTGTGAACAGGATGACTGTATCACAGGAGTTTGGATCCGGTACCCATAGAAAAGCGGGCATCCCATTGCACATATATAACCTCAGTACTGTATGGGAGCAGGAAGAGACAGGCAGATCTCTAGAGCTCAATGGCCAGCCTAGCTAAATCGATGAGCTCAAAGTTCAGTCAGAGGCCCTTTCTCAATAAGGTGAGGTAATTTAGGAAGGCACCAGAAATTGGCCTCTGACCTCCACTTGCACAAATGCACACACACCCACACGAACACAAACATATACCACACACACAAAGATCAACTAGGTGAAGATGCTTATGAGAGATAGTAAATATCACACACTCAGGGAATTAGTGTGATAATAATTCTGCCCAGGTACCATGGAGGCAGCTAATCCACTGGGGTGTGGAGAATGACAGCTGGGAGTTTGCACAGAACAGCATTACCTCTATCTGAATTACAATCTGTGTAGTAAAGGGCAGGGGAAACCTGATTATTTCTTTTAGTCAATTTTCAGAGTTGACAGGAATCTCAGACGGAAGTGATGTCTGACTGGCCTTTGAGGATGACTCCTAATTAGCTATCTGGAGGTGGGGGGTTGGAGAGAACTGTCCAAAGTAGACAAAACAACTTGCTCAAGTGCAGAGGCCTTGAGGCCGACTGTGAGAGCTCCCTGCCAATGCTCCAGGGTCAGAGCATTAGGTGTGGGGCCCGAGGGGCCTGGGACAGTAAGGATCAAGGCAGGAAAGTAAGTAGAGAGCAGCTGATGGAAGTGTCATATTCCACACTAAGAAATATGGGTTCTTTTCCTAAAGGTAACAAGATCAAGTGGTATGAAGCAAATTTTAGAAAGATTTCTTTGGCAAGAGTATGAAAACGGATGCATAAAGAATAGACATTTAGTAGATCAATTACCTAGTTCAGTTAACCAGAAAGTCTAAATTTTCAGTAGCTGAATTTGATGGTAATAAAGAGGGCAAGGCCTCGGTAGCACACACTAAACCAGGAGGTGACCCAGTCACCTGGTTCGATGACGTGCTGTTATTTGCCAGCTTATTTACTTCTAGAAGAATAAAAAGAAGTGTTAGTGTTAATCAACACACTGCTAACTCTTTGGGAGGAAAAAGCTTTTCTCAAGATAGATGAATCTTGGGGTCCATAATTTGTTCTTTCACTGGTCCCCACATGTTCAAATGACAGTTGTAATTTCAATAGTGGGAGCAAAACTGAACCCATTCTAGGGCAATCATTATGACTTCTTGCTTTAGAAAAACACAAGATGATTTAAAATCTTAGCTCTATATTTTAGAATGAATAAGTCTCTTGTACTTATTTTTTCATTGTTAACCCCTTCTTTCCCCTTGAGAAGTAGGGGAAAGACTATTACATAATACCCAGAATTGGCTTGCCAATTTGGTTAGAATTGAACAATTTTAAGTTCTGTAATTAACATTAGCTTTGTTGTATTGATAGAGAGGGCATCTCAAGATTATTTCCCCAGAGTAGCTCAACAGTAGATAATTAATGTGTTTGTTAGCATCTTACCAAGTGGCAGAAAATTCAAGATAAATTGCTAATTTCACTGAAGAACTGAGATTTAAAGCCAAATGAGAGGGATAGAATTAAGTTGATCTTGCTGATATTTTTTCAAGAATAATCCAGAACTAAAAAAGATACAGAATAAAAAACAAAAAATGCCACCAACACTTTAAGTAACATGAGACAACCTCAATATAAAAGAAGAATAATGCCTACAGTTGACTAAAAGAAGATCAAAATACGAACAAATGTGACAAGTTTCTAACATCAAAAGTTACTAACCCCTTAGTCATCTTTCAAGATTCCGAAGTTGGCAAATCTGAAAATGGACTTAAAGGAATAAACAAGTTTCCCCTGTCTTTTCCCGCACAAATTGTAATTCAGATTGAGAAGATTGATGGTGAGTGACTGCTGCTCTGTGCAGACTCCACCTAATGAATGTGTCAGTCAGAAAATCACTCTGCCATTAATACTGAATGAAACGATGAATCTAAGTAATGCTGACCAGCGGGTGAAACATACCTTGGGAATTTCACACTAGGGAGTTTAGGCTAAAGCCACTGAAAATCATTGTTTAAACTTGGTTATGAAGCCAGAAGTGCCATTTGTCAATTGTCTCTCAGCTCTCCATCTGTACTTGTATAATTTGTTCTCTGATGCTAAGGTTGGAAACAAGTTCTTCCATTCATAGCTGGATCTTTGTTGGGTTCTACTAACAAGAACCTCAAGAGCTGGACAGTTAAAAAAAAAAAAGAGGCGAGGTCAAAAAGGGATGGATCTCTTTTGTTCTGTTTTTCTCTGGGTTGCCTCAGCAATGGTCCTTCTCTCTGAAGGCAGCAACCTCTTGTAACCCTTAAACACACACACACACACACACACACACAACACACACACAAGAGCTCTCACCTCTGAGAGAATGAGGGATAGTTTACTCAGCATCGGAGTATGAGTGAGTGTGGCCTGAGGATAGATTTAGGTTATTCCAAATTCCATATTTCAATATTGCAATAGTTTTTTTTTTTCATTGAGATTTTTTAGTAGCAGAACAAAGAAAGTCAGAAATGAAAACATGTTTCAAATACATCAGCGAAACCCTAAGTTGGTGGGTTACCACAAGTGTGGAAAACTCTGTATCCAGCACCCATGTTTACATTGGCTGTGACACCAGTTACATGTTCAGGAGGAAATGCAAAGGTGCAAGGACCCTTTTACCAGGGTATAAGCTGCCCTTATTCCACTTCACTGATTGGACTTATCATGCCCTATAATGGTTATCACTGAATCTAGGATTCTAACGCTGTCTGTCCACAATCCCAGTGCACTCAACATTGTACTATTAATCTCAAAACTTAAAGACCTAAGTAACTTCATATGTTATAATGGTGTGTGGTCAGAGACTTCCTGTGCCTGGCTTCCTACACCTACCTTAAAAACTGCCTTCTAATCATATATGATTAAATATAATCATGTTATTTTTGTGTGTTGTGATTTGGGTTATACGCTGCAGCTACTATGTTAACTTTATTCATATACATTTTGCATAAACTGCCTTTATGTATTACTCTGTATCCTAAGGGGGTGAGGTAGAACAGTAAGACCTATGACCACTGTTAAAGTTATACAACACAATATATCTGCTTTTTAAGATGTGTACATGTATATGAATGTGTATGTATGTATGAAGCTTCAGTTAACAGTGGAGAACCCAGGACATTCAGAATACCAGGATCATGGACAAACATGGAGGAGAGTAGCAGGTGTGGAGTAGAGCCAACCCGAGCCAACAAGGCAAGCTGTATGTGTGTGTAGATGACAGAGCTGGAGAAGTACCACTGCTACTTTTATTCTTTTTTTCTTCTAATTTTTCCTTTTACACTGGTCAAAGCATGCTTTCCCGACACTCTGGGCTTTCTTACTCTTTCTCCAAAGCCCACCACACCCCTTTGTCCGTGCAAGCTGCTTGCCAACCTCCATTGCAAAAGGCATGCCTTTCCTCTTTTCCATTTCCCTCTTCTAGGCAGCTGCCAAGATTTCCTGTTTGCCTGCCTAGTTTCTTTCTCTCAAGCTTAAATATAATTATGGATGAGTTTTCTTCTCAGTCCCTTTTAAAAATATTAACGGCCAAGAACCATGAAAGGAGAGCCACCATTTCCCTAATAACAAAAGGACGTTCCTATATATTCTCATACTTCGGTACAGTTGGATTCGTTTTGAGTGGTGTGTTTCTTGTACTGCTGTGTAAAGCGTGGTGAATGTGAGGAGATGCTGGAGGAAAGACAAGCGGTGTCCTGAGTCCTTGCTGTGATATAGAGCCTGTCTAGGAAAACTTGGGTTTCAGAGTCATCAGAAGCCCTGCAGGAGACAGGAGTCTAGCATGGCTGTCTTCTGAGAGGCTCCACCCAACAGCTGACTCAGATAGATGCAGACACCCACAGACAAACAGTGGATGGAGCTTGGGGATTCATGGGAGAATAAGAGGAAGGATTGTGGCCCCAAAGGGGATAGGAACTCCACAGGAAGACTAACAGAGTCAAGTAACATGGACTCTTGGGGCTCTCAGAGACTGAACCAAAGAACATACACGGGCTGGACCTAGGTCTCCCATACATATGTAGTAGATGTTCAACTTGGTCTTCCTGTGAGTCCTGAGCAGCTGGAGCAGGGGCTATCCTAAAAGCTGTTGCCTGGATGTGGGCTATGTTCTTCTAGCTGGGCTGCCTTGTTTGGCCTCGGTAGGAGAGGATGCACCTAGCCTCACAGAGACTTGATTCGTCAAGGTGGGGGATACCTGGGAGAGCCCTCACCCGCTCAGGGGAAGGGCAAGGGGATAGAGGAAGGATTGTGGGAAGGGTGACCAGGAAGGAACAGTGAGCAGAATGTAAAGTGAATAAGTAAAAAAAAAAAACTCCCCAAAAACCAAAACCAAAACAAAAATAACACTTCATGGTTCCCTTCAGCACAGCATGAAGCTGCCCCAACAGTCAGTTAGTTTAAAACAGAGCAGCTCTGAAAAGACAGAGCTATCTGGGTTAGCTGATGCTGAAATGGGGGGGGGGGAGTGTCAAGAGCTGCAGTACTTACTACAAAATGTGATTGATTGATTGATTGATTTATGTGTATGTGTGTTTGAACCAAGGTATGTGTGTAGAGGTCAGAGGACAGTTTACAGAAGTTGGTCTCACCCGTGGGCTCTGAGAATTGAGCTCAGGTCATCAAGCTTGTAGTGACAGGGGCATTTACCCACTGAGCCATCTTGCAAGATCCCCAGATTGTTCCATTTCTTTCTATCACCTGTCTATCTATCTATCTATCTATCTATCTATCTATCTATCTATCTAATCTATTTCTCCTCATTTGTCATGCGTATGAGTTTATGTGTACGAGCTGGTTGGGGGGTGGATGTTGCATTGCATGTGGAGGCTCAAAAAGTAGGAAACTATACTTGAGTGCGCTTCTACCTTATTCTGTAAGTCAGGGTCTGTCAATCAAATCCAGAGCAGTCAGATATGACGACTCTGGCTGGCAGGCTTGCTCAGAGGACCCTGTCTCTGTCTTCGGAGGTTGGAATTACAGTTAGGCTGCCATGCACACCCGTACCTATGTGGATTCTGGAGCCCCAACTCCAGTCCTCACACTTTCCCAGTGAGGCTTTAGGTTCTGAGCCACTCCCTCAGACCCAGTTAATTCATTTTAAATGGTAATAAATTCTTTTCACTGAGTCATTGAGGCATTAAATATGTGAAAATATGAATATAGAAAAATCGTACAACATTGATTAGTGCGGGACTGTTTTCTCCACTTATTCTGTTCTCCATTTCCCAAGGCCATTTGTGCACTGTTTTCCCTTGGGGTCTATCTGTAAGGAAAGGAGAAGTTGTCTCAAGAGAGTTCTCTCTGCTCTGTAGAAGCTTGAGCTCATCCAGGAGATTGTGTTAGGGGTGGGGAAGAAGGAACAGGGAGGATGTTGAGTGTCCTTTCAGGGAAAGAATTAAGATAGAGAGAGTGGATATTTCTGTCAGGTTTATGGAGATGAAGGAGGTTCTGTAGGGATGGGGAAATACGCTTTTCTGAGCTGGGTCCTCTCATGTTCATGGTTTGAAGGTGAGACTGCTTGCTAATCGCATAGCTCCTAGCCCTGGAAAACACCAGCATGTGCAAAACAAGGTGGTATGACAGCTTCCAACTTCCAAGACTCCGCTTGAGTTTGAGTAATGAGCATCTAAGCTCGAGCTCCTGTGACGGAAGCCCAGAGAGAGTTCTCCAGTTACTTTTTTTTTTCTTGATGAGACCCATGGGATGGGACTTTAATACAAAACAAAACAACACACACACACACACACACACACACACACACACACAAACTTAGTTGAACTGGAGGTTCCTGGAATTATAGAGATAAGCCTGAGATGAGATACTATCAGGGCAAAGACAGTGGAACCTCGAAGGGCCCTTTGATATCGATAGCCATGGCTGGAATAATAGCCAAGGCTTAGAAGAAATGAAGGCCCAGGAGTTTGACACAGGAAGCCAGGCTTAATAATGACTGAGGAATATGAGGTTCCAAGAGCTTTACACTTTTATTTTCATTCTGATTTTAAGAAGTAACACATACATTTTTGGAGAAAAGCTAGCTTAATTTAGTTACGTGTGGATGTAATCTTTCTGATATATCCTTTGTAGTCTACAGTCTATTTTTTTTACAATAGCAACACAATGACTAATATTATAAGCACAATTTAAAAAAAACAAGATTTCTTCTAGTAATACACTAATACACATAAACAGTCACATACATATACGTATGTACTCATGTCTAAAATATAAGGTTAAAAAAAACTTGGGTCTGAGAGTAGAGCTTCATGCCTTTAATCCTAGTATTTGGGAAACAGATCCAGGAAGGATCTCTGTGAGTTTAAGGCCAGTCTGGGCTATACAGCAAGTTCTAGGTCAGCCAGGGTTGCTTAGTGAGAACTTGTCTTAAAAACAAAGAAACTCATCCAAATAAACTTAGGATGTGCCTGCACTTAAATTTCAGTGTCTGGCTCTAACACTCCATGCCCGACACACCATCACTAAGACTGATCTGGAATCTTTCCCTGCTTACCCAAAGAGCTGGTTTGCATTTGACAGGCACCTTCATCCCTTAGTCTGTACTATATCATTATAGACCATTGTTCCATTACATCAGAACTTCTCAGACTTTAATATGTGTATACCTCATGTGAGGAGTCATTTACCTGCCCTCTCTGCCTTGTGTGTTTCCTTAGCACTTACCTTCTGGTGTACTATGTATATAATAGCACCATATTCATAATTTGTCTTCTCCTCTAGAGTGTAAGCCTTACAAAAGCAGAGAATTTTGTCTGTTTGTACCTCTGGCATTTGACATTATATAATTTTTTGATCAGGAGGAAATGCATTTTTTTGAGGAATGAGTATACCTATATATATTTTCTCAAATTAAGTTGCATTTAAAAACACATTTAACACTTGGTAGAAGTCAGATGTTCTGAGAAGTGTTTTGTTAAATACCAAGATAAAATAATACTAGGAAGTCCTGAATTCTGGAAAAATCAACAACAACAAAACAAAACAAGCAAAAACCCAACTCAGACCAGATGCCCTTGCCACAGGGCCCCACCTGGCTCTCAATGAATGTAAACAGGTCCTTAAATAGCCTATGTTATGCTGGAGTAATGAGTAAAAATGCCTACTCCCTAAATATCTCAGGTTTAATATGAGACTTATTTCACAAGCATGTCACTATGGATCAGTAGGGGACATCGCTCATTGTAATTAAGGCCTCAGACTGATGAGTGACTATTTTAAATTACAGCTGATCCTTAGAGAACTTGGGAAGATCTGTAAATGCCTTTTTGTTCATTTTAAATGAGGAATAATAAAACTTACTTCACTAGATCACTGTAGCATCTAAATAAGAGAAGGATTTAGAAAAAATGTACAATGTTGCTGTTTCCTCTAGCTTTCTCTTCCCTTTTACCTGAGGTCACGTGCGGACCTTTTCATTGAGGGTTATTTATGAGGGACTCATTCTTGAGGGTCTTGCCCTTATTTGACCTGTATCACAGTGCCCTCTAGTGGGATAAGAGCTACTTAGCCCTCCTATGGGACTTCTTCATCAAAAACCTCAGTAGCCGACCTTCTTTAGAGGAGTTGAAGAGTGCTGTTAATTGTACTCTGACGCTTTGTGGGCTTTGCAAAGCATGCAGGGTAATCTGGAACACCGCAGAACAGCAGTCTCAGCTATTCTATGGAGTCTACTTTTTCTCCTTGACAAAATCATCAAAATTTCTATAAATTCTATTATAGAACTTGGGCACACAACTCAATATTTTTCTCCAAATCATCAATTAAGAAATTTTAATTATATTCATGGATATACAGAGACAGACAGAGATAGAGAGAATAATTAGAGGACAACTGAAGGGTATCAGCTCTCTCCTTCTACCAAATAGGTCTCAGGGATGGAACTCAGGTCATGAGTTTCGGCAGCAAGTGCCTTTACCTGCTGAGCTGGGACCAAGTAGACAATTTTTATTGTATCGAGACGTACTTTATATCTTCAATATAAATGAACATAAAAATAATTTACATCAAATAGGACAAAAGGACAATTAAATTCCTGAAGGCTTTTTGGAATAATGATTCTTAAACACAAGAGTAAGAGAGAAGAGTTGCTTCTATAGGAACCACAGTGGCATCTTCCAAGTCTGCTGTAGCTTGACTGGAGCTACTGACACCTAGATGCAACAGTGTTTCCATGCAATCTGTTTTCTTTGTGATCTTCTCTATATCCATTTAAAACCAGTCTGAGAAGGACTCCGGAAATCCAGCGTGCTTGAGAACTATTTGGCACGTTGTGGTCAGTGTCAGTCATCAAGCTGACACACCTGGAAGGAGGAACTGCCAATAACCAGCTTTGGCATCTATGTGGTGGGTAAACTGAGGCAGGCAGCCTTTTGGGGCCAGTGCTTATAGCCACTGACTGAGGTGGATCCAGATACCTATAGCAACTGCTGCCTATGGCAGCCAGTGATTAGAGAAGTTACTCAGCAGGCTTTTCTCCGAGGGAACAAAGTTTAATTTACTGGGACTGGCACTCCCTGTGGGCAGCGGAAAATAAACATTACGTAGTACAGGCAAAGAAAACAAATTATCCTCCAAAACTCATGTACATTCCCAACTAAGCAACTTGTGATAGATTATTAACAAAGTGTGAGCAAACAAGGAAGTTTTCTCAGCCAGTTTCTTTTACCGGCAGGCAGCAATTTTCGGTTACAAAGAGAGAATAATTATTTTGTTATTTATCTTTAAAAGTAACCTTTTAGAATCTTAAAAGAATCACAACTCTAAACTTTTATATAAAAATCAGTCATATCTACCTTAAATCTTCAGAATGCATATCTACTCATCAGCAATTCTTAATAAATCATATCAGGAAGCTGAGGACAAGAACATGGGTATAAGAAATCAATCATCATCAGTCCAGTCTCAGTGAGAGTCGCGTCAGCCAGTGCTGACATTGTACTTGTTTCCCTGACCATAAAAGGTTCCTAGCTTATCTATTAAGAGTGTATCTTTCTGATTTCAAATTGTTCCCTAAGATTTTATACACCAGAGCCAGTAGTAAAAACACCTCAACCTAGCTTCACTTTATTTTTCCAAATTTTTTTTTAAGGGTGGTGGCCATGGCTGACAATCTACGTTTCTAAGTTCTTCTCTAGGGTGGCCATTGAATCATTAATCTGCTTCAGCAGCAATGCCTGAAAGAGATAACCGTTAAACTGTGAATGCCAGAGATATTGACTAGTGAGGGACTGGAAGCCCTCTTAAGGTTTTTGTATAATTATATAATTATGAGGGATATTAGGGCAGCAAGCAGAACAGGATATTAGGGCAGAGCAGAACTCTATAACAGCATGAAGTCTTCAGGACATGTGTTCTCGGAGCCCTGCCACACTGAGGCCCGCCCATTTGGCTGTGATAACTAGTGGGCCGAATTCCATGAGTTCTAAAGCCATTTATTGTTTCTCCTGCATGGCCCTCAGCAAAGGATTCACAACTTCTGTTGGATTGACCTGTGGGTCCATCTGTGGGACATTTTCTGAAGCGCTAAGTGATGGAGGAGGGTTTCTCCCACTCTGAGTGTAGCATCCTGGGCTTGGGCTGTGTAAGAGAAGTAGCTGAGCAAACCAGAGCAAGCAAGCTTGCAAACAGCATTTCTTTGTGGGTTCTGCCTCGGTTCCTACCTCCTGGTTCCTTCCCTGAGTTCCTGCCTTAGTGTCCCTGGATAAAACTCTAACATGAGATACACGCTTTTCTCCCGAGTTGCTTTTGGTCATGGTGTTTATCACAACGAAAAAAAAAAAAAAAAAAACTGGGACAATATGGTTAAGATTTTTAAGTTCTGTCAGTGTCTTTGTGAGCTTCTATGCTGTGAACACCAAGGGCAAGGCAACTTACAGACAAAGAGTTTCTTGGTGTTTACAGTTTCACAAAGTGAGTCCATAGCCACCAAAGAGGGGAGCATGGCAGCAGGCAGACATGGCACTAGAGCTACTAATAGCTAAGACCTTGTATTTTGATCCACAAGCAGGAGGCCGATTGAGGTAAGCGGGAATGGTTTGGTTTTTGGAAACCTCAAAGCTCACCTCCGGAGACACACCTCTTGATCCTTCCCCAGACAGTTTTACTAACGGGGAACCAAGCGCAAACATCTGCATCTATGGGGCCTTGCCATTCAAATGACCACAATCGGCGTGAGGCAGCATTTTACATCTTACCAGTGGGTGGCGCCCCTGCTTTAAGAGTGAAACTGACAGAGGCAAGCTGGTTGAACAACCACAAAGGACCTTCCTAGAGGTTTGAGGAACAAAGGGACTGAATTAGTGTTGCCTGTGCCCTGGACAGCTCTCCAACTAACCCTAGTTGGCGCACAGTCAACAACACAGACTCTGGGAGCAGGTGAGAAACTCAGCAGCAAGCTCATCTGAGCACTGCTGCAAGCTCCTTTAATACGCTCCACCCACGCCCCCATTAGTCCCAAGAAAGCATCGCTTCTTTTTTTTTTTTTTTTATTAAAAATATTTTTTTATTGGAAATTTTTTTTTGTTTTTTACATTTCAGATATTCTCCCCTTACCCCATTTCCCCCCTCCCTCCCAGGAACTCACTATCCCTTCCCCCATCCTCCTGTCTCCACATTGGTGTACCCCCACCCACCCTCCCCCGTACCTCACCTCCCCACCCTCGGATATCCCCCCCCCCCATGTCCAGCCTTCATGGGACCAAGGATCTCTTCTCCCACTTATATATATAGCTCCCTTGCATATATAGCTGGAGCCATGGGTCCCTCCCTAAGCGCTCCTAGGCTGGTGGTTTAGACCCTGGGGGCTCTGGTTGGTTGGGATTGTTGCTTTCCTCATGGTGTCGCGAATCCTCTCAACTCCTTCAGCCTTCACTCTATCTTCTCCATTGGGAACCCCATGCTCAGTTTAATGGTTAGCTGTGAGCATCTGCCTCTGAGTATGTCAGACTCTTGCAGACTTCTAAGGAGACAGCTATATCAGGCTCCTGTCAGCATGTACATCCTGACATCCACATCAACCTCTACCTTTGGTGACTGCACATAGAATGGATATCCAGGTGGAATGGTCTGTCTCTCCTTCTGTTTCTGTCCTGTACTGTGTCTCCATATTTGTACCCTTGAGTATTTTGTTACTCCTCCTAAGAAGGACTGAAGCCCCCACTACTTGGTAATCATTCTTCATGAGCTTTATGTGGTCTGTGAGTTGAATCTTGGGTATTTCAGGCTTCTGGGCTAAAATCCAATAATCAGTGAGTGAATACCATGTATGTTCTTTTGTGATTGGGTTACTTCACTCAGGATGATATTTTCTAGTTCCATCCATTTATATAAGAATTTATCAAATTCATTGTTTTTAATAGCTGAATAATATTCCATTGTATAAATGTACCACATTTTTTGTATCCATTCCTCTGTTGAAGGGCATCTGGGTTCTTTCCAGTTTCTGGCTATTATAAATAAAGCTGCTATGAACATAGTGGAGCATATGTCCTTGTTATGTGTTAGAGCATCTTCTGGATATATACCCAGGAGTGGTATAGCTGGGTCCTCAGGTAGTGATATGTCCAATTTTCTGAGGAACCGCCAGACTGTTTTCCATAGTGGTTGTACCATCTTGCAATCCCACCAACAATGGAGAAGTGTTCCTCTTTCTCCACATCCTCGCCAGCATCTGCTATCACCTGAGTTTTTGATTTTAGCCATTCTGACTGGTGTGAAGTGGAATCTCAGGGTTGTTTTGATTTGCATTTCCCTGATGACCAAGGATGCTGAACATTTCTTTAGGTGCTTCTCGGCCATTCGCATTTCCTCAGTTGAGAATTCTTTGTTTAGCTCCTTACTCCATTTTTTAATAGGGTTATTTGGTTGTCTAGAGTCTAATTTCTTGAGTTCTTTGTATATATTGGATATTAGTCCTCTATCAGATGTGGGATTGGTAAAGATCTTTTCCCAATCTGTTGGTTGCCGTTTTGTCCTATTGACAGTGTCCTTTGCCTTACAGAAACTTTGCAATTTTATGAAGTCCCATTTGTCAATTCTTGATCTTAGAGCATAGGCCATTGGTGTTCTATTCAGGAACTTTTCCCCTGTGCCTAGGTATTCAAGGGTCTTCCCCACTTTCTCTTCTATTAGTTTCAGTGTGTCTGGTTTTATGTGAAGGTCCTTTATCCACTTGGACTTGAGCTTTGTACAAGGAGATAGGAAAGGATCGATTTGCATTCTTCTGCATGTTGTCCTCCAGTTGAACCAGCACCATTTGTTGAAAATGCTGTCCTTGTTCCACTGGATGGTTTTAGCTCCTTTGTCAAAGATTAGATGACCATAGTTGTGTGGGTTCATTTCTGGGTCTTCAACTCTATTCCACTGATCTTCCTGCCTGTCTCTGTACCAATACCAGGCCGTTTTTATCACTATTGCTCTGTAGTACAGCTTGAGGTCAGGGATGGCGATTCCTCCAGAAGTTCTTTTATTGTTGAGGATGGTTTTCGCTATCCTGGGTTTTTTGTTGTTCCAAATAAATTTCAGAATTTCTCTTTCTAGTTCTGTAAAGAATTGAGTTGGTATTTTAATGGGGATTGCATTGAATCTGTAGATTGCTTTTGGCAAGATGGCCATTTTTACTATATTAATCCTGCCAATCCATGAGCATGGGAGATCTTTCCATTTCCTGAGATCTTCTTCAATTTCTTTCTTCAGAGACTTGAAGTTCTTGTCATACAGATCTTTCACTTGCTTGGTTAGATTCACCCCGAGGTATTTTATATTATTTGTGACTATTGTGAAGGGTGTCATTTCCCTAATTTCTTTTTCAGCCTGTTTATCTTTCATGTAGAGGAAGGCTACTGATTTGTTCGAGTTGATTTTATAACCTGCCACCTTGCTGAAGTCGTTTATCAGGTTTAGGAGTTCTCTGGTGGAGTTTTTGGGGTCACTTAAGTATACTATCATATCATCTGCAAATAGTGATATTTTGACTTCTTCCTTTCCTATTTGTATTCCTTTGACTTCTTTTTGTTGTCTAATTGCTCTGGCTAGGACTTCCAGTACTATATTGAATAGGTAGGGAGAGAGTGGGCAGCCTTGTCTAGTTCCTGATCTTAGTGGGAATGCTTCAAGTTTCTCTCCATTTAGTTTGATGTTGGCTACTGGCTTGCTGTATATTGCTTTTAGTATGTTTAGGTATGGGCCTTGAATTCCTGATCTTTCCAAGACTTTTACCATGAAGGGATGTTGGATTTTTTCAAATGCTTTCTCAGCATCTAATGAGATGATCATGTGGTTTTTTTCTTTGAGTTTGTTTATATAGTGGATTACATTGATGGATTTCCGAATATTGAGCCATCCCTGCATTCCTGGGATAAAGCCCACTTGATCATGATGAATGATTGTTTTGATGTGTTCTTGGATTCGGTTTGCTAGAATTTTATTGAGTATTTTTGCATCGATATTCATAAGAGAGATTGGTCTGAAGTTCTCTTTGTTTGTTGGGTCTTTGTGAGGTTTAGGTATGAGTGTGATTGTAGCTTCATAGAACGAATTGGGTAGTGTTCCTTCTGTTTCTATTTTGTGGAATAGTTTGAAGAGAATTGGTATTAGGTCTTCCTTGAAGGTCTGATAGAATTCTCCACTAAAACCATCTGGTCCTGGGCTTTTTTTGGTGGGGAGACTTTTAATGACTGCTGCTATTTCTTTAGGGATTATGGGACTGTTTAAATGGTTTATTTGCTCCTCATTTAACTTTGGTACCTGGTATCTGTCTAGAAAATTGTCCATTTCATCCAGATTTTCCAGTTTTGTTGAGTATAGGCCTTTGTAGTAGGATCTGATGATTTTTTGAATTTCCTCAGTTTCTGTTGTTATGTCTCCCTTTTCAGATCTGATTTTATTAATTTGGGTACTGTCTCTGTGCCCTCTGGTTAATCTGGTTAAGGGTTTATCGATCTTGTTGATTTTCTCAAAGAACCAACTCCTGGTTTTGTTGATATTTTGTATAGTTCTTTCTGTTTCTACTTGGTTGATTTCAGTCCTGAGTTTGATTATTTCCTGACGCCTACTCCTCTTGGGTGTATTTGCTTCTTTTTGTTCTAGAGTTTTCAGGTGTGTTGTCAAGTTGTTAATGTGTGCTCTCTCCAATTTCTTTTTGTAGGCATTTAGAGCTATGAGTTTTCCTCTTAGCACTGCTTTCATGGAGTCCCACAAGTTCTGGTATGATGTTTCCTCATTTTCATTAAATTCTAGAAAGTCTTTAATTTCTTTCTTTATTTCTTCCTTGACAAAGTCATCATTGAGTAGAGCATTGTTCAGTTTCCACATGGATGTGGGTTTTCCCTTGGTTCTGTCATTATTAAAGACCAGCCTTAGTCCATGGTGATCTGATAGGATGCAGGGGATTATTTCAATCTTTTTGTATCTGTTGAGGACTGTTTGTGACCAATTATATGGTCTATTTTGGAGAAGGTACCATGAGGTGCTGAGAAAAAGGTGTATTCTTTAACTTTAGGATGAAATGTTCTATAGATATCTGTTAAATCCATTTGGTCCATAACTTCTGTTAATTTCAGTGTGTCTTTGTTTAGTTTCTGTTTCCAAAATCTGTCCATTGGAGAGAGCGGGGTGTTGAAATCCCCCACTATTATTGTGTGAGGTGCAATGTGTGCTTTGAGCTTTAGTAAAGTTTCTTTTATGTATGTAGGTGCCCTTGCATTTGGAGCGTAAATGTTCAGAATTGAGAGTTCATCTTGTAGATTTTTCCTTTGATGAGTATGAAGTGTCCTTCCTTATCTTTTTTGATTACTTTTGGTTGAAAGTCGATTTTATTTGATATTAGAATGGCTACTCCAGCTTGTTTCTTGGGGCCATTTGCTTGGAAAATTGTTTTCCAGCCTTTTACTCTGAGTAATGTCTGTCTTTGTCACTGAGGTGCGTTTCTTGTATGCAACAAAATTCTGGGTCCTGTTTATGTATCCAGTCTGATAGTTTATGTCTTTTTATTGGAGAATTGAGTCCATTGATGTTAAGGGATATTAAGGAAAAATGATTGTTGCTTCCTGTTATTTTTGTTATTAGAGGTGGAATTATGTTTGTGTAGCTACCTTTTTTTTGGGGGGTTGTTGGAAGATTACTTCCATGCTTCTTCTAGGTTGTAGTTTCCTTCCTTGTGTTGGCGTTTTCCGTCAATTATTCTTTGAAGTGCTGGGTTTGTGGGAAGATATTGTGCAAATTTGGTTTTGTCATGGAATATCTTGGTTTTCTCCATCTATAGTGATTGAGAGTTTTTGCTGGATATAGCAGTCTGGGCTGGCATTTGTGTTCCCTTAGGGTCTGTATGATATCAGACCAGGATCTTCTGGCTTTTATAGTTTCTGGTGAAAAGTCTGGTGTAATTCTTATAGGTCCGCCTTTATATGTTACTTGACCTTTTTCCCTTACTGCTTTTAGTATTTTTTCTTTGTTTTGTGCATTTGGTGTTTTGATTATTATGTGACAGGAGGTATTTCTTTTCTGGTCTAGTCTGTTTGGTGTTCTGTAGGCTTCTTGTATGTTTATGGGTGTCTCGTACTTTAGGTTGGGGAAATTTTCCTCTATAATTTTGTTGAAGATATTTACTGGCCCTTTAGATTGGGAATCTTCACTCTCATCTATACCTATTATCCTTAGGTTTGGTCTTCTCATTGCATCTTGGATTTCCTGAATGTTCTGTGTTAGGAGCTTTTTGCATTTTGCATTTTCTTTGACTGTTGTGTCGAGGTTTTCCATGGTATCTTCCGTGCATGAGATTCTCTCTTCTATCTCTTGTATTCTGTTGGTGATGCTTGCATCTGTGACTCCTGATCTCTTTCCTATGTTTTCTATCTCCACAGTAGTCTCCCTTTGAGATTTCTTTATTGTTTCTATTTCCAGTTTTAGATCCTGGATGGTTTTGTTCAATTCCTTCACCTGTTTTGTTTGTGTTTTCTTGAAATTCTTTAAAGGATTTTTGTGTTTCCTCTTTTAAGGGCTTCTACCTGTTTACCTGTGTTCTCTTTCAATTCTTTAAAGGATTTTTGTGTTTCCTCTTTGAGGGCTTCTACCTGTTTACCTGTGTTCTCCTGTATTACTTTAAGGGAGTTCCTTATGTCCTTCTTAAAATCCTCCATCATCATCATGAGAAGTGATTTTAATTCTGAGTCCTGTTTTTCCTGTGTGATGGAGTATCCAGGGCTTGCTATGGTGGGAGAACTGGGTTCTGATGATGTCAGGTAACTTTGGTTTCTGTTGCTTGTGTTTTTGCGCTTGCCTTTCGCCATCTGGTTGACTCTAGTGTTACCTGTGCTCACTGTGTCTGACTGGAGTCTGTCTTTCCAGTTATCTTGCTTGTGTCAGATCTCCTTGGATTCCAGATGTCTCTGTGTTCCTGTGATCCTAAGCTCCTTCTGCTCTGGATGCAATAGGTCTTCTAGGATGTCTCAGGATCCGATGTTTCCACACGCGCAGACCAGCTAAGTGTCCTCTGCACTGGATGCAGTATGTCCCCTAGGTTGTCTCAGGATCAGGTGTTTCCACCAGAGCAGACAGCTAAGGGACCTGTGCTCTGTGTGCAGTGGGTCCCTCCAGGATGTCTCAGGATCCTGTGTTTCCACAGGAGCAGACCAGCAATGGGCCGCCCCAGGCCAAAGGACCCGGGTCCGGGCGCAAGGAAGTTATAGTCTGGAGGGGCGGGCTTTGGGTGCCTGCTAGTTCCTTAAGCCCCACCTGGCTCCCGGTTGTAACTCTGGGGTTTGGGCTAGTGGGCAAGGTGACTTACCCTCTGCTCTGTGTGCAGTGGGTCCCTCTAGGATGTCTCAGGATCCTGTGTTTCCACAGGAGCAGACCAGCAACGGGCCCGCCCCAGGCCAAAGGACCAGGGTCCGGGCGCAAGGGAAGTTATAGTCCAGAGGGGCGGGCTTTGGGTGCCTGCTAGTTCCTTAAGCCCCACCTGGCTCCCGGTTGTAACTCTGGGGTTTGGGCTAGTGGGAAAGGTGACTTACCCTCTGCTCTGTGTGCAGTGGGTCCCTCTAGGATGTCTCAGGATCCTGTGTTCCCACAGAGCAGACCAGCAACGGGCTGCCCCAGGCCAAAGGACCCGGGTCTGGGCGCAAGGGCTAAAAAATATTTTTTATTGGAAATTTTATTTACATTTCAGATGTTCTCCCCTTACCCCATTTCCCCCTCCCTCCCAGGAACTCACTATCCCTTCCCCCTCCTCTTGTTTCTATGATAGGGGTATTCCCACCTACCCTCCCCAGTACCTCACCTCCCCACCCTCGAATACCCCCCCCCCCAACGACGTCCAGCCTTCATGGGACCAAGGATCTCTTCTCCCACTTAGATATAGCTCCCTTGCATATATAGCTGGAGCCATGGGTCCCTCCCTAAGCACTCCCAGGCTGGTGATTTAGACCCTGGGGGCTCTGGTTGGTTGGTATTGTTGTTTTCCTCATGGTGTCGCGATTCCTTTCAACTCCTTCAGTCTTCACTCTGTCTTCTCTATTGGGAACCCCATGATCAGTTTAATGGTTAGCTGTGAGCATCTGCCTCTGAATATGTCAGACTTTTGCAGACCTCTAAGGAGACAGCTATATCAGGCTCCTGTCAGCATGTACTTCCTGACATCCACATCAACGTCTCTGCCTTTGGTGACTGCACATGGGATGAATACCCAGGTGGAATGGTCTGCAGACTGCTCCTCCTTCAGTTTCTGTCCTGCACTTTGTATCCATATTTGCTCCCTTGAGTATTTTGTTATTCCTTCTAAGAAGATGAACATTATTATATTTTCATGAAATTTATATTTCCAAAGCATTAAAAAATACTTTAAAAAATCTATGAATGTTTCCATTCACACAGAGGGTAAAACCTCTTTCAACTGATATTTCTTAGTATCAAAAATTCTTGTTTTCTTCTTTTAATTGTAAAAGAATTTTTATATATATAACATTATATGGTAGATGTTTTGCCTAAATGTATGTCTGTGCACCATTACATAAAGTGCCCACAAGACATAGAACTCCTGGAACCAGGCTTAGAGACAGTTGTGAGCTGCTATGTGGGTTCAGGCAATCAACCGGGTCCTTGGAAAAAGCAGCCAGTGCTCTTAAAACCTAGCCATCTCTTCAGACCAGAAAACTCCCATTTTAAAGATTTTGCAGAGTAAGATAAAGAAGGTATTTCTACTTTTAGTTTAAAAGCCAAGTAACGATCAAAACTATTCTGTTATAATGCACAGTACTCTTGTCTTAAAAGAAACAACTTGTTAATGGTAAAGCATTTTCCTTTAAACCAAAATTACGTATAACCCTATTAATAATGCAGTCAGTTATCTCACTGGTAAACTGAATATTTTCCCTTCCACATTCTAGCTATCATGAAGGCTCTGCCAAGAGATGGAATTTGGAATAATGATGATGTGACTTACAGGAAACCAGAGGCTTGAGTTTCACTTCTGGCCACCAAGGACTGTAGTGAAGAAGGAAGCCAGACCGAGAGACAGTGAACAGAGAGGGCCTTACCGCATACCACTCTTGGACTGTAGAAGGAGTTCTCACATCAATCATGGGCATCCTCTGCATAGTCTGGGACACTGCTCACACCTCCTGAGATGTGTTGGCTATCAGGTGCTGAAGATGGAAAATTGTGATATATCCCTGAAAGGCTCTGAGGAGTTTAAGTGCAAGCCACAAAGCTGGGACCGGGAGAATGTGTGGACACCCAGGGATGCTGTTGTCCTAAGCAAGAGAAGGTCAGGAAAGGACCAGATATCACTGGACTGTTACGGGGCCAAGATGGCTCAAACCATTTCAGACTCAGGGAATGCTTGAACTTATACCAGGAACCTGAGATTTTATCTGTGGACTCCCTTGTCTCCTGGGACATTTATTTTAGGAGAACACAGGTGTGCCATCTATTTGTTCTGTCCTGTCCCCAGGACATGTTTAGGATGTAGATAACGGTCCTCTAGACAGTAAGGCTAACACTGCAGAGTTGAATAAGAACATCAGAAGACTGCCTGGTCTGCATTCCACAGTGTACCACGCTGCCTCTGTACCTCTGATGCCCACCTTGACTCAGAAGGAATATATTTCTGCTTCATTTAAAGCATTATTGTTGGTGTTGCTATTGTACATGTGTTCACAGGGACTCAAATTTCTCCGAATGCAGAGTGAGGAGAGGACCACAGATAGCAGGGACGGTGTGACTCAGGCAGAAAATGAACCTGTGGCCCTGTGTTGTCAGCATCATAGGTTCCTTAACTCCTCTGGCACTTAGGGTCGTGGCCGTGATGAGCTCAGGAGAGTTAGCTTCCACCCACAGTCACTTGTGCATTCCTTTGGCTGTATGGCCTCAGAGGCTGACTTCTGGTCCTCCAACAGTCTGTGAGCAACCAGATAGCCTTTAATGAGTTCCCTTGTTACGTCCTCCTCCTCCTCTTTCACTTCCTCCTCCTCCTTTCTTAAACTATTAGTTTTGTGGTTGGTTGCTAAGTTCCCTAACAATATGCTTCTGAAAGACAAATTCAAGGTTCATGTCAGCCAAATTCCTACTTATGTGTATCAATACTCTAGAATTTTCACTTGCTAACTTGCTGACTTCTGCTTCATATCTATAGCTTTAAATATACACATAATGTTTAATATAAGTTCTCTTTTATGAAGAAAACCAGGGTGCTAACTAAATGATATCATCCAATCACACCATAGTGAAAGTGACCCTTCAGGGCACCCATAGACTATGCCTCAGCTTTACAATGAAATTCAATGATAATAAGATAGCTTTCCTCTTTGTTCCCTTGTTTGTGTTCTGTTTGGCTTTTAAGGTAGACATTTCTAAAGTATCATTTAAATACAGGTGTATATAAGATTAAATTCAATCGTATCCCTAACATAAAGTCTTGACCATTAGAAATGCCATTTATGGTCAAAACCAGATATGAGGGATCTGACCTGATCTCCCTTTATCAGTACCTTCTGGAAATGTTTTTAATTTTTCCGGTAACAACAACCATGTCTGGTCAGACATTCTGTCCAGAGGGAAACCCATGACTCTGTGCTCTTTTATGATTCAAGGGAGATTAATTTTGAGCATAGGCAGTATTTTGGGGATCTGACATATTAGAGGATATTCTGAAGTTCTACCTTTTCCAAAACTGCTTTTAGAAATGACATTTGCCAGTGACACATGCTTGTTAATAGTAATTTACATGTACAATAAACTATAGTACCCAAGATGGACACACTAATCCCCTTTGAGTAGCACGTGGGAGTCAAGGTGTCTTTGTTTCTTTTCCTGTTGCTGCCATGAAGTACTCTGACAAGAGCAGCCCAAGGAAGGGAGGGTTTATTTGGGTTCCCAGTTTGAGATGGGGAAGTCATGGCCTCAGGCAGTTGCGATCACATGACCCGTGGCTGGGGCGTAGAGCATGATGAGTGATTGTCCTTCCCTTACTTTCCATTTCATACAACCCAGTGTACCCCCGGGAATGATACCTCAGTAGGCAAGTCCTTCCACCTCACCATAACCAAGGCAATCACCCACAGGCATGCCCAGGGATTCTAGTTTCTGACAAGCTGACAATGCTAACCAGCACAATGCCATCTCTATTTCTGTCCCAGTTTCTTTTCCTGTTGCTGTAATAAAATACCCTGGAAAAAAGCAACTTAAGGAAGAAAGAGTTTATTTTGGCTCACGGCTCCACCATGGCAAGGAAGTTAAGGCAGTGAAGGGTTAATAGAATTTTCAGTTCTAGCAGACTAACAGTAAAAAGAGCCAGGAGAGCAGGTCGGCTAGTTCTAGGGCTTTGTGCTCCAAGAACAAGAACTTGGCTAACCACAAAGGTAGATCATATGGTTGAATAAGATTGAGTTCTTGAAAAAAAACCCTATATTCCCCATGATGTTCCTTGAACCCTGTCATATGCTGAGTATGGGCTGGTACTTTCCCCATGATTGTTCCCCAAACCCTGGCACTTTCCACAGTTACCCCTCCCCACTCCCCTGATTTGTGTTTTTTTCCTTTAAATACCCTACTCTCCCGAGTCAAGCTCCTCTATCCCTGCATGAGTTATGAGAGACTTGGCTTCAGCACACTGATTGAAATATACCTCTTAGCCAGGCAGTGGTGGCGCACGCCTTTAATCCCAGCACTTGTGAGGCAGAGCAGGTGGATTTCTGAGTTCGAGGCCAGGTCTACAGAGTGAGTTCCAGGACAGCCAGGGCTACACAGAGAAACCTGTCTCGAAAAACCAAAAATAAATAAATAATAAATTTAAAAAATTAATAAATTAAAAAAAAGAAAAAAGAAATATACCTCTTGCTGGTTGCATCAAGATCGGTGTCTCGTGAGCCATTTGGGTGGCCGTGATCTCTCGTGGCTTGAGTGGGGGTCTCCCCTCCCCGGGGGCCATTCAGCAGCAGGGGCTTTAAGCTCGTCACATTACGTCTACAGTCAACAAGCAGAGAACGAGGAAGGAGTCCTGCATTCTGGAACTGTTCCAACCCCAGATCTCAAGCTCTTCCACATTCCAGCTACAAAACTGTTCCGATGGCCCGAGAGCCACACTGTCAGATTTATCACAGCAACACCCTCACTTCTGGGTACCAATGTCAGTCTAAGTTTCTTTTCCTGATTCTATGATAAAATGTCTTTGGCAAACCCACTTAAAGAAGAAAGGGGTCATTCTAGTTCATAGTTCCAAAGTCCCATCCATCATGGTGGGGGAATCAAGGCCATAGGAGCTTGAAGAAGCTTGTCACATCCTATCACATCCACCCAGGATTAGGAAGCGGGGAGAGGGGGTAGGGGAACTTATGCTCCACTCATGTTCTTTATGTTATACAATCTAAAATCCCAGCGCTGGGAATGGGTGCCGTCCACATTAGTGAACTGCCACACTCAATTTTAACATAATCAAGGTAATTCCCCACACGCATGGTCAGAAACCCTTCCCCAGGGTGATTCTGTTTGTTGAAAACACTAAGCACTACACAAGGCATGGGAAAATAAGTGAGAAACTAAAAGCTTTGGAAGGGAATTGAGAGAGTCAGATTGCTATATTATGTTTTACTTCTTATAGGCTATCAATTTTAAGTGATAACTCTTTATGAAAAATATCAATGAAGAAGTCTAATAAAACTATTCGCATTCAGGATCGATCTGGATGCAATAAATGGCCCAAATTCAACATCTTTCATTCTGTTGCTGACTAACTTGTCAAATTTCCCTTCTAAGTCAGGGGTTCTCAACCTCAGCAGAGCAGACTTTGGGCAGAGTGATTCTTTTAGGAAAGGCTCTGTCTCTGTCCTCTCTCTCTCTCTCTCTCTCTCTCTCTCTCTCTCTCTCTCTCTCTGTGTGTGTGTGTGTGGCGCGCGCGCGCGCGCGTAATCATTGACCATGGTAAACTGTTTGGGAGCACTCCTGGCTTCTATCTCTCATACATAGTTTAATAATTTCTCATTATCCATACTGTGATAACCCTAAATGTCTCAAGGCCTCATCGGTATCTTCCTGTGAGAGACATACTCACCTCTAAAACAAAACAAAACCCCCCACTACTCTGAAAGTAGATAATTTTGTTTGCTCTGTTTTGTGGTTTGGGGTTTTTGCATTTTGTTTTGTTTTGAAACAAGGTCTCACTGTGCAGCACTGAGCTGGAATTCACTGCGCAGATCAGGCTGGTGTTGACTCTCAGAGGTCTGCCTCCTGAGTGCTGTGATCAAAGACACGCACCACTATGACTGGTGAGGCAGGTAGTTTCATACTAACTGTGGATTCAACCGCAGGACTTCCTTTGGTGAAGAAGCTTGAAATATGCAAGTAGAGTGAAGCCTGGATTGTACTGCCATTCCATCACCACAAGGAAAATGGCCACACAGTAAGTGTTCTGTTGTCAGCCTGGGTCCTAGAAATCTGAAAGCGGCCACCGCAGCTACTAGGGTATGGGGTAGAGTTGTGGTAAAGGTACGGTGTAAGGTACCTTGATCAATCTCACACATAAGAAATAGATGGATTTTCAAATTTAATTTTAAAATTGTATTGATTGTATCTGTGTGTGCTTCAGGCATGTGGACATATGTGCACATGCCATAGAGCATGTATGGAGGTCAGGACTCTCCTTTCACCCTGAGGTCTCAGGAATCAAACTCAGGGCATCAGAATTTCCAGCAATTGCCTTTATCAAATGATGAGCTTTCCCCATGGCTCTCCCAAGCATTTAAAATGAGATTATTTTTATTTCTATGTGTGTGTACATGCATGAGTACACATATGAACATGTATGCCACAGTGGGCATGTAGCCAGAGGGTAACTTTTTTTTTTTTTTTTTAAAGATTTATTTAGTTTGGACACACCAAGAGGGCATAGGATTCCATTACAGATGGTTGTGAGCCACCATGTGGTTGCTGGGAATTGAACTCAGGACCTCTGGTAGAGCAGTCAGTGCTCTTAACCACTGAGCCATCTCTCCAGCCCCAGAGGGTAACCTCTGAGAGTGAGTCTCATTTACTTCTACCATGTGAGTCCCTGGGAATGAAATTCCACTCTCAAGCTTGGCTGCAAGCTCCTCTACCCACCACGGTGGTTTGAATGAAAATGGCCCCCACATAGCCTATAGGGAGTGGCTCTATTAGGATGCATGGCCTTGATGGAGTAGGTGTGGCCTTGTTGGTGGGAGGTTTCAGAAGCTCAAGCCAGGCCCAATGTATTGCTCATTCTTCCTGCTTTCAGTGTAAAACTTTCCTCCCTTCTCCAGCATCATGTCTGCCTGTGTGTGGCCTTGCTTCCCACTGTGATGATAATAGACTAAACCTCTGAACCTGTAAGCCAGCCTCTATTAAATTTTTCTTCTATAACAATTTCTGTGGTGCTCAGGAGAGAGCCTCTCAGGCCCCTCTCCTGGCCAGGGCAGTGCTGGAGAGCTGATCCGATGACTTGGCAAAGTTGGAGAGCTGGCCCTGGTGGAGAAGGCACAGGAGAGCTGGTGGGCTGAACAACACAGCTAACACTCAGGCCCAGATCCAGAGCTTTGAGTTGGCCCACTCCAACATCTGTCCCATCTGTAACTGCTGGATCACATGAAAGGGCTGGTCCTGCAAAATCAAAGGTGTGAGATCTCCATGGCACATGCAAACATAAGATATTGAAAGGCGTTCCAGTGAGGATTTAACATTGATAGTGTAGCAGAAACCAGAGGCCTCGAACCAGACCAACGAGTGAACTGCAACCATGTTCACTCGTTGCAGTGAACATTTGCAAGTAAAGATGTGTGGGAAAAGGGTAGCCTGTGGGACGCACTGAGACCATACTACAGGTTCCATGGTGAGATGTTTTTTAAATGTTACTTTTTCTCTTTTTGTTGTTTTTTATTTTTTGGGAGTGAGGTGGTAAGGGCAGAGGACAGTTATGAAGGAATGGGAAGATGATGGGGATTGGGGTGTATGATGTGAAATTCACAAAGAATCAATAAAAAGTATTTTAAAAAGAGTTGCTGTAGTCATGGCGTCTCATCACATCAATAGAAACCTTAAGACATCCACTTAGCCATCTCACCAGGTCTCGAAGATTTTGTGGTTATTTGTTATGTAAGAAGCTGGCTGGCTGATGGAGACCCTTTAGCCAAAGTAAAGCAAATCCAACTCTTAAGTCTACTGAGTTGATTTTTCCTGTTTCTTACTGCTTTGATATTCTCTCTTATGCTTTCGTTTCCTTGATTGTACATAACCTCCTTGTTTCAAGGATGCGCCTGCTTCAGAGCAAGCCACCCGCTTCTCCTCCTCTTCCCTCTTCCTTTTCTTCTTTGAAGGCTGAAGACAAATTTATTAGAGCTTAAAGACAAAAGAGGTTTTTGTTATGATTGTTTTGGTTTTGGTTTTGCTGTTTTGTTTGAGATAGAGTCTCAAGATATAGCACTTGGCTGGCCTGGAACTTGGTATACAGACCAAGTTGGTTCCAAATTCATAGGATCTGTCTGCCTCTGCTTTCCCATGGTTGGGCCCCACTTTTCTAAGAACTACCTGCAACCCCGTGACTGTGCTTAAGTGACTGAGTTCAGGTGAGGAAACTAGATTATCATTTTCAGCACATCTTACAAAGCAGTGGTTCCCAACCTGTGGGTCATCACCCCTTCGGGGGTCACACATCAGATAGCCTGCATAATTCATAACAGTAGCCAAATTATAGTTATCAAGTAGCAACAAAATAGTTTTATGGTTGAAGGTCTCCACAACATGAGGAACTGTATTAAAGGTCACACCTGAGGAAGGCCGAGAGCCGCTGTTATAGGGAATCATCCACACATTCCATACGTAAATCCTTTCATAGATGAAATATTTTCTTCCAATTCTGTTACTTCTCTTTTTATTTTGGGGGCCAATTTTAAATAGATTTGCTTAAGACATTGTATTTCCCATTTAGGGCACTGTGTTTATAGTGTGAGGTATATTCCTTTCCCTGTGCTTCATCATAGCAGATCAACTTTAAAATGCCACATACCTAAATAAACTTGGATACTTAAAATACTCTCCTGTGAACAAATGTTATATCTCAGCTTGCTTTTCTTCCTTTCGCTTTTATTTTATCGTGCTTGTTTTGTTTGGTTATGCAGCACTATAGATCACTTCTGGACCTCAAACACGCCAGGCAAGTTCTGTCTACCACATTAGCCCAACTCTTGACCTGCTGAGGTAGCCTCTTACTATGTAGCCCAGGCTAGCCTGGAACTTGCACTCTTTGTTTTTGTTTTTGTTTTTTGTTTTTTTTTTGAGACAGGGTTTCTCTGTTAGCCTGGTGTCCTGGAACTCACTCTGTAGACCAGGCTGGCCTCAAACTCAGAAATCCGCCTGCCTCTGCCTCCCAAGTGCTGGGATTAAAGGCGTGCGCCACCACTGCCCTTCCTTTCATTTTTATCAAGAGCATTTCCCGGTGAGCACAATGTTTAACGTTTGATGGATCTGATCTGTTTTTCTTTGTGATTAGTGACATTTTTGTTCTAAAAATACTTTGCTTAGATTGCAAAGGTGATTTTCTATTTTCTTCATAGTTTTAGCTTAAGCGTTAGAATTTCACGGTTTAGCTCTGTAGTTTTAGCTTTTATTATAGCTACAAATATATAGAATGAATTTTTGTGAATGCTATGTGAGTTATGGGTCCAGGTTATTAATATTTATGCATCTAACCACCAGGTTTAGTAATTTTTAAACTAAAAGTTTTTTTTCTCTCACTTTTCTTTTCTTTTTTCTTTTTTCTTTTTTTGGCAGAATATTTTTCTAAGCTATCCTTGAACTCGATATGTAAGAGAAGATGACTCTAACTTCATTATTTATTTTTTGTTTGTTTGTTTATGAGTTTAAGCTTTTGATTCTCCTGTCTCCAGGCACTAAGTGCTGGGTTTACACAGGAATGTGTAACCAAGGCCTATTTATGCATTGCTAGGAAGGGAACTCGGGGCTTTGTGTATTGTATGAAATACACAGATTCTACTAGCAGAACTTTAGTCCCAGATAAGTGAATTTTAATAAAATGTTCTATGTTAGTGAAAAGCAACATAACAACATACACACACACACACACACACACACACATATATATATACATATATACGTTAATGAAAAACAAAATATATGTTGTTTCTCATTATCATAAGACATTTTATTAAAATATATTAAAATAAAAAATGTATACACATATATATGGATCAGAACCATTGTGTGTGTGTGTGTGCATGCCTTCGTGCATGTGCGTGCATGTGTGTGTGTGTGTGTGTGTGTGTGTGTGTATTCTCTCTTTCCTGTCTCTGCCTTCCATCTCCCTGATGGAGCACTGTGATGCAAACCCACAAGCATTACGTCTAGCTTTTTATATGGGTGGGTTTTGGGAATTTGAACTGCAGTTATCATGCATGTAGAAAGTACTTTTTACACACTTGAGTCATTTTCCCAGTCCAGAACCACGGCTAAGGGTACAAATAAAATTAGAAATTGTCCCAAGTACCAAATCTTGTCATTGGTGGGATTTTAGATTTTTTTCTTTCTACTTTATATTCTCTCCAATGAACTTCATTTCTTCCAGTGAACACAGCTGCAAGAAAAGCTTTATTTTAAAATAAACTTCTTTCCCTCTGTTTGTAACCCAAAGTCCAAGTAATAGACTTTTGAGTGTATAGCAACTAGTTCAGTTGCTAGGTGTTTTAACCAGATTCCAGATCTTCTGCAACTTTCCAGAACCTGTGCTGTGTGCCCTCCCCCAAACTCTGGAGGCAAGATATAGATGAACCTTGGGCTTTTGTTCTGGCCCCAGTATTCCTGAGAGATGCTTAGCTGTAGGTCATTTAAAATCCAAGGCAGTAAGAACAGCAAGGAGGAAATCCATTCTGGAGGATGTCTTAACTGAAAGTTGAAGGAGTTAAAGGAAACATGTAATGTAACTTGATACATTAGTTCTTTTTTTTTCCCCCTGAATTCCTGAAGCGAGAGGCCATGAAAAGCATTATAAAGTCCCTTTGTTTTATAAAGTCCCTTTGTCTATAGAAGCCTAGAGTCCACAGTACTCTACCTTCTGTGTTTAGTTTGGACTCTGGACAAAGGAAACATGATAGAATTTTATGACTAAGGATGGCTGTATTGTCCCCATAGCACTCGGTAGTCTTTGATCTTTTCAGAGTGGGCTAAACTACTCCGTCCTACTATACCCATTTTCCTCTTTCAATCATATCTTTATTTCCTAAGTCGCTAACCCTACTTAATAGCCTCTAATCTCCACCTATTCACCCAGGCCATTGGTTCTTCCTCTCTTCCTGAACTGCACTGCTACTTATTTCTGATAGATTTACTGTCAACGTAACCTGACTGTCTCCTACAGGTCCCTCTTCCACAGTGCTTGCATCCAGAAAATGGTATTACTATAAGGTCATAGAACATTGCAACCAGTCATAGTATGGCTAGAAAGATACGGGGAGAAGAATATAGAAAAAATCACTCTGGATGTGGTGGTATCCATCTGTAACCTAGTAGTCTGGAGGCTGAGGTGGGAGGATCACAGAGCGTTCAAGACTAACTTGTGCTACATGAGGAAACCATGTTACAAACAAACACACAAGAAGAGAAAAGAAAAAAGAAACCAACAGAGTTGCAATCCTGCAGAAAATCTGAAGGATCTGGACAGCTGTGTTCACAGAAGAGTTAATTCATGGATGGCTCTACTCTGGGGAAACGATGTCAAAGCTATGACCTTAAAAAACAAAAGATAGAAGCACTCAACACGGGCAGCTGTGCTCTTTTGTGTTCTATTTCCTAAAGTATTTATATTGTTAATATGTACGTCACTTCAGTGGGGCAGAAATCTGGAGTGAGTACAAAAGTCTTGAGTTGTTAGGAGTATTTTTATAACACATGCTGTGGCAGCTTGAGCCTGAGGGACCTAACAGATGAGTTTCTGGAGCAGGAATGGCACTGGCTGTAAATATTTCTAAATTACAATTTTTTTACTTAAAAAAAAACAAAACAAAACAAAAGATAGGAGATTAGAACACAGAGGGGAGTTGTGCAGGCGAAATTGTGAATGACCGCAGCATATAGTAGGCTTAGTATATTCCCTTCCAGGTCATCGGATTCCATGAGACTTGTGCCTCTAATGGTTTATGAACCGTTTTGTAGTTTCAAATTTAGAAACCGGTAGTCACTCATACGATTTTAATCCATGATGTACAAGTGAATTCTGTCAAGTTGAGGGCAATCTGTTCTAGGTTTACTTCATTGTTCAATTCTTCCCTCAGATTCCTATTGTCCCTTGAGGTATATATATGCACATCTAAGTTTCCTTTGAAGAGGGCAAAGCAACTCATTAGTTCCTTGGCAAAAAGTAAGTCTTTTGGCACACCTGTAGTGGGAGATATTTGAATCGCCAACCTGAATAGGACCAGTTAATGAAAACACAACTCAGTAATTGTGAATATATTCTGCAACCTAGATTGGGCAGATACCCCTACACTACTCTGTTCCCCAGCTATGAGACCCTTATAACTTGAGGGTTTTCCAACTCGATGTTTGTCCTACTTCTTGCTTCCCAGTCGTCCCCCGTCGTCTTCTCTCTCCTTTCTTCTCCCCATCGTCCTCTCTTTCTCTTCTCTCCCCAGTCATTGTCGTCTCTGTCATCTTCTTCCTCCATTGTCTTCTTCCAGTCATCCTCCAGTCATCCTCTCCCCTCCGTCTACCCTCCTTCTCACTTTTTATTTGCAGGAGAATCCTAATTCTGCCTTTAAAAATATTCTCTTGGCAGACACTTATGTACATAAACTGGAAAATTAAAAGAATATGGTGGTAAGATCTTGCCAGCAGAAATGATGGCAAACAATAGCATCCAAGTTTGACCGATAACTTTATTGAACTCACTGGTGGCCTGGCCTCCGTATTTATAGGGAATGAAAAACCAGACACTGGTTTTCTGGGAACCTGCTTCCTCCATAAAGTCATTCTCTAGAACTGTTTAGAACCACAGTTGTTTCTAAACTCTGACTTTTTATTTTTCAAGTGAAAATTTGTATGACTGCTTTTGCTTCAGTAGAAAGTTAAAAATAGTGCAGCTTAAAAAAAAAGCCAATACTAAAGCCAGAAATGGACTTGTTTCTATGAGATGACTCATGTCCTTTCCAGAGGCTCAACCCTGGGATATGGTGTCAGTTGTTTACTCTGTTCCTACCTGACAGGGTTCAGACCACTCCTAAAAGAAAGTTCAGGATGAAGCTAAAAGCAGGAAATCCATTCTTTCCGGATTGCTACGAGGGTCTAGCCTAACGGATTACTTAGATGTACCTCTCGGTTTCTTCCATCCTTTCGTGGTGGCACACGCATCGGCACAAGCTCCTTAGAGGCACTTCCAGGTCTCCATCCTTTCAATTTTGCTCTCCCATTCCTTTGATGCCCAGAACAACTTCATCAAGCTTCCCTCAAGTCTCAGGAACTACGCTGAGCACAGAAAGGGGTAACTCACGGACTCAACATGGCACTCTGAGATTCGGTCCTAAAGCACCTTGCAGTCTGTTCCCCAGGTCTAGCGTCTACTACTTCCCGTTTTCTGATTACTCTGGTCGCTTCCTCAGTTGCTCCATTGACTCGTTCTTGGAACTGATGGATGCTGGGCATCACTCTTTAAGATTTTTAGTTTTTCCTTTTGATTGTGATTCTTTGGCCTGCACATACTGCTTTCAAACTGTCTTGAGTATTCTCCCAGTCTACTGAAATAGATAACAGATCTATAATCCGTTTTCTCTAGCCCTGCACCCAATGTTAAAACCGCCTACCTGATCACTCAGGGTTTCATCAAGAAGTGGTCATTTCTGTTACATCTCTGAAGGGCCATCTCATTCAGTAGGTATCAAATGATGTCGGTGTCAGTGATATTAATGGCCCACTGGAACAAAATATAGCCTAGAGTTTCCAAATGGGAGACCAATGACTCAGCTTCCTTCCTTCTTTCTTTTCTTCCTTCCTTCTTTCCTTCCTTCCTTCCTTCCTTCTTCTTTCTCTTCATTCTCTTGAAATGCTAATTTATTTTTGTGTATGCATATATACCTGTTGGTGTACGAGGGTGCACACATTCCGTAGCATATATTTAGAGGTCAGAGAAAATATCTTTTCCAGCTTTCTCATGGATTATAAGGATCCACACTCAGGCTGCCAGCCTTGTGCTGCAATCCCTTTTGCCCACCAGGGCAACTGCCTGTCCTCATTCAGAGTTTCCATTGCTTATTTAAATATCTCCAGATACATTCTGATTTTGGAGTTTTATTCCTAATGGCTTGGCTCTTCTGTTGCCACCAAAACTTCCCCTTGGCAATAATCCCGTAACAATCAGGACAGTGTTTTCTTAGCATCTGGTTTAACTGTGCATTCTTTGCTATAATGAGCTAATGGAGACTGGATAATTTATAGGGAGAACAAGCTCACTTAGGTCATAGCTATTTTTTGGTTCAGAGCTACAGGGCGGGAGGTGGAAGAGCCAGGGTGTGTGTGAGGAGCAATAAGCACAAGGATGGCCATGTGCCCTGCTTTGCCTTCCATTACTGTGACAAATACAATGGCTAAAGACAACTAAGGACAGGAGGTGTTCTTTCATTTTGCAACTCCCAGGTCAGTCTAACACTGAGGGAAGTCATGGTAGGAACTCGAAGCAGTAACCTAGAGGCAGGAACTGAAGCAGAGACCATAGAGGAACATGTCTTACTAGTTTACTCAACCTGTTTTCCTATATAATCCAGGACCACTTGTCCAAGGGTGGCACCACCCATAGTGGGCTGGGACCTCCATAATAATCAACTAAGAAAATGATTTAAAGTACTAGCAACAGGCTAATTTGATGGAGACATTTCTCAATTGAAGTTCCTTCTTCCCAGATGACCTTGGCTCATGTTAAGTTAACAAAATCCAACTAGAATGCCTTGATTTGTATTTACTCATCTTCACAACAGATAATCTAGCCCTGCAAACACTGTGTCCATTCACACATCAGGGCAGTGGCTCCATGACACACCCTTCCCTCTACATTGTTACAACAAAGATACAATTTCAAAATCAATTTAAGAAAGGATGAAAGCATATTCAAGCAAGAGCAACTGTCACAAAATCATTGTCAGCTTACACCATCCCCATAGACAGAACATTCCTTCCTGATCCCACACACAGTGTGACTCCTCAACTTTCACAAAGTCATGTGTCACTTGACATTTTTTTCTTCTTCCCAGAAACATTCTTCAAGATTTCCCATCTTAAATCTCTCTCATACACAAAGTTGCTCTGGCTTGGAAACCTTTGACATCAACTTCATTGCTCTGTCTTCTCCTTTCTTCACTATTTCTTCCTCTTTCCCTCAGTCTAATCAGTTCCATTTTTGAATTCAGTTCAGATACTCACTACTCAGTTCCAGTATTACCATATCCCTCAAGGTACAGAAGTTTTAAAAATTTATTTTATATGCATGGGTATAGAAAGAATATCTTGTGTATTGGGGAAGCATTACCTGTCAATAAAAAAAGCTGATGGCCTATTAGCAAAAGGCAGGAAGTAGAAGGTGGGAGTTCTGGTAGAGAGACCAGTACTCTGAGAACTAGGCATGGGACTTGGAGGAGTTGGGTGCATGAAACTGAGGAGAGGTAACTAACCACCGCGTGGTAGATATAGAATAGTTTAAACAGCTTAATATAAGTTATAAGTTAGTGGGAACAAGCAAAAGCTTAGGGCCTAGGCATTTGGTAAGAAATAATAAGCCTCCAAGTCATTATTTGGGAACTGGAGCATGGGTGGAAAAGCCTGATTACATATGGGTGTTTTATCTGCATGCATATCTGTACATCACAAGAATGCTGTGCCAGAGGAGGTCAGGAGATGGCATCAGATCTCTTGAAAATGGAGTTAGAGATAATTGTAAGTTTCCATGTAGATCTTGAGAGTTGTCTAGCCCAGTGTCCATAACTGCTGGTGGTGTTGGGGTGTGAATGACCCTTTTGCAGGGTTTACCTAAGACCATTGGAAAACACACATATTTACATTACATTTCATAAATTACAGTTATAGGTAGCAATGAAATAATTTTATGGTTGGGGGTCACCACATGAGGAACTGTATTAATGGGTCACAGCATTAGGAAGGTTGAGAACCACTGCTCTAGCCCCTCAGAGATACTTTTCAAAAGATGTTCCAGGAAACAGTTACCTCAGGAATGTTGATTGTTATTTGGAAAAATATAAAAGGCTAGAAAGATGGTTTAGAGGGTAAAGGCACATGTTGCCAATGTTAGTAACCTGAGATCGATCCCTGGTATATACACGGTGGGAAGAGAACCAACTATAACTAGTCCTCTGACCTACACTCATGAACTAACTAAATAAGTGGAAAAACCTCAGCAAAACAATAACAAAACTTAACAAAAAGATAATAGTCCTTAAAAAATAAAAGAAAAAACATAAAGGCTCACACTACTTTGGGGAATGTTGGGTTAAACAATAAAGATTCTTCATTTAGACAAACATGGGCACACAAATACATGAACAGAATTCATACATATATGTATCTATATTATGTAAGGAGTATCATTATAGAGAATTGGCTCATGCAAGTATGGAGGGAGTTGAGTCCTAAGATCTTCAAGGTGAGGTGGTGAGATGGAGGCCTGAGAGTTGATGGTTTTCTCTAATCTGAGTCAGAAGGTCTGACAAGAAGGCCAGGAGTGTAGTTCCTATCCAAAAGCTGTTAGGATTGAGACTGGACAACTTGATGATTCCATCTGAGTAAAAAAAAAAAAAGATGTAAAAATGCAATGTAAAGACATCTAAAGAAAAGATGATTGTCAAAGACCATCAGATATGAAAAAAATCTTTCTTACTTGGGGGAGAATCAGTTCTTCTCTATGGTTTAGTCTTCAATGGACTAGATAAGGCCCATTCCCATTAGGAAGAATAATATCTTTTATTCAGGCTACTGACTGAAAGTTAATCTTATTCAAAAATCTCCATCACAGAAATGTTCAGAACTGTTTGATGATGTATCTAGGCACACCATGGTATAATTATGTTGATGCATAAAATGACCACCTTCAGGAAAATTTACATAAAAGAAGCAAAACTAAAGTATACTTACTATTCTATGAATTTTACAGCTCCCTATACTTGTCTTAGTTACTTTTATATTCGGTAAAGAGACATACTGACCAAGGCAACTTATAGAAGAAAGAATTTTAGAGGCTTACAGTTTCAGAGAGTGAGTCCATGATTATCATGAAAGGAAGCATGGCAGCAGGCAGCAGACAGGCAGGCAGCAGGCAGGCAGGCAGGTAGGCAGGCAGCAGACAGGCAGGCAGGCAGGCAGGCAGGCAGGCAGGCAGCAGACAGGCAGGCAGGCAGGCAGGCAGGCAGGCAGGCAGGCAGCAGACAGGCAGGCAGCAGGCAGGCAGGCAGCAGGCAGGCAGGCAGGCAGCAGCAGACAGGAGCAGGCAGAGCAGGCAGGCAGCAGGCAGGCAGCAGGCAGGCAGCAGGCAGGAAGCAGGCAGGCAGGCAGGCAGCAGACAGGCAGGCAGGCATGATGCTGGGGCAGTTGCTGAGAACTACATCTGGATCTCCAAACATGAGGCGGGGGGGTGGGGAGGGGTGAGGAAATGGCATAGATTTTTGAAACTTGTAAGTCTACCTCCCAATGACACACCTCTTTAAACAAGGCCACACCTCTTAATCCTTCCCAAACAGTTCAACTAACAGCAGACCAAGTGCAAGCATAAAAACCTACAGGGGCTATTCTCATTCAGATCAATAAGTACCTTTGTATCAGTATCAAGAGGCACTCCTTAAAGTTTTCTCATTGTCGAATTACAGTCAAATCCCCAACCTGCTCGTGGCCCAGGCAAACCAAGTCTGCTTTCTGTCATTATAAGCTGCTTATCACTTTCATTTTCTAGAACTTTATATAAATGGATTATGCAATAGGCATGCCTCTGGTATGGCTTCCTTTACTCCAGTAAGTGAAGTTCATCCAGTTTGCATGGCTAAGGGCGGCTTAGCAGTCTGCTCCTTTTTACTGCTCAGTATACTTTTTAAATGGGTATTTTATTTCAGCTCTTGATGAACATTTATATTGTTTTAAGTTTGGGGTGACTGCTAAAATGAAACCATTTTGAACGTTTTCAAATATAATGTAAAATATATTTTTTATATATTTATGTTTATATATGTAAAATATATGTTTACATTTCTCTTGGGTTAATATCTAGGAGTGGGGTGGCTGAAATCCTAAGGTAGGTATATTGCAAACCTTTAATAGATTTTTGTGCCATAATAATTTTCCTCTTCCCATATGACCAGTGCATGAGAAAGCAGCTGGTCTATACTTCCACCAACACTTGGCATTTTTGTTACTGAGGAAAAACCTAGGTACACTCTGTAAGTCTATTTGCTCTTACTGACTTAAATGATCCTTAGTGTTGAAGGTTACACTGCAGGGTGATATGGGATTGGTTTCCCACTAGCTTTTCAGTGAGATAACTTTGCACCGTAGGATATGATGATAAAGAATATCCAGGTTATTTCTCTAGGACCTGGAGTCTATTTTTGAGGAAACCACTAACTCTTTACTTGGACCTACAGATACCTGGTAGCTTAGTAGAGTCAGATGAAAGCCTTGGCATCTCTGTGTTCTTATTGTGTTTGACTCCCTGTGGCCTTTGTATTTGGGTCAGAGTCTAGTCATCTCTGTGTAGACATGTAGACACTAAGCAATGTTTTGTCTAGACTATGACACAAGGGTCACTTGACCTGGACTTGCTTGGTCTCTCTCCTTCTCCTTCAAGTTTAAATGACATCTACTAGCCACCATAACTGGGAACACTGGAGCATGAAAGGAACAAAAGATACGACGCCTGAAATATCTCTATTTGTTCCCTGAGAAGGCATGCACATGTCTCTTCTCCACTGGTCTGTCTTTCTCCCTCATTTTTTCCACTGTGTCTATGACCCTCAACTCCCTGGAGTAAAGAAGTTGATTTGTCAGCAAAAGCTTCTACTCCGTTCTCCTTGGGCCCCAGAATAAAGTCTTTCTTTCCTCCAACACTGGTCTCTCAGATACTGGCGTTTCCAAAACCAGATGAGCTTCTAGGCCTTCATCAAGTAATATTTCAGACTGAGTGTGGCCATTCTTATGACTGGAGAGTTGTACCTTATTGGTGTTAACTTTTTTTTTTATTAATAATGCTGAATGTTTTTTCATATTCTTATCGGTATAGGGCTATTTTGATCTTTTCCTGTCTAGTGTTTAAGTATTTTGTCAATTAAAAAATCAAGTTGTTTTATTGTATTTTAAGTGTCCTTTATTTGAAACATAAGTCTGTTGTTTGTTATATAAATATCATGTATATAGTATAGATAATTTTGGGTTTTGATTTATTTACTAATTTTCGAGATAGGGTTTCACTGTGTAGCTGAGGCTGTTCTCAAACTTGTAGCCTTCTAGAGTGTTGGGGTTACAGGTACCTGCCACAATGCCAGCCAGTGTCTTTTCACTACTATTAGTAGTGTCTTCTGAAGCATAAACTATTTTAATTTGGTAATTTTGGAAAATTGATATTCAAACTATACATTTTTATTTTATAGTTCATGAATTTTTTTTATCCTAAGAAATCGTTGTGTACACCAAAGGCTGCAGAATTTTTCTCTTATATTTTCTTCTGGGAGTTTTGTAACTATTTGTGTTTTAGGATTTGTGGGAATAACTTATTATTCATGTCATAAGTTGTCAGAAGCCAGGACCCTCGCCCCTTACCCTCACCTCCTACCTTTCCCCACCTGCACAATGTCCCCTGCATTGTGCTTCTTCCTGCCCGGCAATCACAAGACTGTTTGGCAGCTGCAAGCTGTTATCAGGCAGTGTACTGTGTCTTCTGAGAAAAGCAGGTAGACCACAAAATGGGTTGGCAGCTACAGATGGATTCAAGGCAGTGTACTGTGTCTTCTGAGACAGGCAGGTAGACCACAAAATGTTCCAGGGCACAGGCAGAGAAGAATTCTGTATTTTCCCACCACCTGGTCCCTCTTACCCGCTCCCCTTGTAAAACGTATTGTAAAAAAGGAGCTTTGCGCTCAAATACACGGCTCTTGACAAGCAATTGCTTCCTTGAGTTCTTTCTCTCTCTCACCCATTCTTTTCTTCAGGTTGTGGTCTTCCTCGCTCCCACGAATTACTAGGGCCTGCAGGTCGGGTCAATAAGTGATATATGTTGATGTACTATGTAGTTGTAGTTTATTATTATTATTATTATTATTATTATTATATTATTATTATTATGTGATGTGAAAGAAGGCATGTGCATGTCATGCTGTGTATGTATATTTAGGACAGCCTTCAGGAATCCAATTTCTCCTTCCACTGTGTGAGTTCTAAGGATTGAACTCAGATTGCTAAACGTGTGGAAAGCACCTTACCCACTGAGCTGTCTTTCTAGCCCCAGATGTTGTTTTTATACGGAGACTCAAAGATCTTAAAAGCTCTCTCCATCAGCTGAGCAAGATGCCCAAAGGAAAGAAGGCCAAGGGGAAGAAGGTGGCCCCGGATCCCGCCGTCGTCATCAAGAAACAGGAGGCCAAAGAGGTAGTCAATCCTCTGTTTGAGAACAGGTTCAAGAATATCCACCCAAAAGAGATCTAACATGCTTTTCAAGTGGCCCCACTATACCAGACTGCAGCAGCAAAGAGCCCTCCTCTATAAGTGGCTCAGAGTACCTCCTGCCATTAACCAGTTCACCCAGGCCCTGGACAGGCAAATAGCTTCTCTTGCTTTGTCTCTGGCCTGTACTTGTGGGCTTAAGCTTGCCCACAAGTACAGGCCAGAGACAAAGCAAGAGAAGAAGCAAAGGCTACTGGCCCATGCTGAGAAGAAAGCTGCTGGCAAAGGGACGTCTCAACTAAGAGACCACCTGTCCTCCGAGCAGGAGTCAATAAAGTCACCTCCTTGGTGGAGAACAAGAAGGCTCAGCTGGAGGTGATTGCCCAGGATGTAGACCCCATTGAGCTGGTGGTTTTCCTGTCTGCCCTGTGTTGAAAGATGGGGGTACCATACTGCATCATCAAGGGAAAGGCTAGGCTGGGGTGCCTGGTCCACAGGAAGACATGCACCACTGTTGCCTTCACACAGGTTAACTTGGAAGTTGGTGGGAACTATTAAGACCGATTAGAATAGCAGATATGACAAGATCTGCTACCATTGGGGAGGCAATGTACTGGGTCCTAAGTCTGTGGTTCACATTGCCAAGCTGGAAAAGGCAAAGACTAAAGAACTCACCACTAAACTGGGTTAAATGTACACTGCTAAGTTTTCTGTATATAATTATAAGTATAAAATTAAAAAAGATTTAAAAAAATGCATGTACTAGCACATTTCCAGAATGCCTCCATAGCATTTTATGACTTAAGAGTTCTTTTTCTTGTCGTTCTAATTGGCTCTGTTTTCATTGCTCACTGTTCTGTGCCTTTCATTGATTAGTGCCAAGTTGCACCAGAGCTGCATGAACAAACCTGTCAGCTGCATGCATGGGTCGACTTGCTTCACGGCCTGTGTGTACTTGCTTCTTTGCAGGCTTTGCACACTCTCATCCTGGGACTTTCCTTCACTGTCAAGATTCACAATCTCTATGTTTCTCTTGCAGTGTATTTTTTTGTACCTCAATCTCTTGTCTTTTATGCTTCGAGCTTAATTTTTGGGTTGGTGACTCTATATTTTTCCTTGTCGCAGAGCAGATGAGTCTTCCTAGTGGAGGCAATGTGTAAGTTGCATGTCAATAATTTAGGTCCTGATAAATCAGAATTCCCCATTGCCAATTGACAAATTGGCACAACTGTTCATCTTTTAGACTCTGTGGATACTTATGTATGGTTAATCTTGAGTGATACATTGGATCATGGCACATTTTAAAACTCATTCTATAGGCTTTAAAGCCAAGGACGAAACTGTGAGAAACTCAACATTTGGGAAGTTTTCCAGGAGTTAGATGCTACCAGCTTCGCCTTGCAAACAAAACCAAACTTTATTTTGAACTTCACCAGAGGATGTTTTTCTTCATGATGTGCAAGTAAAGCCAAAGAAGGATAGGGATCCGACTCAGAAGAAACCTACAAGGGAATAGCAAAGCTTCTTAATGAGCCTAGCCTATATTTGCTAATGGCCATTCAACCCAGCAACCTTCCACAAAGGGAGTTAAAATGTAAGACAGATCAAGAGACATCCAGATGCTAAAGAATGCACACAGGGAGGGAAAGTCAGTCTAAAAGTAAAAGCTATGGGGCACTGAAGTCATGTGTAGTTCGAAATCTGAGTCAGTTTGAAGTAACGGATACATGAGTTGTGTAACATCTGACAATGAGAGATTTCTCTGCTCTAAATAGTTTCATTTTTTAATTTCCTCAGTCCTCTTCGGAATCTATCACTTGAGATGTTCTGAGTGGGCCCATGTGCCTCGAATTCTCAAAGAGTAGTTAATTAATACAATTATTCTCCAAGTCTGTTCCCTCATTTTCATGCCCATTGCACTAATCAGGTTAGGCTTTTGTTATTACTGATGTAGCTGACCAGAATAATAATCAGAACTCCCTGGCCCTCTCTTCCACCCTGTAACCTCTTGAAACACAATCCCATTGCTTTTTGTGCTCACAAAAGATGCTTGTACAAGCCCCAGTCACACCACACAGCAGAATGTTGTGGAGCTGGCTTGGGCACAGCCCCACTCTGTCTGTGTGTTCCTGGGGATGGAGAGATGGAGATGAAAAGGAGGTCCAGAAGAACCAGAGATCATTTAATTCACTCTCCTTGTTTTAGTCACAGAATGCCAGTGCCTTAGGGTCTCTGTCCCTCTGCTGACTTGATGCATGCTGACCAATGGTTTCCACTCTCTAGCCGCAGAGGGATGCCTGATTGCAGCATCTCTGAACAGAACTCATTAGTCTTTCCTTCCCACGGGAGTAAGCTCTCTTTGGGGACCTGCAATGCTATTTATCCAACACAACCCCTCTCCCTGTTGTCTCTCATTCCTCATACTTAAGAAGCAGAATCAGCAGAGTTCATGCACTGAAGCTGCAATGTAATTCCTTTTTTCCCACCTATAAAGCTGGGTTATAGGCGCAACAAGATAGCTCAGTGGGTACAGTTGCTTATCTGTAAGTCTAATGGCCTGAGATCCATATCTGAGTCTATGTAAACGTGCAAGGAGAGAAGCAACTCTATAGCTTTATCCCCTCAGTGTCTCTCAGCCCCATACAGCATCGTAAGTTTACTCCTGTAAACTTAGTTTATTTTAAATCGACAAATAGTCGTATGCAGTTATGAGATAATATTCTGATACATGTACACATTATGGAATGGTCAAATCAGGCCAACTGTCCAACCCATCATCACAATGATGTATCCTTTCTCTGTGAAAAGATTTAAATACTCCTTTAGGTAGTCTGAAATATTACTGCATTTTAACTGCTTTGCCCTGTGACCAGCACGAACCCTTCCTGTCTCATCAACTTTATACCCACTGCTTGGGGTGTGCCCTTTTCAGTCCCTCCCTCCAATGGCCTTTGGTGACCACCATTCCATTCTCTACTTAACATATGAGCTCAACTTTTAAAAATTTCTCACATAAGTGAGATCCTGTAGTGTTTATCTCTGTGCCTAACTTCATTCAGTAGAGAACCATCCAGGTTTGTCCACACTGCCACATCACAGAATGCCTGTTCTCTCTCTCTCTCTCTCTCTCTCTCTCTCTCTCTCTCTCTCTCTTTCTCTCTCTCTCTCTTCTTTTAAAGACAATAGTATCCCATTCAACACAGAAACCACGTCTTTTTTTCTTTTTTAAAACTTTTCTTCTTTTTTTTTATAAAAATTATTTAATTATTTAAATCAAATCATAATTTACTTATTCACACAGGGTTATGAATGCAAAAAGGCAGGATGTGGGAAGGGAATGGACCGGAGCATAGGTATTCAGGGGAGTACAGATACCTTTCAAAACAGGGTATCAGCTGGGTGAAGGTTCAGGGACAGGTCACTATGACTCTGCCTATGATTCACTTGTCCTTATCTAAGTTGGTACTATCCACCGAGGCTACCTATTTACAAGATCTATGACTACTCAGGCTGGTAAATTTCCACAAAAGCTGCCTGTTTCAATGGCTTATAGCCATCTGTTTCAGTGTTTTTCACAGAGACCCAAGACTTTGTGTGTTAGCATGCTATGTATAGTCAGGCCTATTTAAGCTGAATTCTCTTTTAGAACCTCTTATTGGGCTAAATGAATTTTAGGCTCCTCTCATGTTGTTATAAGGCAACATCGGTTTCTGGCCATGACATACTCTTGACTCCCTCCTAAGTAAGAGGGCCTTGCGATTCAAACTTGCAAGGAGGATAGACTTTTTTTTGCCTCAATAATTGAAGGGGACTTTCTAATGAGCTCCTGTCCTCGGAACGTCTCTGTAGAAGGCTCTGAGGCTCAAACCCACCTGCTCTTTTCCTGAGAGGATACTTTGGAATCTAACCATGCAGTCACTTAGCCCTCAGGAACCCAGAGAGATATTTTTAACTTTATCTATATTCCCTTGCAGTGCTTAGCCTCACAGCCTAAGAAGAATTCAGATTGCCAGTCAGAGGGGGTTCTGGGGGTCCCTCTCTGCTTGGTCTAGGGGCAGAAGTCCCCTCTTTTAGGTTGGGTGGAGATGGGTTTTGGGAACACCCTGGATAGAGTAACAACCTCATCTTGAGTCTCGTGGTCCTCCATAGCTAACTTATGACAATGTATCTGAATAGGTTTTGCTACCAAATTATCTATCTGTTGTATCACAAAGTTAGTCAGTCTATTTAAGGCCCAGGGACCAAAAGAAAACAGCAAAATAACTCAATTAATGGTCCCAAGATGAGAGGAAGTAGGGTTGACAACCATGGGGGGGGGGGTGTTGAAAACTAATTCTTGTACCAGCTCTCACTTTTCTCTTTCTCTCTCTGTCTTTTTGCAGGGCCTTCTCTGACTTTTTCATGCTCTCTTTAACCATCCCTGTCTTGTCTATGTAAAACCAACATTCTTCTTTAAGGGTTGTACACAGTCAAGAGCTGTACACAGTCTTTTCTATTGTAAAAGAGTAAATCAAGTCCAATAAAGTCCTTTGCAACTTTTGGAGATCATTTGAGACAGTGAAATGAGGGATTTCTTCAGATTAGTGATGTCAATCTCTAGCTGTTTGGTGTCCTTGTCAATGGCCCATCAAAGCTCTGAGTAGTATAAGCCGGAGGCCAGCATCAGGATTAGAACTTCTACCAGCAGACATCACTGGCGATTCATTTTTACCTGGAAAGGCAGAAGAAGGGAATTCTCAGGGAATTTCTCTTCCCTGGAGGTCAATTGTTATTTGTCTTATTTATAGTTGGGCCTGGCTTTGTGGGGGTATCTATTTATTTCATTAAGTCTTTTTGGCAGCCATTTAGCTTTTGACTTCTGTGGTATCAAACAGGCATATCATCCTCGGCCCCATATGAGAACTGGGTCCGGGTCATTGCATTTAAGGGTAAGAGGGTCCTTCCACATAGCTGTGGCATAGTTTTTATTGGTCACAGTGATGCCAGAGGCAGTCAGCAGCAGATTTGCCATGAGCTTTCAGTTTTAGAGAGTTAAAAGTAAACAAGGCATGATGGAGAGTGTTTCAGGAGACTCCTTCTGGGGGAAACAGTTCCCCCTCTTTTATTTTTAAAACCAGTTTTTCAGAGTTCTTGTAAAATCTGAGCAGAAGGCCAGCAGCCGCTTCTTCCACACTCAGAGAGTCATAAAGACACTATTTAAAGAAATAAATCTACATTAATCTCTTTATCAAGGCGTTTAACAGCCACAGCTATTTATTCATTAAATAACTTCTTACTTTGTAATACTCCTTTTGTCAATGATGTTGAGGGAAAGATTTACATCTTCTTGAGAATTTAAACAGGATAAATTTTGGAGACTTATATAAGTCGCCATTAACTCCTGAGCTTTAATATTTGAAATAATTAAGCTATCTTTTTTTGGTCAGACCATTAGTTTTTATTTTTTTTTATGGATTTTGCATTCCTTTCAATGTTATCTCACTTATTATCCCCTAAACCCTTATCTATACTGCTCTCTATTTTTTTTTCTTTTTTTGTCTTTTTTCGAGAACAGGTTTCTCTTGATATCCAGGCTGTCCTGGAACTCTCCGTAACCAGCTCCTCGAACTCAGAAATTGCCTGCCTTGCCTCCAAGTGCTGGATTAAGGCGTGCGCCACCACGCCTCCTCCCATGCTTAGAGGTTGCTCAATCTCCAACCATCTCCCTGCTCTCAGATTCCCCAACACTAGGGAATCCAAACTTTCAGGGACCATGACTCTCCACTTCCACTGATGCCTGACAAGGCCACCCTCAATTACCTATACAGGTGGAGCCATGAGTCCCTCCCTTTGTGTTCTCAGGCTGGAGGTTAGACCCTGGGAGCTCTGGTTGAATCTTTTGATACTCCTTCTAAAAAGGACCAAAGCACCCACACTTTTGTCTTCCTTCTTCTTGAGAAACCACGTCTTTTAAAACATGCATTCATCTCATCGATGGGTGCCTGGTTCTTCCCATATATTACGCATTCTGAGTAATGGTGTTGTGAATGTTCTAGTCTGGAGATTCCTTTGGCTCACTACTTTCACTCACTCAGTGGCCATGCTGAGTATCGAGATAGCTGAATCATATGGTAATTCTCCTTTTAGTGCCTCAAGGAGCTTTCACAGTTTTCCACTGTTTTACATGATCAGCAACAGTGTACGAATTCCCCCTTTCCACATCTGTTCGCACGTTATCTTTGTTTTAAAAGACAGCAAGCAGTCTCACAGATGTACAGTGACAGGCATTGTGGTTTAGATTTGCATGTCTGTGGTGATTATAGATGTTGAGTATTTTTCAAATACATTCCCCATTTGTATGTCTTGTCTTAAGAAATGCTCATTTAGGACCGTTGCCTATACTTAAGAGATTATTGTCTTGCTGATGACATCTTTGCAGATTTTAGATTTTATCACCTTATCTGAAATACTATTTACAAATATCCAGATCTGTGGGTTATCATTAATTCTTTCCTTGTCAACAGAAACCTTTCAGGTTGATGTGATTCCCTTAGCCAGTAGTTACCTGCAGGCTCCTGAGGTCATTCACATCTGAGAGATCTCTTGTGTACGACACAGAGCTTTCCCCACACATTTCCTTCAGTGCTCTTCATCTGGGGGTCTTCATTTTGTGAGCCCGCACTCTATTTTATAACTGATTCTTACACAGTGAGAAAAAGGTCAGTGCCCAGTTCTTCTGCACGTGGATACTCCATTTCCCAAGTGCCATCTATTGAAGATTATCCCACTGAAGACACAATCCTGTTCTCATTGTGATTTCCTGAAAGCTTTGTCAAAACCTCATAAACTTTAGGTTTGTGGGTAAAAGATCTTCTCTCAGTTACTTCAGTTAGATCCATTTCCTCTCAGGGCAGTAACTTCTGGTCTTCTCCATTTACATTTCAGGACCCTCTCAAATCCACTCTATACATTCATCCACATTGGACTGTTTAAATGTAGTGTAAAACTGAGTAGTAGCGTTAGAAGAATGACTTCATATGTGGGTAAAAAGCTTCGGGACATTTTATTAATAATCACGAAGTACTGGACACCTTACATGCCAAAATGTCAACAGTATGTGACATGCTGTCAAATACAATGTGGACCATTTTTATTATTTTTTGTAAGAAAATGAATAACCATGGGCAAATGTACCCCATGTCTTGAGTGGCTGGGGCAAGGAGTGTTGCAAAAGTCTTCACTCTGTTCTAGAAAAATTTCAATACACAGTTAGCAGAGAGAATTAAATAATTCCTTCTTCCTCAAGACTCAGCTTCAGAGATTAACCCCTCAAGATCAGTCTTGCTTTGTTTAGAGCCACACCTGCTCTCCTTAGGCGTCCACGGTCTCAGTTTGCATAATCATTAGTGGCTATGTGAATGGGAATCCTTCTGTCCAACGGAGCTTCACAGTGATGGAAGTATTCTGCTTACCCATTCTCTGCTGCAACCACCAGCTGGCTGTGGCTCAGGAGTGTTTGATACGTAGCCAGTATCACAAAAGAAGTAAAGTTCTTACGATTTTCAAACTGTGGCTTAAATCCAAACTTAATTAGCCCTATGTTCCCAGAGGTTACCTGTTGGACAAGACAGCTGTTTGACATAAAGACTCTTTTTTAAAAATGCAACTGGAAAATAGTTCAGTTCTTCCTGACTGTATCAGGGCACTCACCGGACAGTGTGTCTTCTTTTCAGGCCTTTGATAATCACTAACCTACTCTCTACTCAGGAGGAGCGACTTTTTTTATTGGTTACTTTATTTATTTACATTTCAAATATTGTCCCCCTTCCGGTTTCCCCTTTGACCCCACCCTACCCCATCCCCCCTTCCCTTTGCTTCTGTGAGGGTCTTCCCTCACCTGCCCACCCATTCCCACTTTATGGCTCTAGAATCCCCCTATGCTGGGGCATCAGGCCTCCACAGGACCAAGGGCCTCCCCTCTCACTGATGCCAGATAAGGTAATCCTATGCTACATATGCAGCTGGAGCCATGGGTCCCCATGTGTACTCTTTGGTTGGTGGCTTAGTCCCTGGGAGCTCTGGGGGGTCTGGTTGGTTGATACTGTTATTCTTCCTATGGGTTGCAAACCCCTTTAGCTCCTTCAGTCCTTCCCCTAATTCTTCCATTGGAGTCCCAGGCTCAGTCTAATTGTTGGCTGTGAGTATCTGCATCTGTATTGGTCAGGTGCTGGGAGAGCCTCTCAGGGGCAGCTATCCCAGGCTCCTGTCAGCAAGGCTTCTTGACACAGCAATAGTGTCAAGGTTTGGTGTCTCTGGATGGCCTTTCCTTCAGTTCTGGTCCATTTTTTGTCCCGAATTTCCTTTAGGTAGGTACAATTCTGGGTTAAAATTTTTGATTCAGACCCCATCCTTCAACTGGGGGGCCATGCCAATCTACTGGATATGGTCTCTACAGGTTTTATCTCCCCTTTTTGGGTATTTCTGCTAATGTCATCCCCATTGGTTACTGAGGACTTTTTCTTCCCTAGCATCTGGTTCTTTGTAGTGGCTATCCCTAGTTCCCCATCCCCCACTGCTACATATTTCTGTTCAGTTTCCTGACCCTCTGTATTTTTCTCCTGTCTCTTCCTATACCTAATCCTGCCCCCTTTTTTTCCCTTCTCCCAGAAGTGACTTTTTAAGATTCCACATATAAATAATATCAAAGATTATTTATCTCTGAGCCTGGCTTATTTCCTTAATTTCAAATATTTGATTCTAATACTAAGCATTCTCTAAATATAGTGTGAGTATCTTTTAAAAGTCATGACTTTGCTCTAAACTGACCGATTTGCAATCTAGTTGCTGGGTCTCTTAAGTTCTTTAGTACTACAATTTGAAGAGGTTATATTAATTTCCATTTTATATCAGTGTGTGTCATTTTCAATCATTTGAAACTATGGATATAATTTTTAATATATCAGGGATTTTTTTCAGTGACAGAATTATATTACAATGTTAGTATTAAACAATGTTGCCATTGTGGGGGTTATGTCTCATAGAGTCCAGGTTGGCTTTTAACTTGCTACGTAGTTATGGCATTGAACTCCTGACTCTCTGGACTCCAAGCATTTAAAATTATGCTTGGCTATCTTCTCCCCCTTTGAAATACATTTTTAATTGTACCTTTTCTGTCTCAATGAGACTAACCATCTAAGATTTAATTTCAAACTCTTTCTTTTGTTTCTCCAGCTCTAGCAGTTTCAGAATCTTCTTTCAGCATCTATGTCAGGGTAGCTTTCATTTTCTCTTCTCACTATGTCCATTCTTGTCATGTTTTTTTTTTTTAATTAAATAGTTGATAAGATTTTATATGATGTTGTCATCAGTGTAGATCATTTATTAGCAGGGGTCCAGATTCTCTACAGTTCCTTTTCAAGCATAAACCCCTGACCCTGATGTGGCCCTGTGACTATGGAAAACTGCAGAGATGAGATAAAACCTAGAAGCAATGTCCTCTGGGCCAAAGCAACATGACAAGGACGTGGAAGTCTAGGAGGAAGGACTCAGTGGAGGGGTCAAAGATTCTGTTTGCTCAAGCCTTGGTTGAGTGTCATCTCTAGTAGTTAGCTAAACAATATATATATATTGTTTTCCCACAGCAGCAGGAAAATAAAAATTGTTCATTCTTGAAGTTAGTCCAATGTCTTGTGTCTCCACTATCATCCCCCTTCTTTTCAGGTTCACTGGCCTTGGCGTTTGCCTGCCTACTTATTAGCTATCTGTTTCTTGGCTTGTCTTTCTATGGATCCAACCAATGTATTGCATCAGGAGTTTACCCAGTGTTGTGGAGCCCATTTAACACGGACAAATAATTACCACCAAGTGTAAATAACTATAAATATATGCATATATTGCATATATATAAATATATTTGTGTGTGGTGTGGTGTGGTGTGGTGTGTGTGTGTATTATCTTAATTATACATTTTAATCCAGGATATCTCTCTCATTACCTGGTGCCTATTAAAATACTCACCTGTCATGAAATCTTCCTTTTGGGATGAGTTTTGAATGTCTGGGGGTTGCAAGTATTCCTCAGAGTATTTAGTGTCATTTATGTCATGGCTGTTATTTGTCACTCATTAGAAAATGACAAGAAGGAGCACAGAACATTTTATGTTCTCATAACTTGGCAATGAGATTTTATCCACATCCACATCTCAGCACTTGGTGACTTCATGGGTATATTACTCTCTGATTGTGCAGTTGGTAGGGTAGAAGCCCGAGTGTGAGGGAGGAGGCAATGTCCAAGTCATCCTAATAGAGATAGGAGTAGGGTAGGGTAGAGGGAGAGACGTGGCACATAGCAGGGGCTCCCGGAAAAGGGGAAATGGTAAGAAATGGTCTTGAGGGCAAGTCTAGCTGACTTTAGAAATCTCAGGCCGCGGGGATGGCTCAGTGGTTAAAGTGCTTGCTGCATGAATATAAAGACCCGAGTTTGGATCTCTAACAGCCTCATAAAAGACGAAGCATGGCCACTGGCACCTGTAATGCCTACGCTTGGGGTGGAGGGTGGAGGTAGAAGGATCCTTGGAATCATGGGCCAGCCAGTTTGGCTGGCTGAAACAGATCTCCAGGTTCAGTGAGAAACCTTATCTCAAAACACAAGATAAAGGAGTGACTAAAGAAGGCCACCTGATGTTCACCTCTCTCAGCTCCATGTGTACTCTTGCAGGTGAGCATACTGGCACATGCGTATGCACACATGTGTATACCACAACTACACATATGCTGAAGTTTCGTTTTAACCTAGTTCCCCAAAACACAAATTATGTTGAACAGAAATCACACGGTGATGAGGATTTGTCATAGGAAATTATACAGCATTGTATCATAGTATTTATTGTTTCCCCTTTTCCCTCGAAACTGTTCCACACATATTAATGTACAATTATTCATAAAACCACATTTACTGAAGATCTGTGATACAGGCTAACACAGGATGTGAAATAAGCAGAGATTAAGAAGTGGTACTTCTACTACTACAGGGCAGGCCGGTTTCCTCCATCGGCTGTGCGGTGAAGGCTGACGAGGCTTGCTCATTCGACCTTGCTGTTTCTATCTCTCTTCCATTTTGTCATCCATGGTTTCCAGTGCAGACATCTCAGCTTTCTCTCTTCTTCAAAATGTCAGCCACATCTTTACCTCCATCACCATTTACTCCTGACCCCATATTTATTTTTCTCAGCCAAAATGTTTTTACTGAAGGCTTCTTTGTAGACCAAGCATCACTGGAGAAATATTAGAGAATTGTGTTATGCAGGTATTTGACTGCTCTTAAGTTCCCTAAGACTTAAGTTCAGAAAGTTTGATAGAAGACAGGAAAGGTTTTATAAAAGGTCGGGGGTGGGAGGCATTTAGGACTATGAGAATGAATAAAACGACTATTGGACTTGTGTTTGTGTGGCCAATAAATAACATTGTTTACTGCATTATCACTGTACTTTATTCCTAGAATTGAGAGGCAGTTTGTATGTGTGTTGTGCCACTGTATGTGTGCACGTGTGTGTGTGTGTGTGTGCACGTCTGTGAACACATGCCCTCGCATACATGCGGAAGTCAAGACCAACTTTCAGGAACTAATTCTTGCCTTGTAAGCAGGGCGTCCCTTATTTCTGCCACATGGTGTGCTCCAGGCTAGCTAGCGCTGGAGCTTTTGAGCCAGTCTCTGTATTCTGTCTCTCACATTGCTACACAAGTCCTGGCACTCCATGGTCACCACCACATCTGATTGTTTACATTAGTTCCCTGGGTGGAAATCAGGAAGTTGGGCTTAGATGGCAAGCACATTTACCAGCTGAGCTCTCTCTCTCTACCTGCAGGTAGTGTTTTCTAAAGGAAAGAGGGATTTGAATCTCACTGGGGCTGTACTGGAATCTGACTGTAAGGATACTCCCAGAGCAGATTAGCCATTTACTGCCTCTGAGACCCAGTGTACTCACCTGTGAACTAGGTATATGGGTAACAGAAACACTGGGTTGTTAGCAGATGTACAAGAGACAGCCCCAGGAATAGAGGAAATACTTCACAGAAATGCTCCTGCCCAGCCCTCTGCTCCCCATTTCCTCTTTATGCTCATGATTAGTTTGTCATTCTCTATACCAATGAGGTAGCAGAAAAGTGTTCTGTGATGCAGTGAAAGGCAGATTGAAGCTTTGGGTCCAGAGAAAATTTTCTGGAGTGAGTTTTGACCCTCAAGTGAATGCATGTCCTAGCCTATCCCCCACCAATGGGTTCATGTGGTTTAATTTAAAATACATGTCCCAGAGGAAAGGAACTACCAAGTCTGCCTGGGTTAGAACAGGTACTGAGTAGTTTAACTGAAGATAGGATGCTGTTTATTGGTTATTGGTTATTTTAGAGTAATCTATAGATGTGATGGTTTTTTTTAAAGCATTCTTGAAAATGGATTTATTTGTACTGTAATAAGACACAGAAGCCACATTGATTACTTAGCTGAGAGAATTTAATCAAGGGCCAATACTAGGTGGCCAAAGGATGGAAAACAAAAGAAAAGACCACAAAGATATCATGGGACGTCTACAGCCAGAAGCAGCCTCCAGGACAGGGTCTGAAGAAGCAGAGGGAAGTAACTGACAACTTGGACCTTAGGTAACTAGAGAAGGGGCTTTGGAGAATTAAACTCAGACTTCTACAATAGGGATGTGTCAGCTGGGCAGGGAGTATGGCTCAGTGGTGGAGCGCTTGCCTAGGATGTGCAGGTATGAGCTTCAGTCTCCAGTGCTTGAAAAAGAAAGGGCTTTTGTAATGTAACTTAGCTTGACCTGTTGCCTCTGGGTTGGAATAAAGGAGCCCCATGGGCTAGGGACCACAGCCCTGCAGGGTAAATACTGGCTCCTTAATACTTCTGAGGTTAGAAGCACAATGAAACTGGTTTTCTAAATACTGGAAAGACTGCAGATTGGAATCCGCTGCCAGTGTGCAAGAGTGTCTTCAATCTGGAAGGCCCTCATGGTATGATCCGTCAGTAGCCAGATCAGAAGCCATGTAAACACACATCTTTCTTCTTCCTCCAGCCTGGCAGGAGCAGCTGGTGTTTGGACAGCCCCAGGACCAAAATTGCACAACCGAATAAAGAAGGGTACTGAGATACAAGTGAAAGAATTTAACAAAACTTTCTTTAAAGAAAATAGACTTCTGCATTCAGGAACAAGATGTATTGAGGGGTTGATTTTTTTTTTTTCCCTTTTCTCCCCAACTCCTCATTCAATACGAGGAAAAATTTCCATGGTATAGTGAGAAACGTGGCTCACTGTCTTCTCCCTGCCTTGACAAGATGCGGTGACTAAGATGCCAGGTGGCCTCAACACGCATGCATTTCACACAGTGATAAACTGTGCGTATTTATGCTGGCTGGCTGGCTTAGACTTGCTGTTTACGTCATCTCATCATGCTTGCTATTAAGTATTCTCCATAATTTCATTAAAATTATTTTTCTTTGTTTTACTGTTTTGTTGTTTTGGGTTTTGCCTAGTGCTAGAGCTTGAACCCAAAGTCTTGCAGATGCTAAGCAAGCTCTCTGTTGCCAAGCTGTACCTCCAGTCCAAGAAAGAGAACATTATCAACACTCAAACTCAGGAAGGAAAGAAGCCCAGCAATGAATAGTTCTTAATTTAATTATTTCACTTTTTTTCCTCCAAAAATTCCCTGTTGAGATACAAATACTGCAAGACAGAAAGATATGATACATTTATACGAACTTTACGATTGAAAACTTACTATAAAGTGGGGTCATGGTGGGCATGAGGAATGCTATTTCGTCTGCCTTGTGGGATCTTAGGGTGAGTCCCATCCTTATCTCCATAATACCTTCAGGAAAGTGAGTACTGCTGAAGACACATACCAAAGTTACACAGCCAAGGAGCAGAGCTAAGCTCAGAAGCCAGATCTGATAAAAACATCTAGAGAAGTTGCTGGGCCACTGGAATACATGTTCTCTCCTGCCCTTGAATTATTTGAGTGTAAACTTAAAATGAACAAATCCTTTTTGGCTTGAAATATTGTTTTCTTTTCTTGCACACCTTCCATTATTCATATTCTTTGCGAACAGTCCTCGAGGTAAACATCCAAAACCCCTGCACCCTCCTTCCAGAGAATACCCTATTTTAGTTAGGGTTTTACTGCTGTGAACAGACACCATGACCAAGGCAAGTCTTATAAAGACAACATTCAGTTGGGTCTGGCTTACAGGTTCAGAGGTTCAGTCCATTATCATCAAGGCAGGAACAGGGCAGCATCCAGGCAGGCATGGTGCTAAAGAAGGAGCTGAGAATTCTACATCTTCACTAGAGGCTGCTAGCAGAACATTGGCTTCAGGCAGCTAGGATGAGGGTCTTCTAGCCCTCACCCACAGTGACACATTAACTCCAACAAGGCCAAACCTACTCAAACAGGGAAAAATCTTCTAATCATGCCACTCCCTGGGCTGAGCATATACAAACCATCACAACCCCTGATATACTGAAAAGCACAAGCTGCTGGGGCTCAGTATAATCTCACCACTGCTGATGATGGAGGGGAGTTGTAAATGTTCTTGCCCACCAGCTCTGTCTGCTTCTGAGGCTGTCAGCCAAGGGTGCTCACCTGGGTCTAGATAGCGAAGGAGTCTAGAAGGTGAACTTCTCTGCCTTATCTACTCCCTCCCTAACAATTCGATCAACAGAAACAATTTACATTTTATCCTTTTTAATAACATTGACATTCTTGGAGGAGACAGTTCGCAACCCAGATGGGGAGAGGATCCATGGGAGACACAAAAGCATGAGCAATGAAAGCAAGCCCTTACATGGAAATTAGAAAATCCGTGTGATCAATGCTGCTATTCAGTTTTGAGTGCCACTGCTTTGCCTTGTTCTTTTATGGATGGGAAAACAGAAGCCCTGATGGAATTCACTCAGGGGTACACGCTAGCCAGCTGCTGGCAGAGCCGCGGCTTGAGGAAATATTCCATTGACTCCTGTTCCAATGTTCCACTATCTCCTGGCAAAATGAAATTATGTGTTTAATTCTTTATTTCTTCAACCTGTATTTACCCAGCACCTTTTGTGTGCTGGATTTTGAAGAACATGGTAAACATAAGAGTGGGGGAAGGGTACCTGACGTCCTGGTGACTGTAGTTCACTGTCTGGTTAGATGTTAGAGAATTACACAAACAGATGAGGAACTGGAAATTTTTGCTTAGAGGTAGTTATAGGACAAGAATCATGAGGTTAGAAAGAGCAGGATGCAGTGATGTTGAAAAGTTGAATAAATGTCATGTGCAAAATCACAGCCACCAAAATCCACCTCTCTTCCTCAAATCAACTGTCATTCACCCAGGATTAAGAAGTTCTCACTTATCTTCATGCTTTGAGACAGTGCCTATGTTTGCTATCTGTAGCAGTTCAATCAGATCAGAAAAGAGCTGGGTTGCTAAGAGCTACCAGTTGCTTTGGACCCTGTGGGCCAAGCTTGTTGTTGAGTCAATATTTGAGAATAAGTTTTATTTTAAAAGAAGGGACTTAGTCTGATTTCTTTCAGGAGAGCTTTTTAAAATTCTCTTCTTCCAGGGTGTCTTCTTTTGGTTTCCCCTTGCTGTATTAAAACATTCTGACAAAGGCAACTTACAGGAGAAAGGGTTTATTCAACTCACAATTCTAGGCTGCAGTTCATAATGGCTGTCTAGTCATAATGACAGGGCGTCAAAGAGCTGGTCACATTACATCCATTGATTCATGCAATGAATTAATGCATGCACGATAGTGCTCAGCTTGCAATCTCCTTTCATTCAATCCAGCGTCGGGCTCATGAATGGTGCTGCCCGCAGGTAGTGTGAATCATTGTGTTAGGTATTACTATTGCTGTAAGGAAGGGTTCTTTGGGGCTTGTGCTTCCAGAGGGTTCAGAGTCCATCACCATCTAGATAGGGAAGGAAGCCTTGCTGAAAGCAGCAGGCACGACAGCAGGAAGAGCTGAGGGGTCACATCTCAAATAGAAAGCTCAGAGTGAACTAGAATGATACAAGTCTTTAAACTCTCAAAACCCTCTGCCTGTGACATGCTTCCTTCAGCAGTGTCTCAGCTCTTAAGCATCCCTAAACAAAGTCATCAAATGGAGCAAAGCATTCAAGTGCCAGTCTCAGTCAGAGGATCACAGTCTTCCCACCTCTAATTAAAAAAATTACTCAGGCCAACCTACTATGTGTTGCCCTTGCTGAAGCTTTTTCCCCAAGCAGTTCAACATTGTCTCAAGTCACCAAACTAACCATTTACACCAGGCAAATCTACTTGAATTATTCCTTTATAGATAGAGAAGAAAAATTTCCTTTTGTCTTTGCTCTTTAATTGGACTTAAAGTCAGCTGGGTCTAAAAGGCATGACATCACAAGCCTATAAACCCCCAAATAGCAGGGAAAAGAAAGCCCCTCTTAGTTTGGTCCTTCTGGGAAGGCTTGTCCTAGCTCTGCAGTTCTGGATAACCTTTTTGCCACCTGGCATATTGCTATCTTTCTTGGGGATTAAAAGTTAAGTAGTATCTTGGGTTTTGGAGATGGATCTGTGGGTAAAAGCACTTTTCATGCAAGCATAGAGCTGAGTTCGAATCCCCAGCATTTATGTACAAAGTCAGGCATGGCTTCATGTACTTGTAATCACAGTACTGGGAGCCAGAGACAGAGGATCCTGAGGCTTTGCTGGCCAGACACTCTAGCTGAAATGGTGAGCTTAAGGCAGAGAGCAATGGAGGAAGACATCTGATGCCCTCCTCTGGGTGTATGAGCGTACATGGGTACTTACATGCAGAGACTCATGTGCATGTACACACATACCTCTAATTTTTTTAAAAATCCTTTTCAAAAGCAATACAATTTGACTATAGATGCTACACAAATATGAGAAATAGTGGCTCATGGTTATCAATGTCCTTTCGTTGCTCCATTTTCCAAACTGAGAAAAGATGGTATGATAGACTCCTACACTAAGCTTCTTTTTGATTTAAGAATCTATTTTTTTTAAAAGAGGGGGAACTGTACCCCTGCAGAAGGAGTCTCCTGAAACACTCTCCATCATGCCTTGTTTACTTTTAACTCTCTAAAACTGAAAGCTCATGGCAAATCTGCTGCTGACTACCTCTGGCATCACTGTGACCAATAAAAACTATGCCACAGCTTTGTGGAAGGACCCTCTTACCCTTAAATGCAATGACCCGGACCCAGTTCTCATATGGGGCCGAGGACTGATATGCCTGTTTGATACCACAGAAGATACAGCTAAATGGCTGCCAAAAAGATTAATGAAATAAATAGATACCCCCACAAAGCCAGGCCCAACTATAAATAAGACAAATAACAATTGATCTCCAGGGAAGAGAAATCTCCCTGAGAATTCCCTTCTTCTGCCTTTCCAGGTAAAAATGAATCGCCAGTGATGTCTGCTGGTAGAAGTTCTAATCCTGATGCTGGCCTCCAGGCTTATACTACTCAGAGCTTTGATGGGCCATTGACAAGGACACCAAACAGCTAGAGATTGACATCACTAATCTGAAGAAATTCCTCATTTCACTGTCTCAAATGATCTCCAAAAGTTGCAAAGGACTTTATTGGACTTGATTTACTCTTTTACAATACAAAAGACTGTGTACACCTCTTGACTGTGTACAACCCTTAAAGAAGAATGTTGGTTTTACATAGACAAGACAAGGATGGTTAAAGAGAGCATGAAAAAAGTCAGAGAAGGCCCTGCAAAAAGACAGAGAGAGAAAGAGAAAAGTGAGAGCTGGTACAAGAATTAGTTTTCAACACCCCCCCCCATGGTTGTCAACCCTACTTCCTCTCATCTTGGGACCATTAATTGAGTTATTTTTGCTGTTTTCTTTTGGTCCCTGGGCCTTAAATAGACTGACTAACTTTGTGATACAACAGATAGATAATTTGGTAGCAAAACCTATTCAGATACATTGTCATAAGTTAGCTATGGAGGACCACGAGACTCTAGATGAGGTTGTTACTCTATCCAGGGTGTTCCCAAAACCCATCTCCACCCAACCTAAAAGAGGGGACTTCTGCCCCTAGACCAAGCAGAGAGGGACCGCCCAGAACCCCCTCTGACTGGCAATCTGAATTCTTGCTTAGGCTTAGAGGCTAAGCACTGCAAGGGAATATAGATAAAAAGTTAAAAATATCTCTCTGGGTTCCCTGAGGGACAAGCCTGACTACATAGGGGTTGATGTCAAAAGTATCCCCTCTCCAGGAAAAGACATCAGGATGGGTATGGCCCTCACGCCTCACTAGACAACGAAGGAGGACTGGAGCCATTACAAGGTCCCCTTCAATTATTGGAGGTCAGGCCTCTATCCTCGCCTTTGCAAGATTAGAATCGCCAAGGCCCTTCTATACTTAGAGAAGGGAGGAGATGTCAGGGGCAGACCTGCTTATACACTGAAGGCCTAAAATCAGCCAGAGGTCTAAAATCAGCAATAGGCCTGACATACATACATGCTAACACAAAGTCTTGGGTCTCTGTGGAAAAACACTGAAACAGATGGCTATAAGCCATTGTAAACAGGCAGCTTTTGTGGAAATTTACCAGCCTGAGTAGTCATAGATCTTGTAAATAGGTAGCCTCGTGGACAGTACCAACTTAGATAAGGACAAATGAATCATAGGCAGAGTCATAGTGACCTGTCCCCTGAACCTTCAACCCAGCTGATACCCTGTTTTGAAAGATATCTGTACTCCGCCTGAACACCTATGCTCCGGTATCATTTCCTTCCCCATGTCCTGCCTCTTTGTGTTTATGACCCCTGTGTGAATAAGTAAATTATGATTTGATTTAAATAATTAAATAAATTTAAAAAGAAATTAAAAAGAAAAAGAAAAAAAAAAGAATCTATTTTTTTTAATGTACCCCTACTCTCCTTGACCTTTCTGGTTTTTTAGAATATTCCTGTGGATAAGAGGAACAACTGGGAACCCCCAGTAGAGTTGGGTGGTTGTGGTGGAGAAAGTGGATTTTTAAAATTCTCCCTTCCACTCTCTTTTTGTATTACACGGTATCCACCCGTGTGAAAGTGCTCCATCCCTGTGCCGTAATTGTCTGAGGCCTCCAGGGCCACATCTTGGCCTGCAGTGATATGGAGTCATACTGTGCACAGTCTGTACACATCACCTGCTCTCTCTCTGGCAAGTACTTCAGTGTCTGTCCTCTCAGTTTATTTCCAGTCAACATTGCTTAGTTTTTGAACTCCCTGAGTGAATTTTCTTTCCTGTGTGTCCCCTGTGTACAATTTGTCCTCACTGTTGTAGTTTAGATTTAGCAAATAAAACTACCAAACACTGAGGTAAAATTCTGTGATATCTTTATACTAACATGTTATTTGGTGCTTATCTGAAACTCGGATTTAACTGGGTATCCTATATTTTATTTAGTAATTCTTTTATAAATACAGTTTAATTAATTATTTATTTTAAAATAGAGGACTGCTTTGTAGCCCAGCCTATCCTCAAACTCATTCTGCAGTCAAAGCAGGCTCAAACTTGTGATGATTCTCCTGCCTCCACCTCCTGAGTGATGCAAAGGAATACACTATGACCTAACCAACCTTCATTTAGCCACTCTTGCTCTGACCCTCTTATTCTGGAAGCATCTGTGTGTTTCATTGTTGTCTTGTCTGCTCAGGCCTCCTCAGTTCTACCCTGAAGGATATTTACATCATCTGGGAAATCAACTAGAAGTGACTTTTCTCTGTCTGAGGGCTATAGGTGGATAATGTCCAGGTAAAGTCAATGGGTCTTGTCTCACATCTCCTTTCATTGGCAGTTCACATGCTTTATGTTACATCTGTTAAACCACAGTTCTCAAGACACAGGGACATGATTCTGTTCCTTTTAGTCATTTGAAACACAGTACAAAGCACCCGTCCAACAGCAGGTCCCTGGAAGAGGTTCTGTGTAAGGGGTGACAGAGGCAGGAGGCTGGTTTTCACTCCATTCATAGTTTGTGAAATTACTAGTATTTTCTGTTTGTTTTGGGTGCTTGACGTAAGTATATTTATTTTATATGACTTTATATAAAATATAGTTGGAGAGTGTGAACTTCACTAAGACTACTCTGACACTAGCCTTTAACTAAGGTACCCAAGTGAACAGTCCCTTTTGAAACCCTGTGGTCCTTTCAGGGGAAGCTTCACGTGCCCCATCCCATAGAATTCAAGAGGACATAGGAAGATCAGTGGAACCAAGCTTTGGACATCCTAGATATCAGATATCTGCTTTGTTGATGGAGGAAACATAAACCTCTGTCCAGCTGACACTGCTGCTTTTGCCCGTGCTCGATCCTAACCAACATGCTCCCATTCTCTCTGCCGTCTGCCTGGAAACTACTTTGCTATTTTGTTGTTAGAAGCTGAGTCATTGCTTTTGTTAAGATTACGGTTTACAGGAAAAAAGGTTTGTAAAAATCCAGTAGCTTAGACAAAATAAATCTCATTTTCCTACATAAAGAAAATATAGAGACAGCCAGTATCACGGTACAGTTTCTTTCTGTAGTTGTAAGGATTGCTTCCACTCAGCCTTGACAGCGGTGGAGTCTTCACCCCTATGGTCCAAGGCAGTTCACACAGTTAAGCATCTGTATACCAATAAACAGGGTGGAAGAAAAGATAAAGGTATTTTTCATCTTATTTCCTTTCAGGATATCCATGGGACTCTCATGTTCAACCAACTCGTTCAGCCATTATTTTGAAAATACTAATGAGTACCGTCTATGGCTTTCAACACTGACCATACAAACATCGAACTGATTGGGAATTTAGCTATGCGGTTAAAATTAGCTATAAGGAAGCTACATGAACTATCCAGATAAAATCAGACTTTTCCCCACTGAGGCTGAAAATGTAACTGTACAGATAATTAGCAATCAAATTATCAGTTTTACATAGCAGTTGAATTAGCAGTTCAAAGACAGAAATAATACTTACATATACCATCTTGTCCTATGCTTCTTTCTTTCTTCTTTATTTGTATACAAAGAAATAGAGTTTATTTAACACATAGTCTTGGAAGCTGAAAAGAAGAGATTAAGGATCCCCTTCTCTTTAGCTCCCGCCTTGGCTATATCACAACACAATAGAAGGCATTGGGATGGAAGCACATTTGATAGAGAGGGGTCACATAAAGAAACAGGAGGCTACAAGGTATATGGCATGCAGGTCCAGGCCAGCTCTTTTCTAACCACTCTCTCACACTGGACCTAACCTGGGTAGTGCAAAAAGCTTTCTTATCCACTACCAAGATCTAGCCCTCCATTGAACTGTTTCCCACGCCCAACTCTTAAAGCTTCAACTTCCTCCTAAGTGTCATACTGATGACTGAGCTACAAGCTCATGAGCCTCTGGGCTCCAGGAGACAAGCCTATACAGACCACAGGATATTTATTTAGAGAAGCTATGTAAAACAATTTTATGAGTTTCCAGTTTCCCACTTACCTTCAGTGTCAGACCAATCTCCCTCTTGTTTCTAATGGAGGCAAATACTGCTAGAAAATGTGTGGACTTCCCTCTAGGATTGTTCTCTCTTGATATAAGCACAGGGGCTTCAGAATCAGGGTCACCTCCTGAATCTGAACCCCATCCTTCTTTCCTTCTTTTTCCTTTTATTGAAAATAGATATGTGGGCACAGGGGAAATTTTCCTGAACAGAACACTAATGGCTTATGCTTTAAGATCAAGAATTGACAAATGGGACCTCACAAAATTGCAAAGCTTCTGTAAGGCAAAGGACACTGTCAATAGGACAAAACGGCAACCCACAGATTGGGAAAAGATCTTTACCAATCCCACATCTGACAGAGGGCTAATATCCAATGAATACAAAGAACTCAAGACGTTAGACTCCAGAGAATCAAATAACTCTATTAAAATGGGGTACAGAGATAAACAAAGAATTTTCAACTGAGGAATATTGAATGGCCGAGAAGCACCTAAAGAAATGCTCAACATCCTTAGTCATCAGAGAAATGCAAATCAAAACAACCCTGAGATTCCACCTCATACCAGTCAGAACAGCTAAGATAAAAAACTCAGGTGACAGTAGATGTTGGCGAGGATGTGGAGAAAGAGGAACACTCCTCCATTGTTGGTGAATTGCAAGCTGGTACAACCACTCTGGAAATCAGTCTGGCAGTTCCTCAGAAAATTGGACATATTACTACCTGAGGACCCAGCTATACCACTCCTGGGCATATACTCAAAAGATGCTCCAATATATAACAGGGACACATGCTCCACTATGTTCATAGCAATCTTATTTATAATAGCCAGAAGCTGGAAAGAACCCAGATGTCCTTCAACAGAGGAATGAATACAGAAAATGTGGTACATTTACACAATGGAGTACTACTCAGCTATTAAAAACGACTTCATGAAATTCTTAGGCAATTGGATGGAACTAGAAAATATCATCCTGGGTAGGGTAACCCAATCACAATAAAAACACATATGGTATGAACTCACTGATAAGTGGATATTAACCCAAAAACTCGGAGTACCCAAGATTCAATTCACAGACCACACAAAGATCATGAAGAAGGAAGAGCAAAGTGTGGGTGCTTCGGTTCTTTTTAGAAGGGGGAACAAAATAATCATGGGAGCAAATACAGAGACAAAATGTGGAGCAAAGACTGAAGGAAAGGCCATCCAGAGACTTCCCCATCTGGGGATCCATCCAAACTCAGACACTATTGTGGATGCCAAGAAGTACATGCTGACAGGAGCCTGATATAGCTGTCTCCTGAGAGGCTCTGCCAGAACCTGACAAATACAGAGGCAAATGCTTTGGACTAAGTACAGAGTCCCCAATGTAGGAGTTAGGGAAAGGACTGAAGGAGCTGAAGGAGTTTGCAACCTCATAGGAAGAACAACAATATCAACCAACCAGACCCCCCAGAGCTCCCGGGGACTAAACCACCAACCAAAGAGTACACATGGAGGGATCCATGGCTCCAGCCACATATGTAGCAGAGGATGGCCTTGTCGGGCATCAATGGGAGGAGAGGCCCTTGGTCCTGTGAAGAGATCCCAGTGTAGGAGAATGCGAGGGCAGGGAGGCGGGAGTGGATGGGTGGGTGGGGGGACACCCTCATAGAAGCAGGGTGAAGGGGATGAGATAGAGGGTTTCGGGGGCAGGGACCAGGAAAGGGGATAACATTTGAAATGTAAATAAAGAAAATATCCAATAAAAAATTTTAAAAAGAAAATAGGTTTTTTTTTCATGTAATACATCCTGATTACAGTTTACCCTCCCCCTGTTCTTCCTAGCTCCTCCTCTCCTTGACTCCCCTTTGGATCCACTCCCTTTCTTTCTCTCATTAGAAAAGAACAGACTTGTAAGAGATAACAACCGAACATAATAGAATAAAACACAGTAAGAAGTGAATCTATCATATCGAAGTTGAACAAGGCAGCCCAACAGAAGGAAAAGATTCCCAAGAGCAGAAAAAGAGTCAGACTCACTTGTTCTCATAGTCAGGAGTCCCATAAAACAATAAGCTAGTAGCTATAATTCATACACAGAGGACCTAGTGTAGACCTATGTAGGCCCTGTGCTTGCTGCTTCTGTCTCTGTGAGTTCATATAAGCCTTGCTTAGTTGGTTCAGAGAGCCGTGTTCTCCTGGTGTTCCCCCATCTCTCTTAACTCTTACACTCTTTCTGCCTCCTTTTCTATGGGTTTTCCTGAGCTCTGAGGGGAGGAATTTGATGGGGACTGCCAGTTTAGACTCTCTCTCCACATAATGGCTGGCTGTGGGTCTCTACATTTGTTCCCATCTGCTGCTGGAGGAAGCTTCTCTGATGATGTCAGGATAAGGCACTGATCTATGAGTGCAGCAGAATATCATTAGGAGTCATTTTATTGATATGTATATTTTCAGACTAGTAGTGTTTGGATTTACCCTAGGTCTCTGGGCTATCTAGTCTCTCTGGATCTTGGTGCCTCACGCAGTGTTGGGTATGGGTTTCTTCTCATGGAGTGGGCCTTAGGTCAGATCAGATGTTGGTTGACTAATCCCACAAGCTCTGTGTCACCATTGCTCCAGTATATAGTGCAGGCAGGACTGATTGTACAGTAAGAGTTCTGTTTCTTTTTTGGTAGCCTGCCTTTCTGAATGAAAGAGACTAGAACTCAGGGCAAAGGCTCTACATAGGCACTGCTCAACTTTTCCATGCTCAATGGAAAAAATGGGTTGTGTAAATGTTGTCCTCAGGAATGGGGCCCAACTGTCAGTTTGCAGAGAGCAACCCTCTGTCTGAGCATCAGCCTGGGTTGTTTGGGGATTTCCATGAGACCTCCTTAGCTAGCAATCCAGTTCTACCATTAGAAGCCTTATCTGGCTATCAGAGATGGCCAGCCATCCCCCATTACTGGGAGTCTGCCTTAGGATCACCATCATGGATTCCAGGAAGCTTCCACTGTGCTAGGTTTCACTCTGTCCTAATGCTCCCACCTCATCTCTCCCACTCCCTTCCTCACCTGCCCTCAGTCTACCTGTAACTCTATTCTATTTCTCCATCCCAGGGAGATCCATGCATCCCCCCAGACCCTTCCTCTTTACCTAACCTCTCCAGGTCTGCAGACTGTAGCTTGGTTATCATGTACTTGATGCCTAGTATCCACATATAATTGAATACATACCATATTTATCTTTTTGAGTTTGTATTTCTGTATTCAATTTATGATGCCTGCTTTTTAAAAATATTTACTTATTTTATGTATATGAGCACAGTGTAGCTGTCTTTAGACACACCAGAAGAGAGCATCGGATCCCAATACAGATGATTGTGAGCCATCATGTGGTTGCTGGGAATTGAACTCAAGACCTCTGGACGAGCAGTCAATGCTCTTAACCTCTGAGCCATCTCTCCAGTCCACATTTTTAGTTTTTTGAGACAAGGTTTCTCTGTGTAACAACACTGGCTATCCTGGAACTTGCTCTGTATTAGCTTGTCTCTGCCTTCTGAGTGCTTAATACTCGAATTAAAGGCGTAATTTTTTAAACAGTCAAGTAATACTCCATTATGTAAATGAACCACATTTTCTTTGTCCATTCTTCTGCTGAGGAACATCTAGTTTGTTTCCAGTTTCTGACTATTATGAGTAAAACCACAATGAATATGGTTGAGGGAGTGTCCTTGTGGTAGGATGGAGTGTCCTTAGATTATATGCGCCAAAATGCTATAGCTGGGTCTCGAGGTAAATGGATTCCCAACTTTCTAAGGAACCAACATATTGATTTCTGTAAAGCAAATACTAATTTTCTGTATATATTAATTTGTAGAGGAAATAATTATGGCAGCAGTTATTCCTTAACCTGCTATTTTCGAAATAAAAGACACAGAGAACTTTGAGATTTTTTTTTCTTTTTTTTTTTTTAATTGGAAATTTTTTATTGGAAAATTTTTTTTACATTTCAGATGTTCTCTCCTTACCCCATTTCCCCCCCTCCCTCCCAGGAACTCACTATCCCTTCCCCCCTCTTCCTGCCTCCACGTTGGTGTACCCCCACCCACCCTCCCCTGTACCTCACCTCCCCACCCTCGAGTATCCCCCCCCCACGACGCCCAGCCTTCATGGGACCAAGGATCTCTTCTCCCACTTATATATAGCTCCCTTGCATATATAGCTGGAGCCATGGGTCCCTCCCTAAGCGCTCCCAGGCTGGTGGTTTAGACCCTGGGGCTCTGGTTGGTTGGGATTGTTGCTTTCCTCATGGTGTCGCGAATCCTCTCAACTCCTTCAGCCTTCACTCTATCTTCTCCATTGGGAACCCCATGCTCAGTTTAATGGTTAGCTGTGAGCATCTGCCTCTGAGTATGTCAGACTCTGGCAGACCTCTAAGGAGACAGCTATATCAGGCTCCTGTTAGCATGTACATCCTGACATCCACATCAACCTCTACCTTTGGTGACTGCACATAGGATGGATATCCAGGTGGAATGGTCTGTAGACAGTTCCTCCTTCAGTTTCTGTCCTGCACTGTGTCTCCATATTTGTACCCTTGAGTATTTTGTTACTCCTTCTAAGAAGGACTGAAGGTTCCACATAAAGCTCATGAAGAATGATGACCAAATAGGGGAGCCTTCAGTCCTTCTTAGAAGGAGTAACAAAACTTTGAGATTTTTAACAAGTCTTATAGCACTACAGCTGGGCAGATATGAACCCTCTAAGCTATCTTGTCTGCCTCCCCTGCCAAATGATCATAAATACTTGCATCAATTCCATTTGCGCAGCTCCTACTTCATCAGTCAGCCCTCACGGCCACATGCTCATGGTCCATACTTCCTCATGGTGTCTCCTTCTTCCTCCTCTTCCACACTCTCTCATTTCTCTAAGAGTTTCTCAGCCATTTGAACCGTATCCCATTTTTAAGTTAAATTTGTTCTTTTGATATCAAGTTTCTTGAGTTCTTTAAATATTTTGGATATTAGTCTTCTATTGATATTGAATTGGTAAGGATATTTTCCCTTTCTTTGTTGGATTGATCATGTCCTTTGCCTTATAGGAGCTTTTCAGTTTCATGAAGTCCCATTTATTCATTGTTGGTCTTAGCACCTGTACTATCAGAGTTCCATTCAGAAAGTCATCTCCTGTGACAATGCATTCTAGGTTATTCCCCACTTTCTTTTCTATCAGGTTCAATGTGTCTGTTTTTTTGCTGAGGTCTTTGATTCACTTGGTCTTGAGTTTTTGATAGATATACATCTATTTGCATTTTGTTTTTTACATGCAAACACCCAGTTAGACCAGCACCATTTGTTGAAGTTTTGTTGTGTGTAGTTCTGGCTTCTTTATAACAAAACAGATGTCCACATGTGTTTAGATTTATGTCTGAGTTTTCAATTTGATACAGTTGATCAACATGTCTGTTTTTATGCTAATTGTCATGTGCTTTTTTTTTTTTTTTTTATCACTATAGCTCATGTAGTATAACTTGAAATCAGTGATAGTGATATCTCCAGCAGTTCTTTTATTATTCAGAATTGTTTTAGCCATTCTGGGTTATTGTTGTTTGTTTTTCCAAAGGAAGTTGAGAATTGTCCTTTCGAGGTCTGTAAAGAATTACGTTGGGATTTTGATGGGGACTGCATTGAGTTTGTAGATTGCTTTTAGTTGGATGGCCATTTTTACTATGTTAATCCTACTGATCCATAAACACAGGAAATCTTTCCATCTTCTGATATTTTCAATTTCTTTCTTCAAAGACTTGAGGCTTTTATCATACAAGTCTTTCACTTGCTTGGTTAGAGTTGCCAAGGTATTTTATATTATTTGAGGCTACTGTGAAAGGGATTGTATCTGTGATTTCTTTCTCAGTCCATTTGTCATTTGTATACAGGAAAGTTAACATTTTTTTTTTTAAGTTTATCTTGTATCCAGCCACTTTACTGAAGTGTTTATCAGCCATAGGAGTTCCCTGGTGGAATTTTTAGGACATTTATGTATACTATCATGTAAGTGGCAAATAATGTTACTTTCACTTCTTCCTTTCCCCCTTGTACCTTCTTGATCTCCTTCAATTGTCTTATTGCTCTAGCTAAAACTCCAAGTACTATATTGAATAGATATAAAGAGAATGGACAACCTTATCTTGTTCCAGATTTTAGTAGAATTGCTTAGAGTTTCTCTTGAATTTGATGTTGGTTATAGGCTTGCCATAAATTGCCTTTACTTTGTTTAGCCATAATATCCTTAATCTCCCCAGGAAGTTTATCATGAAGTGGTATTGGATTTTGTCAAAAACCTTTCCTGTAGCCAATGAAATGATCATGTGTGCTTTTTTATTTTCAGTTTGTTTATATGGTGGATTACATTTATTGATTTTTGTATATTGAGACATCCCTGCATCTCTGGAGTGTAACCTATTTGATCGTAGTGGATGATATTTTTGATGTATTCTTGAATTCAGTTTGAGAGTATTTTATTGAGTATTTTTGCATCTATATTCATAAGGGAAATTGGTCTGTAATTCTCTTTATTGTTGAGTCTTTATGTGGTTTAGGGATCAGCCTTCTAAAGTGATTTGGTCAGTGTTCTTTCTGTTTCTATTTTGTGGGATAATTAGAGGAGTATTGGTATTAACTTATCTTTGAAAGTCTGGTAGAATTCTGAGCTAAAACTATCTGATCTTGAGCTCTTTCTGGTTGAGAGACTTTTAATGACTGCTTTTATTTCCCTAGGGCTTATAGGTGTAGTGGGAGATATTTAAAAATGGCTGCATCCAATGTAGCTTGTAGTTACGGAGCCACCATGTTCCCAACTAGCCTAGGCCTGAGAATGCGCCACAGCTGCTCGGCTTAGCAGAGCACACAGACTGCCACCCACAAGACACCAGCATGGGAGATGGCTCTGCCAATCTTCTACGCTGTCTCCACAAGGCTGGGCTGTGCCCAGACCATCCGACCATCCATGCGGGCCCAGTAGGAATGAGACTCTAGTGCTTAGATTATCCAAAGGCTTTATATATTTGGTAATGCTCAATAACAAGATGCCCACACAATCAGAGATGTAGATATATCAACTTAGATAGATATATCAACTACCTTTGACTGTTAAACCAGGCACACATCAGCTTCCATGTTCCCCCCCTCTTTCTTTCTCATTCTCTCTTCCCTAGCTCCTCCTCTTCCTTCTCCACTTCCTCTCCTTACTCCTCCCACCTTAGCTCCTCCCAACTTGTGGGAAAATATCCTGCTACATATAGGGTTATTTAAATTATCTGATCTTGATTTAACTTCAGTAAGTGGTATTTATTGAGAAAATTATCGATTTCTTTTAGATTTTCCAAAATGGTGGAAAACAGGTTTTAAAAGTACATATTTATGATTTTTCTGGATTTCCTTGGTGTCTGTTGTGCAGTCCCCTTTTCATTTCTGACTTGGCGAATTTGGATATTCTCTCTCCATCTTTTAGTTAGTTTGGATAAGGGTTTGTTCATCATGTTGAGTTTTTTCAAAGAACCAACTCTGTGTTTCATCAATTCTTTGTATTCTTGTCTCTTTCTATTTTATTATTTTGGCCCTCAGTTTGATTATTTCTTGCTGTCTACTCCTTTTGGGTATACTTCTTTTTGTTCTAGAGCTTTCAGGTCTGCTGTTAAGTTGCTAGTATGAGATTTTTTTATTTTTTTATAGAGGCACTAAGTGCTATGGACTTTCCTCTTAACAGTGCTTTCATTGTGTCCCATGAGTTTGGGTATGCTGTGCATTCATTGAACTCTAGAAAGTCTTTTAATTTCTTTCTTTCTTGACCTGTTTTTCATTTAGTAGAGAGTTGTTCAGTTTCCCTGAATTTTTAAGCTTTTTGTTGTTTCTGTTGTTGATATCCAGCTTTAATCCATGGTGGTTTGATAGGATGTAGGGAGTTATTTCCATTTTCTTGCATCTGTTAAGACTTGCTTTGTGTCCAATATTTGGTAAATTTTGGAGAAAGTTCTATGAGGTGCTGAGAAGGTATATATTCTTTTGTGTTTGGATGAAATATTCTGTAAATATTATTAGGTCCATTTGGCATATAATGTCTGTTAGCACCAGTATTTCTCTGTTAGTTTTATTTGTATGACCTGTCTATTGGTGAGAGTAGAATACTAAAGTCTCCTACTACCAGTGTGTATCCTGTGTGATTTAAGCTGTAGTAGTGGTTCTTTTTCAAACTTGAATGGCCTTGTGTTTGGGGCATATATGTTAAAAATTAAAATGTCATCTTGGTGGATTTTCTTTAATGATACCTTGGTATCCATCCTAATCCCTTTAGATTGGATTTAGTTAAAGTCTAGTTTATTAAATATTAAAATTGCTACCCTAGCTTAGTTCTTAGGTGCTGTTTTTTTTTTTTTTAAAAATCTGTTTCCAATCCTTTACCCTGAGGTAATGTCTATCATTGATGTTGAAGTGTGTTTCTTGTATGCAGCAGAAGGATGGATCTTTTTTTTTTTTTTTTTTGCATCCATTCTGTTAGTCTGTGTCTTTTTTATCAGGGAATTGAGAATCATTGATATTGAGAGATACCAATGACCAATACTTGTTCATTTCTGTTATTTTGCTGTTGTTGATTTTGGTGTGTGTGTGTTTCCTTTCTTTTGATTTTGCTGGTTTGAGATCATTTCTTTTCTGTGTTTTCATGGGTTGAGTTGGCATCCTTAAATTGGAGGCTTCTATCACCTATCTTTCTATCACCTTCTGCAGGGCTAGAGTTGTAGATAGATATTACTTAATTTGACTTTATCATGTCATGGACTATCTTATTTTCTCCATCTACCCCAGGTGATTGAAAGTTTTGCTGGGTATAGTAGTCTGGGAAGGCATATGTGGTTTCAGAGTCTGCAGCACATCTGTCCAGGTCCTTCTGGCTTTTAGAGTCTCCACTGAAAAGTCAGATGTAATTCTAAGAAGTCTGCCTTTATATGTTACTCGGCCTTTTTCCTTTGCAGCTTTTAATATTCTTTCTTTGTTTTGTATGTTTACTATTTTGGTTATTATGTGGCAAGGGGATTTTCTTTTCTGCTCCAGTATATTTGTGTTCTGTATGCTTCTTGTACTTTTATAGCCATCTCCTTCTGGAGGTTAGACATTTTTTTCTATGAATTTGTTGATGACACTTTCTGGGCCGTTGAGCTGGGTTTTTCTGCTTCCACTATCCTTATTATTCTTATATTTAGTCTTTTCATACTGCTCCAGATTTCATGGATGTTTTGTGCCAGGAGGTTTTTTTTTTATTTAATATTTTCTTTCTCTGTTGTATCCATTTCTTCTATTATCTTCAGTGTCTGAGATTCTCTCTTCTGTCTCTTGAATTCTCTTCATGGAGGTTACTGCTGTAGATCCTTTATGAATTCCTAGTTTTTCATTTTCAGAATTATCTCAGTTTGCATTTTTTTTTATTAACTCTAATTTCATTTTTGGGTCTTGAGCAGTTTTAGTTGTTTCTTTCAACTGTTTGCTTGTGTTTTCTTGAATTTATTCATTCCCTCTTTTTTTTTGTTTGTTTGTGTTTTCCTGGATTTCTTTAAGAGATTCATTCAATTCCTCTTTAAGGACATCTACCGTCTTCATATAGTTGGTTTTAAGGTCTTTCTTTTGTGCTTCAGCTATGTTAGACTATTCAGGGCCTGCAGTGGTAGGGTAGTTGGGCTCTAGTGGAGACACATTACTCTGGCTGTTACTGTGTTTTTACAATGGTGTCTAGGCGTCTGACTTTCAGATGTTTATACGTCTAGGTGCTGATTCCTTTCTGAAGTTGTCTTTTTTGGGTAGTTGTTTTGCTTCTTTATTTCTGTTTCCTAGCTGTACTTTTGGAGTGTGGTGGCCGTGTGTTGCCTGTTTCCTTGGCTGACTCAGCTGGTGTGTTCACAGGGAATGTCTGTTGGTGTTGGAGGCTGGAATACTGGGATCAGTTGGGGAAAGGAAGGTTGAAGGAGGTCTTTGTGATCCATTACAGATAGGGTCAGAGAGGAGAGGGAGACCAGTATGCTTTCTGATACAGAGCTTAGGATGAGACTAGGGGGAGTGGATCTTAGGAACAGTAGGAGAAGTATGGCTCTGCCTTCAGCCTACTTGTTGCCCTGGACAGTCCTTGGGTTACTAGGGAGTGCCTGCTGGAGTTGGGGGCTGGAATACTGTGATGGGGGGTTAGGAGTAGATGGTCTGTGGGATTCACAGGAGATATGCAGCTGGTGAGCTATTGCAGCACCTGTGATGAGATCAAGGGATTGGATCTAGGGGAACAGAGAAAGCTTGTCCTAACTTCTTATCAAAACCAGTAAAACCCTATGTTAACTTTTTTTTTTGTCTTTGCGTGTGGTGCTGGGGATTGAACCTGGAGCTGTATGAATACTAGGGTACTTAGAACCACAATGTTAAATTTTTCTATATGATATACTAAATGGAAATTCAAGCTGGGGATTTTACGTCTAGGTCTGGAAATGTGATCCCTGAGTTCTTCTCATTGTAGTGTCTATACCCAGTCATATGGCAACTGTAATGGAAACTGAGAAAATACTGTGTCCCAGGAAGAGAAGGTGGATTGGTGATCGCCTAGCCAGTTCATGCTACAAAAGAGACCTGCTTGTCTTTTGTTTCATAACAGAAAACCCGCTGAAATGATGACTGGAGACTTGAATTTTCAGCTGGGGCCCAACATGTTCAGATTTAAATAAATCTGTAGTCTTGTATTTTTTTCAAAACCTACTTTTAATAAGGGTATCAGCATTTCAGTTAACACTAATCAACAGCGGCAGCTCGATCCACTCACAGACACCATTCAGAAATCAGCAATGACAATTCTATCCGGAAGAAACTGCAAGGTACTGCCAACAGGTCTGAGTCTACAGAGGAAGCAAGAAGCTGCCAGAACACCACCAGAAGTTCTTTGGTGGCATTTCTCTCTATAAGTCACATCAAACAAGGATTAGCAATGAGTGGCAAGGTGAACCAATACCGTGCAGTATTATTCACTGTCTGCTGGGTCGTATTTATACCTTTTCCAAACATCACAGGTTTTCTCAAGTATCTCCTGTAGCAAAATATCACATCCCTTTTCCTGGACTGCTTCCAGGAAAACACCATGTGATCTGTTCTCAGCAAAACACCCTCCCATGTGTATGCTTCAGCAAAAATATCCTCTCATAAGACAGTTTCCAGAAAAGTATCACATGATGCAACTGAGTCTCCAAAGTAACTAGAGTTTTCCACTTCATAAGTTCCTACAGAAATGTGTCTCTTTAGCTCTACTGTCCTCAGAAATCAATGAAGTCCACCAAGCTTACCTTGTTTTTTTTTTTTTAATCTCAGTTTTCTTCATCATTATTCTCCTCCAAGCTTATTAAAATATTTTACTAAAGGGTCTAGCAGGAAACACAGGGACGATACCATGGCGGGAAGTGAGTAAGTAGGCTGTGGAGAGATGGAAGAGGAAGAGAAGGAGCTTTGTGTGCTGTGAAGAGAAGGGACACTGGGCACAAAGATCATTGCTGTCCTTGCTCCTTGGAAAAT